>CAJQUW010015505.1:0-226498 GCA_907163375.1 Prostheceraeus crozeri | reverse complement strand
AAATATAGCTTTTGTGACACTTATTAGGCGCGTAGACATGGGACCTTAGTTTGATAAAAGGGTCAATCCGAATCTCAGTGGCGCGACATTTTAAATTACTTGCGTGGGGTTTCGGAAGGGAAATTACATTTACTGATACTTGAACGAAGTGATGTAGTTTCCACTGTTAAAACCAAAGTAAAGATATTTTGTATGTACAAAAAATAATCGAGATCAAAGAGTCTCAGTGGCGCGATATTTTACCTCCGGATTTGACACACTTCAATTAACTTAAGTAATCAAACAGTCATATCTGCAATCTCAGTAAAGATCATAAGAACATTGCACTCTACAGCTGGTTGATTTCATTCAAAACTGCAGTATGTCATATCTAGATGACCACTAATTCATCCTAGTTTTGTGATCTCAGCGAAATTAAGGATAGAAAATTTGTAGACCTCTAAATGGGTGTAACTAACACATTATTTCACTTCATCAGCTGAAATTTAATAACAGGAATTTCACCTGATGAAGGCTTCGGCTGAAAATTTGTAACTTTAATATTTTAATACATTCGAGTTCTACGCATTTTCTTTTCTTTTTTTGAAGGGCTAATTGCCTATTTCGCTAACATCTAACGGTGATTCCCGAGTTCCAACAACATTTACCGGACGATTTCCGGGACCGGCCGCCACCCGGTAACTACCCTATTCAACAAGGAGATGGGAGTTGAAAAAAATTCTGACCTTTTCTCTAATGTAACGTCCTCCAAGCGGAAGAGCTGATGAATCGGTGTAGAACAGCACTACTTGCACAGTAACTGAAACACGTACCCAATCGGTTGCAAATCGGTGGCAGCAACGATTTTATTATCACTGACTTCCTTCTTTTTTGACTCATTATCTGACCATTCCAAATCTGACGAATGCAGAGACCAAACTGAGTCGTTGTTATCATCATCATCATGGTTATTCCCCCTGTGCTTGCCCAGGCTTGGATAAAAATTGCTTAACCATTGAAGTCCATTTGCAGTCCTCGGAGGATCAAATTTTTCAGCCTCACGAATGGCCGCAGCTAGCTCTTCTACAAATGAATCAATAGAATGATGATGACATGCTTTATCACTTCACAAGCTACAAACATTCAGCGAGCACATGACAATTTATATTATACAAAATATGTTCAAAAATACACAAAAAATGAAAGGCAAGGTATGAAATTAACTTAGGGACAAAATTTAATAAAATACTAGCTAAAACGTATATTTTTTTCGCAAAAAGTGGACAAAATGAGCGAGTACAGTGAGTTGTAAGGACAAAGTCACATCTCTCGCAGAGGATTGTTATGATGTTATTGTCATTCTGAGTGGTAATGTCACGAAACAGCTTCTCGCAAGTTCTATTTGATGCACAAAGCAAACTGTCGGATGCATCATATTCATAAAGAATGTCTATGATACGCAAACGCGTCGTCCAATAGTTTGCAGCCACTGTTTTAGATATTCTGCAAAACGACAAGTACGCAAATAACAAAACAGAGCGAATAAATGCAGCACAAGGTTATAATGGGATCTTTTCGACAATTTGAACAGCGGAGATTACGGACGATGTACATTCGCTTAGATGCTTTTTGAATCAAATAATTAACAGGAGTGTTTCACTTTAAGTCTTGAGAAATGTATACACCAAAAAATTTGAAGCATTTAACTAGAGGCAAAAGCAAACCGGATAGCTGGATCAACCGGTAGGTCCGACCTGGTGACAATATCAAGGATATGACACTTAGAAATACTGATGGGAAAACAAACAGAGAGTCACATTCCTCTTGTAATCCTTCTTCCAATGGATCCACGCACACAAAGTAGAAAAAGTATGTCATCTGTATATACAATCATTTTTTGTTTTATTCATACAGGAGCTATACTGTCAGTAGGCAGACCCACAGAGATGGATTTGTCTGTCGCTGTTACTCTCGAGGTGACGCGATTATATCTCAGCCATTGTATGTGATGGTAGTAACATAAGGAGATAGTCGTCTCCCTTTGGCTTACGTGATTGGCCAAGCGCGCAATGCGTAAGGAAAGTTGCATTATGTCACACACGAGCTGGCGTTATCACATTGAAGACTGAACGTCTGTCACGTCAATCGTACCTATCTTTGACTCAATGTTCCGCCGTGATAAATTCATCAAATGGAAAAATTATTCACTGACTGTACGTTCTTAATAATTAAGATTGTATAGCTTGATGTAAAGTAATCTGATATTCCACACATTAATAAAACATATAATAATATTATGCCGTTTATATATGTCTTCGCTAGTGTGGTTATAATTACTATGTGCTGTTTCGTGATTTAACTTCATTCACTAAAATACATGAACCATTGATTGTCCTCTCCTTCCAGCATTTCATTCATAGTTTTCATCTTTTCATGACACATCGACATCATTTGTAAATATTCCATACTATTCGCGCATCGTAATAACGCAAGTGGATCTACATTATGTATTCTCATTATTTATGTATATCATCAGTGCCCTCATTGACTTGTTAATTTCATTGTTATCATTTTATCACCCCAGAAACGTGCTTTCAATTTGAGAATAAACGTTCTGATATTCTGTTCAATGCGGTGTCAATGATTCAGTTAGTCAGAATTCAGGCTTGAATTTGCATTACGTTCAATGGAAAATTGATCTTTCTGCCCCTCGGGACTAGCTTCAGGGAGCACTACTTTCATTAATGAAGTAGCATCAAAAGTATAACTTTAAATGACAAAAATTTATTTGATACAGCAACCTGCATGACCCTCCTAGCATTAATACAAGCTTAAATTCTATTGTTCATGCCGTTCATCCGATCTCTCTTGCTCAATGCCTTCCCGTTGCTCTTCAATAAACCTTTCGGAAACTGGTATGACATTGGTAGGAGAATGTGGAATGTGGAAGAATTCTTTTACTAAGGTGATACTATTTCACTTTTGCCACTAACTCGACAGTCAGTGAACACAAACTCTTCCGTCGTGGAAATCGAGCGTAAACCATCATAACTCGTCCACATCACGCGATGACAGTCGTCTGTGCTCCTTTTAGAATGCCATTCTCGCAATTCTTATTTTTTCGTTTGTGTTAGAGACCTGTAAAACTGCAAAATGCTCATTCGTAAGTGTGAGCGATCGTACAAATTCACGAAAATTCATAAAGTTTTTTGAGTGGTATGCGTACAGGATATCTGTAAGATTTAAATCACGCTTCTGTCAAACGTCGATGTGCAGTTCTATCTAAACCCCAAAAGTTGACAGCAGGGGAAGATTTCCCGACTATTGCTAGGTACGGAACGCTCTGAAAACATCATTTCTATTCGCTTCTCTGAAATCATCAGCTTTCGGTGAGACTCTATTTGTTTTCTTTGGTCTTGCAACTTCACACCAACGTACCCACCAATTCCTAAAAGCTAGCCTTCATGCGAAAAATTCAATTTTTACAAACATTACGCATGCCCTACGTCCAGAGCGAATCATTCCAATAGCCACAAATTTTGCGACTTCACCTTCGTGCTTCATCATGCCGTTGCAACTTATGACAGAAAGACTGCAAATAATTTGCAATGACGTGACGCTTAAACTTATCTGAAGGTTGATCCTGTGTAAAATGATCTTCATATGGCTATGCTAGAGTGGGCACATGGAAATTTGTTTGGGAGTAAGATCAGCTTGGAAATTTAACAGCTGTTATTGATTAGTAATGATAACTTAACTTTTTTTCTGTCACGTAGTATACGTAATTCAAAATGAGGTATGTGTCATATGAATCTGCAAGCCCATACATGGAATGTGTGGAAATAAATTAGTATCAATGCTATGGAACAAGGATTGTCAACCAATAAGTAACATAGTGATTTATCATAATTTACGGTATAACATAAAGACCTTTAAGTGATCCACGATCAAAGCTTTTAAAAGATACATAAAGACTACTTCTAGCTTCATACAGCACTGCATTGTTTCCTTCACCAACAACGAAACATGACTGATGTAACGATGAACAATATTTTCAAAATGTAGGTTATGAGGTTTAAAAAATGAGTCAATCTTTCAGTATCAACTCAAAAAATTTGCTGGCACTTGTAATGCGAGAAATAGGCCTGTAATTTTAAGTTATCAGAACCTAGACCAGAACCCTTAAGAATTGAAGCTGCAAAATAGGTGGATGCTTTGGGAACTCAGCCATCACTTAGGGGAGCTCCGGTGAGATCCCAAAAGAAAATGCTCAACTGTCACACCATGTGGGTCACGTGCCTATCTACGTTTAAGACACAGTATTAAGTCACTAATAACCATATCTTCTGTTATATGGCGATACTTTGCCAGTTTGGAAGATAAAATCCTGTCGACCCGTTCCTCAACCTCATCCGAAATTGTTGTTGGCTCGTCAACTACAGATCATCAGAAGAGTCTTTATAATATATTGACAAGGCTTACCCATGTTTGTGATTATCAATACAACGTTTTAGTTACATGTATTTTAACAAGGGCAGATATTTACAAAAGCTTCGTTATTCGTTGCTTTTGCTGATCCTTGTGAGCTTCAGGAAAAACATTAAAAAAACCAGGTTATTTATTATTATCATCGTAAAAGTTAATTTGATTCTATGATAACACTTGCTAAGTTATGGCACGACATTTTGGTGAACAGATTTGTAGTTGGCGCAATTGCATTTACCCGATGATGTTAGTCTGATGCGTTCGAAAAGCCTCGCCCTAATATGAAGTATTCTAACGACACAAGGACTTCTCTCACCATACATGCAAAATTAACCAGTCCTTTATCCTCACCAAAAAAAACAGAGTCTATGAACAAACAATTCGTCACAATATGGCTTGTCTGTATTTATGGCTAGTAGCCATCGGAGAGACAGGGAAAATAAATGTGTCATCTCCTAGGGCTGCTTGAACAAAATCTCATTATCATAGATGTCCAACGATGAAAATGGCATCAAAAACAAGGTAAGTCATGACACATTTCCTGTCCACGTTTAGAGGGGCAAAATTTTCTAGTAATTAGTGTTATTCTCTTCTATTCTAAGACCAAAACATAAACATAGCTGCATGACCATTAAGATAGCTGACTGAAAATGAAATGCATGTATACCCACCCGTATGTTACAAAAAAGCTGTGACAACTAGAGCTCCAGATGCCCATGACTGTATGCTAGACTGGTTGCAAATATCCACTGCTCTTCACTTTTGTATAATTCAGCCCTTAATCATCTCACACCCTGCTGACAATAACGATAACTTACCTGCTTCATAATCTTTCTCTTTGCCTCCAACATAGTAGCGAGCTTTATGACGTCCCCAACAAGCTCTGGTTCCCATGTCAATGCCATCAGCCCTTCTTTCATCTTCTTCATCTTCCGATTCTTGCTCATCATCAACTTCTTCATCGTCCGAAACAGCTTCTAGCTTTCGCTTTAAGTCTCTCATTTTATTAAGCTCTAGATTTCCTCTGAATTGATGAAGCATAGACGAAAGATTTTCTTCCTCATCTTCGTCATCGTCCAGTCTGTAAGTAGTACGTACAGTGCTTGCAGAATTATGGAGGAGAGGGAAATGTTCAATATTCTTTCCGGATATCTTTCACTTGAAAAATCCATCATATTCACTCAATATTTAATCCTATTCACACGGGGGGGGGCGTTTGGGTCCCTGCCGTATTCTTGTTGTGGTCCTTTAAAAGAAACTACATCCCCTAAAGGTCTATTTCCACCGGACACCACAAGGAGAGTCCAAATGCCTATTCACACCGAGGGGCGAGAGAGGGGAACACAGAATAAGATTCATCTGAGCTCGTGTCTTCGGTTTCTATGGAATGGAAGCTACGCATCTCTCCTTAACAGTAAAATGCTCCTTCTCGAATGTATAATTCGTATGTCGCTTTCTATTAGAAATGGCTGAAAATATGCTGTCAGCCGGCTTTGGACACCAGAGCCAATGAGTGAGTGGCGTGCTTGCTGTGATATCTTTTCGCACACAACCGAAACACACATCGCTGTCTGGCTACATTCAGTGTATGCACTCTGCAGTGAGGAATGCTGAGAAGAGGATGGTGAACCAATTTTCGTGCGCCTGCTATTTTCTTTAATCATGATCGGAAGGACGAACAGTATGAAGAAAACTTGTGCGCAATGATCTGAATTTTTCGAATCTGAAGGAATCGTGGCAATTGAAGCACTTTGATAGAATGAAGCACTTTGATCCACAAGCGACGCACGACTATTTTCCTATCTTTGTAAGGTATTAGGAATTAGTTTGAAAATGGAAAACATGAAACTTTGGGCTCATGATCCCAAAATCTTAAAATGATTATTGATTAGAATCGACGTATTCTTCCGTCGAGTCTTCATTGAGAATTCAAGTTGGCGCAAAACATTGGAGCAATTTTTGACTGGCTGAACCGAATCGATACGAAATTTCTTCAAACAGGATTTCAATTTGAATAATATCTCGAATTAGAGGACGATTCGCGAATCAAATGGAATCTTCGCAGGTCCCTGCTATTAGTTATTCCCCTTGCATGCAACTCAATGTAACAATTTCTAATTGTAATAATGATGATTTAATGACAACATAATATCATACCAATATTATCAATTATCCGCAGCAAACTAATCTGATAAGTTGAAAGTTCAAGTCACTTGAATTGCTATATCAGCATTTATAACGATTATGCAAGAGAAAATGCGAAAATTTACCTGCCACTGGATAAAACATATGGATCTCTCCTTTGTCGTTTTTCTCCTGAGCGTTTCCCCATCTACAAGGATAATTAACAAAATGATATAATCGATAGAATGATGATATAATCTAGTATTTTGAAGCCGAAGCAATTATAATTTCGACGATGAAAATATCGGATTTTTAAGTTCATTTGATATGAAAATTACTGTCATGCTTGTAGACCTTAATGTAAATGGCACTGGTCGTTTAGCACATATGTCAAATAGGCAACCAGTCATGGAATTTATATTTCTTAGACTTTCAATCTCCATATCCATGGTGTGCATATCCACCAGTTTGTCTCCCGTTTAAATTTATTAACGCTTATTTGATTTAAAGATTCAAGCCCAAATAATGTACAAATGCAAAACGTGAAACGAGAAAATTGCAATAACGCATTATCCTACATAAGTTTTAAGAAAATGTATCAAAATGAAGACTTAGACTAAAGCAGCTGTAGGAATATATCAATTATACCTCGTTTATGCAAAGTTAAGTTGAAATTTGCAATTATAATGTTTCCCATATCAAGACAGAGTTATATGAAAATTGAATGCGAAATCCTATTTGCTGAAATAGGACCAGCTAAACCCTTGATTGAATAATGATGGAATATACGACGCAGAAATTCAGCATGAAAAACTTGCGGGTACGAAGTTGCGGCCACGAACGGTACAGGATAAGAGATAAAGTGGATTGGGGAAATGCGACCTGAAAAAGTCAAATTCGTTGATGTCGAACTACTGGACTGTACTCATTGATTCAAATAAAACGACAAGTTAATAATTTTATTTTCAATGCTAAATGATTTCTGACGTGAAGTTGCTTCGATCACAGAATAATAGGTTACTGTAATTTGGCCGTCAAAGTTGTCTTTACCCCTACAGGAATTTCTCGGAGAACAACGCGGAAATCTTCATGTTCATTGAGACATGCCGAAAATGTAAAATTTTGATGACGAAACAAATGAAGGAAAAATAATGTTATGATTATTCCCGTAATTCATCAGGAGATCCAGACGACGGGAGATCATAATGATTTTTCAGCAAAAAGTAAAATAAAACTGCCCTAGTTGTTTAAGGTCATCGATGCAATATTTTAAGCAAAAATCGTAAATGGACAGATCTTTGGCGTCCAGCGCCTTCGTTGGTCGGTCTTCAATTGCGTTCCAAAACAAATACGGTATTGTAAGATCGACCGACGAAGGTTTGGATTATCACGCGTCAAGGCTGATCTTCGTCTTCCAGATGCGTGACAATGAATAGCTAGTTTACATGAACATTGCCAGTGATGCATCGAGTGCAAGTCATCCGATTCAAGTTTGGCGTCGTGTTGTACACACGGTACCGAACTCAACAGCAAAAGCAGCTCTTCTTTTGCAGGTGTCGATCAACTCAGCTGATATTGAGCGGTCATAATTACAAACTCACTTTCTCACCGCTGCGCCAAAATCTATGCCCGGCCAACTTATTTGGCATGATGAAACTTTATTTTAAGGAACAAGAGTGATGTATAGTTTGATCATGATTTGATTATATAACAGTATGTTTCCCGTATTAGTTGCATGCATTAATATTATATCTTATCATAGCTTTTTCCCTATACCAGGGGTCACTAATTCTTAAACTGAATTATTGGGTTGCAACGCGACTTCAGTATCAATAAATGATCGTAACTTTAATTCAAGAAATCGCTTGAAATACTTAAAGATGATTAAAAGTTAAATAAATGAAGTAGGGCCCGTGGAAAGCGAGATTTTTAGCGCGGAATCCTCCGTTCCCCGCTGAATTTTGAAAACCTGAGCGCGGAAAATTCCTGACCATGATAATAATGCAATTAAACCGAATGATAATCTATGCCTAAGTATTAACTATCTCATTTGTAGTAAAACAATTACATATGGTCTGGAAATTTCATGAATAAACACCATTAGTTTAGCAACAATCGTCATCTCACACACATTCTTTATCTCTTCCTTCTCACCAGCTCTATCCACGCACTGCACTTGACTGAATTGTAAGCTACATATGTTGCTGAACTTCAGCTTTCATTGCTCTGCTGCCTGCCATTGTCTGTAGCAGTTCAATATAATTGATAATGTTCGAGTCTATGCAGATAATTCAGATAGTAAACCAAACAAAGACATTTTAGGATCAGATTTAGATCACTATTTAGTGAATTATTTATTATTACAGGTTGTCGACAGATTTTCGACGTTCACTTTCCCGGGTAACAGCAATGTTTTCCCGGGGTATCAAAATTGCTTCACAACTGGCTGATGAGCATCAGAAGTCAAGCATCTAATAGATTGACAACCCTCCTCAATTTTCCATGGTACAGAGAAACTCTTTCATCGATGTCCATGCCCATGACATGTTATCAAACAGGAGATGAGCTGCTGCATATTTAACCTAGTGTAGTTCTTGCTGTATTATGTTTAAAAGTCTAAACTTCTCATGTGCAAATTATGCTTTGCATTATCACTGACACAGGAGGCGACTAATCCGAAACAAAATATGTATTCGAAGGGGCGCACATTCAACCAACTGAAGAAGCATCAAAATGGCGGTTAGTTTTGTAAGTGAATATTTCAATTCCTGGAACTTAATTGCCGACAATAAATTTATTAATGCTTATACACTCAGTCATTATAACTTAATAACACACTTTAATTAAGTAACTGCTCAAAACATAAACTGAACCGCTTTTCAAATTTTTATTTCATCCAACCAGGTTTGTCTCTTTTGTGATTACTCAGGGATCTCTCAAATTTCCCGGGGTCATGACCATTTTCAATGCGTTTTCCGGCTTTTCCAGGAGCCTTTTGGAACTCCAGGCTTCCCCCCGAATTCGCAGGGTCTTCCCGGATAGTAGACACCCAGTATTAACATAAGCATGACAAGGATCAATTATACGTCAGCAGGAAACTGCAAGGCAGGTTTTTGCTTGTCATCTAGATCTTGTAGTGTTCGAGTGATTGCCTTTTCCGTTCGATAGCCAAAATAAGTAGCGTGTTTACTTTCAACAACTTCGCTCGAGAAAGCTGATATTGGATTTCGAAATTTCATGGAGTTGAGAATTCGCATCTTGAATTCATGCAAAACTTCATTCTCACGTTTTCTCTTCAGATCAGTTTCAGGTCACTTCCAATCTCTTCAAGGGCTACGTTGCGTTTTGATAGAAAATCTTCAACGAAACGCATCAAGGAATTAGTGACTTTCATGTTCGTGAATCACCTGCCCGAACATATGAGCCCCTGATTGTGCGAAGCGCCACAAGTGTTTCTACGTTCAGGGAGACCCCAAAAACATCTAAGATGGTTTTACTTCGCGAAAAACCTGATTCAGGGGCCGCATTACTGTGGCTAGGAGTCTGGGTAATTACGCATTTTGTTAGGATTTGTTAGAGCACTTGTAGCTGCACTTTGGCTTCCAATTTTGTCTGTGATTTTTGATACTTCTTCCTAATATTGATCGATTCTTCGTCTTATGACTCTTCAAGGAAATAATCCAGATGTTCGTCGTCAGCACATTTCCAATGTGAATTTTGAGGACTTCCTCGAAAGTCATTGTGACACACAAGAACAATAAAACAGCGGAATATTGGTCACAAACTCATGTAGTCTCCATTCATTCTTCACTTGTTCTTTTGACTCACATCATTCAACCGAACGTGGGAATGTGATGTTCAATACTGCTCTGTGTTCAATGCAGACGATAGAGGCTCTCGAGTTGTTCGGGATAAACGGGATGTTGAGGATAACGAATTCGGATCACGACGCTTATCCGGGTGAAGCAAGGTTGCGTGTTTTAGCATTGTCGAATCAAAGTGATACTTTTGTAGGTTGCTGACAACCAGACCTGTGTTGTAATTGTAGTTGCGATTACAACTACGTAATTGCAATTACAATTACTTTCATTGGTAATTGGAATCAATTACATTTCCTGAGTAATTTATAATCGCAGTCAAGATTTTTAGACATGTAATATAGAGAAGTAACTGCAATTATTTTGCACTTATATTCATTCCGCACGCAGCTTAAATACCATACTCCGGTACCATGCTTAGGTGTGTACCGGGTGTACAACTACCGATTCTTTTTTTCAAAGAAATTTACGAAGAAACATATTTCAAAAATCCAAATGAGGCCTAAGTGCCGGTTCCCCGCACTGTTTGAATTGAGCATGTAAATTAAAAAAACTGCTACACCACTGCTTAATTTTCCCTCGCAAATAAATTCTTCTGGTAGCCAAAGTTGAAATATTCAAATCAATGTAAATCTTAGCAGAGATGTAATTGCAAGCATAGCAAAGTCTCCTAGAAGCCACAAGTTTCGATATCCAATTCATTCACTTTGAATCGTAGTTGAGCTGTAAGGCGAAAAAAACTTGGGGAGAAGCAAAAGGTGGTAATTTAATATGAATGCTACAAGCGTCGTCTGCTTTTACCGCGGATCAATTGTAATTAACCTAAGAAAATCCACCTGGGAAAAGAGATGGTGAGGAAACGCATAGTTTAATGCTGAAATTATCTAAAGTAATTGAAATGTAATTGAAGAAAAACGGAGTAATTTGTAGTTGTAATTAATTACATTGATAGAAATGTAATTAGTAGTCGTAATCAATTACATTCTCAAGCAAGTAATTTGTAATTGCAATCTTTGTAATTTACAAAAGTCTGCTGACAACCACTACAAGGATGGTATTGTTGACACACACAGGCATTGTTGAATTTCTCCATGTCATTTTCACAAACTTCATTATTCTATAAATGCGACATAGCTTTTGTTCCGACATTGTCATCATAATCGACACTATTTTCAGGCTTATTTTTCTTGTATCAATTCTTGCCAAATTCCCAACAAGCTTAGCAAGAAAGCCTCAAAATGCTGACTGACTTAAGCCAAATAGACATATTGGGCATGCTTGCGATATGAAGTATTTTAATGAACACTTGCGATCCGTTTGTAGTGACAGTTGATCGGATAGTACTTTTGAATTCTTTCTATGATGGAAGATATTCGAGATAAAACTGCTTCAAGTTTCCAATTGATCTTGACTTTGAAAGCTGGCTTGGGGCTTAACCAACTTGAGGAAAAAGTCAAAGACAAACTATGCAGTCACACCCATATTTATGAGGGGATGTGTGTACATGCACATAAGATCTTTTCTGAGTTGATCGACTTCTAATTCATCAAGTGTCTTTCCACCCTCCTAAAACAGAAAATTTTGTGCAAAAGGCATGATAACAGTTTCAAGAACGTGGTTCAAATTAGGATTTTAATTGCTTCGACAGCTCTGATTCAAAGGACGTCTTCGCTTGGCCAGTCCATCTTCCTTGATTCATCTGACAAATTCTTCCATGATTTCCGCAAAATTTGGTCATGTTTAATGCATGATGGTGTACCTTTGAAATTCATGACTGGCAGGCATGACTTCACAATGTTCAAAATCATGAAAGCAAAGTATCCTCAAAAGTGTAGCTTCCAAACATTCCAACAGAATGTTCTTCCGAACATTCCAACAGAATGTTCTTCCAAACATTCACAAACTTTTCTGAAAACTTATGAAACTCACAAACTTTAAAACGTTTTGAATCCTTTTCAAAATTCACAAACTTTTGCAAACTTCCACAAACTGTGTGGACAATGGTGGCATTCAATGCTTCGAACCATGCGTCAGGGTGGCGATCTTTTGTAGGTGGTATTCTGTTAGTTCTATTATAAGTCTTGCGGCAACTATAACTTTCATACAGCTGTTATTAAAAAGCGAAATACTCCAAAGATAGAGCAGTATCATTTTCCCTAAGCATAAGATTGATAGCAAGCATAAGCATTTCTTAAAATGGAATGAATTGGTAAGGTTTTGCTGCATTCATAATCTCAGCTTTATTATATACTCTATGACATTAAAAACGATCCGCTTGATATAGAAAATCTCAATGGAAGTGGACGACTTTTATTTCATACTGCACTGACCAGGATGTCTATGCATCAAATTTGTCATGCTAATATAAAGCAGCTGTCCATTGTCGATATCTTTGGCATAGTTGATGCATTTGAAATTCGACCTTTTATCACTATCAAGCAATTCTTTCTGACTAAATTTTGAAGCAAAAATGTCGCAATCAAGTTTGTAAAAGGAATGGCTGTTGGAATGCTACGATGTGGAAAGAGTTGTAGGTTTGTTGGACGGAAGTTGGGTGTGTCACACTCCACTATGAGCAGGTGGTGGAGTCGATGGAACAATGATGGAAATGTTAAAAGAAGGAAAGGATCAGGGAGACCGAGATTGACAAACAATACTACCGATAGGAAGTTGGTTATCTCAGCAAAGCGCAATCGCTTTAAGAGTGTTACTCGACTGGCCATCAGCTGGAAAGCTGCAGCAGGAATTGCATGCAGTATACGAACAGCATATCGCCGTCTAGCAGAAGCGGGCCTGAGGTCATACCGACCTGCTGTAAGAATTCCTCTAAGTAAGTAATGCGAGAATTTCGCACAATGACATTGTTTCACTGCCAATTTTTTTCTCCGCAGGTCTCGAACACAAGCGAAAGCGTTTGGAATGGTGTGAACAGCATCTGCCGTGGAGCACAGAGGAATGGCGTCAAGTGATGTGGACGGATGAATCCCGTTTCACTTTGGATTTTCACGATGGTCGCATTAGAGTGCATCGAATGGTTGGTAAGAGGTATTCACCCTGCTGCATATCTGAGCATGACCGCTATGATGGTGGTAGCATGATGATCTGGGTCGGTATCTGGTACGGAGGTCGAAGTGTCGCAGTCATTGTGAATGGGAACTTGAACGGAGAGAGATCTATCGAATATCATATCTCCAATCGTCATCCCAACGGCAAATGAACTCAACCTCATATTCCAGGATGACAACGCTCGACCACACTGAGCTCATTGTGTAACAACAGCGATAGTGAGATCTGGAATTCGCATCCTCCATTGGTCTTCACGCTCCCCCGACCTGTCTCCGATCGAACATGCTTGGGATGAACTTGGTCGGAAAGTGAGAGATGCATATGATCATCCGCCATCAACACTGACAGCTCTTTCAGAGAGACTCATCGATCAATGGTCATTGCTGGATCAGGAAAGGCTTGATCATCTTTGCGACTCGATGCCGATGAGACTTCAAAGCTGCATTTCAGTGCGGGGAGGACATACTCGGTACTAATGTCTCCCATTTATTCAAATATAATGTTTTATATAAAATGCTATCTTATAATTCATGAGTGTGAGTGGAATAAAGTTCATATATTTGAGTGGAGCATTTTTTATGTCAGGCAGTATACTTGCACAATATATTTCGCAGTTACCAGTATCACTACATCGACAGGTACACTTGTTATAGAAAGAAGACTGAACACATTTGAAAAGATGTCAGAAGTTTAAATGCTAAAACTCATGTCATTCGCCTGTCTCATTTATCAAAGGTTGAATGAATAAGAGTAAAAGGTAAATGAACTGCTCTTATACGGAGGTCTTTGACATTGCAGTCATCTGATGTTTCCACCGATATTTGGTAACTTTTTCATGTAGATTTAAGAGGGAAACTTGTTTTTGTTTAAATTTTTCTGATGACTAATATGTAGTGACTTCCTCTGATAGTACTTCCAAAGCGGCTGTCTTGAGAGCAGTGACTATATTTCTTCATGGATAATGATTTGCTTGGTGCATAATGTTCTTGCTTTGGTTAATACATGATTTCCAATTGCAGGTTCATCATTATGCTTTTTTTAAACCATGCTAAACGTAACTAGGAGTAGCGTTTTTCTAACAGGAAGATTTAAAATCTGAAAACTTCTGAGCTTACGACACCGAGGTTGTCTAATACTGAAAGGATCATGTTACAATATTCTTTCCAGTTGCTTAGTATTGATGTGGTGTCGTCTTATAGTCCGGCAGCCAGAACGAGTTTCTGCAGGGAACGAGGCCGAAAGTGAGACCTTCACAGAATGATGTAAACCCCATGCCTACTACGAATCGGCACGTCTGCCGAGTTCTAGTGAGTTCCTCTTCTTGTCAGACAGGATAATAGAAAAACACATGTAAATCCAATGGGATGCAGATTGCAGTTTTTGGCAAAAATGAAATTTTCTATGTTTTCTCTGATTAAACGAAAAGTACTAAGGCCAGAGTCATAATTTTTGGCATAGAATGTCTTCAGGTCATTTCCTTTCATGTTCATGCACCCCTGTCTATAAAACAAAGCACATTTAGATTTGGCGAGCCTCTTAATGTTCGCGAACACAAACATTTTTAGCAACTTTATTCACATTCAATCACATTCTCACATACATTGCCGATCAGATGCATGATAAAAGTAAAATGCACATGATAGGGAATGACCTGAAGACATTCTATGCCAAAAATTATGACTCTGGCCTTAGCACTTTTCGTTTAATCAGAGAAAACATAGAAAATTTCATTTTTGTCAAAAACTGCAATCTGCATCCCATTGGATTTACATGTGTTTTTCTATTATCCTGTCTGACAAGAAGAGGAACTCACTAGAACTCGGCAGACGTGCCGATTTGTAGTAGGCATGGGGTTTACATCATTCTGTGAAGGTCTCACTTTCGGCCTCGTTCCCTGCAGAAACTCGTTCTGGCTGCCGGACTATTATGATGTGTTGCTACACTCACTCATAGCATTTTTGAGATTATTATTGATCATCGCTCGGTTATCCGTTCATTCCTGATAAAATTTAGTTTATAAAAGTGTAATGTGTATAAAATTTCTTATTTTTTTCATACCCCACATGTGATATTATAGGGCCCATAATTTAAGTTATATTTCATGATGAATGAGCGTTACTAAATGCCTTGATATGTCAGACAGTTTCAAATGTCCATGCTACTGATGTACTTGAGAAATTGATAGGAAGTAACGACACATTCAAAATACAGCTGAATTCTAAGAATATATGCCTACACCCCAATTTACTTTTAAAGGTCTGGCGATGTATAATTGTTCGAGTAATTTCACTGCTAATCATGAAAGTGTGATTGAGTATGTTATATTACATCCAGTGTTCGAAATACTTGCAAATAGGGAAAGGGATCTGATGTTCTGCAAATTTGGAATGATTGAGTAGAAGTCCTCATAGAGCCTATCATCACTAAAATTGATTCAGCTACATACAACGGGAATTTCAGTGAGATTTTTCATGCATGTTACTTGTAGGTGAGTGTGCAATACAATACATTTTTAGTAAATCAGCAGAAGGTGCAATGTATGTAGGGGAGAATGGGGTGATTTGGCACCCACCCTCTACAACCGAATCCTTACTTTGTACTGAAAATGCGAAGTATAGGCCTACATATTGAAGCTTTATCATGAAGGACATTTGGCATTATAAATTAGGTTTATACTGCACTTCGTTTTTCTACCTGAGGTAAAAATCAGGTTTACCTTACATATATAAAGTTTCGCAATTTTGAAACTTTTTGGATATTTTGTTCCCATCAACTAAGATAAACCGGTACATGTTTTCTCTTAACCAAGTCAATGGAGCATGAGATAATAGCAACGAATTTTGCAAATATTTGATGTGCTCGAGAGAGCCAGCATTTTACTTTTAAAAAGTGGAATGGAGTGAGATGGCACTCGGATAATGGAGTAATATGGCACTACATGTGTCCTAATCCTTAGCGTATTGTTGTTAAACCGGAGATGAAGTATAATCATTTTATGCAATCTGAACTAAGTAATATTTATTATTTATCACTAATAGCTAACCTATTATCTGATAATCAGTAGAGCCCATCCCATGATAAAGCCACGCATTAAGCCCATGATATATTTGTGTTTCTTGAATAGGCCTACATAGTCTCGTGTTAAGGGCGCGTATCTATATTGCTCTTGTGGAGCACCAGAGCAACGAGTGGAGCAACGAGAAGCAATTGCCTTCGCTCCCTGTTTTGTATTCAATTTTTATAGATGCCTTACGTCTACCATTTCAAATCAATTTGATA
Organism: Prostheceraeus crozeri; assembly: GCA_907163375.1. Classification (NCBI taxonomy): domain Eukaryota; kingdom Metazoa; phylum Platyhelminthes; order Polycladida; family Euryleptidae; genus Prostheceraeus; species Prostheceraeus crozeri. Next base: position 209,747 of record CAJQUW010015505.1, on the reverse strand, counting down.
AAAGGATTCAATTTTACTTAAAATTTGTTTTCTGTGCCTATATAGTGACATTTTACGGAGTATATGCGAATCAACAGCCTAGATTTGAGTTTTCTACATGATTGAAACAACTTACGAAATAGTCCCGGCTACTCAGCATGGCAAGAAGTTCCATTTATATGCTCATGTGCGCCTAGGCCCTCATGTTAGAGGTCTATGTAGAATTATGAAATACATAGCCATTAAAACGCTACATACTCGAATTCATTCAATTGTAGCATTGTAACACTAAGAGGCAAGTTGCTGAGGCTGAATTAGAGTGCCATATCACCCCATCAATTGGGTGATATGTCAGCTTTTGAACTATTTTTGAAATTCAAATGTGAAGATGAAGGCCGAAACGAAAAAAAATTTGTAATACAGGTAAGTTAGAAAATACGTTGAATAATTAAGACACAAAATAATAATTGATAATAAGACTCAATACACAAAATTAGACTGGCTTACGATTCAAGATATGTAGACTTACATTTTTTTACTATCAAAGCATCGTCCGTGAGTTATTTGCACAAAGGGAATTACTTTTTACTTGGTAATTCAATTTACTACATCATATTGTCATCACAAAATGTGTTTTACATACATTTTCTTCATTCAATAAGACAAATTGCCAATTCGACGTAATAGTAGTTATATGAAGTGATTTCAAGAAAATAGGATTTTTACACATTTTTTCAAATCCAGTCCTATTCACAGAACTAAATTGATGCCGTGCACATTAAACTCTTTTTCATCCGCAATTACTATCGATTTTTTATTCATTGAATTGATATCAAATACCTATTTTTTATGAGTCAGTAGAAATCCTATTCAAGAAATATCATTCATGTCATAATTGACCCAAGTATGTGCATGTTTAATTGACACATTACTAGCAGCATAAAATAATGCCCATCCTGGGAATCTTTTCGCTGTAATTAGTTAGAGAACAACCTAGATGAAGATTACGTCACACGGAGAGCACTCCTGACGTAGTTATCCTTAAAAATGACATGCTTTATTTGTGGCTCATCAATTGTAGCAAATACGCAAGTGGTTGTCTGCTTGATCACATGGCTGCCTTGAAAGTGAGATTGATTGGACAAGATACAATGATTGAGCAAATACGAACCTCCCGGACTTTATCATGCTTCATCGATAACAACACTTGCAGTCGGTTAAATAGCAAGTGACAGGAATATCATTTTGGGATATCAGTACTGAAAATCTGCCATTGCAAATAATCGAGCAGGAAGCCGGAGGTAGTCTTAATCTCAGCATGCTTTCCTTTCAAAGCTTAAGCAGCAAGCTGAGAGTATATGTACCGGCAATATTTTTCTCAATGAACATGTGTTATCTGAGACTTTCAAAGTACACAGTCTGAAAGAGAATCGTCGTCATTTCTGGCAGAACTACATTGAAAATGGCAAGAATTCAAGCTGAGCACATCGTCTTGTAATTCAATCATATTTCTGGTCACGCCCATTGTTACTTAATAAATTACAGAAGTAGTTCTTCAATGAGAATTGATAAATTGTCCACTTCACGTGATGTGCGGTAGACATTTTAACATGCGATCCAATATGTCAGATTCCTCATACAAATAGAAATGCAACTTTTGAAGCTCTTTTCGGATTGAACATTGCCGCAAGCCTTCATGGATAAACTGTTGCCGACCATTCGCTCAATATTTGGCACAGTGACGTAGTTTCATCAGACGTTTGAGAGTGAAATCGTGCGTCTACATCACACTGAAGATGAGATGCTTATAGAAAGCACTTTCCAGACATCGTAGGAATGTGGTCAACTTTTGTAAATATACATCAAATGACGCCTATCTACCAGAGTCGACGTGTCCATTACTAGATGATTTCTTGTACTGATTGATAAATGGAGTGATTTGCATTGACACAGCATAAAATGAGTCAGGTCAACAGATTAATTATGATTCAAGATGAACGTTATGTGAATTTCGCAATCATTATTAAGCAAGCGATGTACTTTAAGCACCAATTTATTGAAAACGAAGTGGGTTTCTTTGTAATCATGTTAGTTTTTGTCTGAGACGAATTCCCCATAAAATCTTCATCGACTCCGAGAATCAAAATTCAACCATGCCCAGTAAGAAGAATGCATCGCAGACTATAATCGACGCAAGGCAGATAGTCTGTTAAATGCTGAGTGCATGCTTTAGAAGAGATATAGAAAGTGTTCGATAATACATGTATTCTCTAAAGTTCAAATTAATATTATTTGTTCATTAAAAGTCATTTTTCTCTAAACTGCCTATGACTTTAAGCATCCCCTATTCACACACACGAGGAAGGCGTCTCTATTGTCTCTCGCTCACAAAGATGACCCACACATATAGGACGCATAACTGACATTGGGTGGCCAGAAGCCCAGGCTCGTTTGAAAGATGTTTCCTTTGAGTTCATGTCAATGTGCTCCATGCGCAGACCAAGCGTAGACCATTGATGCTATATGGATACTACTTCTATGGTGTAGACACATGGATGGCTGCCAAAGAAACTGCAGATTTAAAGAAATTGATGTTGAATTGAGCCACTTGGACAAGAAATTGAAGTTGTGCATCTTTCTGTAGAGACTGTGGACTAAATACAACACAAAAACGTCAACAGTAGAGAAATATATAAAATTTTGAAAGCACAGCGGAGATGGAGAGAAACAGCGAGAAAGTTGCTAATGAAATGAGCTGAAAAATATCACATGTGAGTTCATGTGAACAGCATGCTTCGCATGGTTGTTCACCAAAAATGTTTGTTGTGCACAGTGATTTCATGATCAGTGGCATTTTCCACACTGTGGCAATGCCGAATATAGAGAACACGCAAAGCGTATTACTTTTTTAATTCCTCTTTTTGGTCGTTGATACTAGTCATATAATCTATGAAAATACTTATTTATGTGGCATCATGCATTCATATAGACCAATCATATTAATCATTGTGATAATTGACGTTCTTTGCTTCATGTTATATATGACTCTTATCATACAGTAGGTATTTTGGATTTTATATTGATATTTGTTTTATTGCTGTATGATCTTGACCTGAACTCATGAAGCGCTGAAATTGAAATAGACCGAGTGGTTAAAGCGTGATTATTATAAAAACTGTCGCTGTTTTATCCTGACTCACTGTTTGTTGCATTTTGTTGCTATTTTGTTATTCTTACGCAGTTCATCTTAGCATCTGTGGTAATACATGTTTTTTGTTGACCTTGGGACTCTGAAACTGCAAATAGCAGATAACAACTACAGTTGATAAAATATGTAGCGGTTGAGATACATGTGTCCTAAATTTTATGGAGACTTATGATAATTCAGGTGATGTTTTCAAATAATTGATTTGTGTCCTGTCTATCGATAGGATGATTGTGCAAGTTTTGTAAAAACGAAATGCCTACGCAAGCAAGCACATGATTTATACCTACGAGATAAATAGGAACCACTATTTAATGGCGACGTTTAAGTGTGCGATGCAGTATTCGGGAATTCCACACAATAGCGCAAGCATTCCTTATAATCATGGATGGGAAGGTTAAGATTTATTTGACACAGGAATATTTATTTCAATGGTATGATTTCGGATCAAGTACACAATATATGGTATGCCTGTAGCACATTGTCCACCGAGCCCAACTTTGGCCCATTGGAATTATTACTTTTTTTTATCAGTCAAATCGACTTGATTCTTTCAGATGACTGTTGCCCATATTCGTAATTTCAGGGTGACAGCCGTAATAATTTCATCCTTTTTTGAACTGCTCCATACTTTCTTACGTTTGTTCAATTTGCTGAATTATTTAAACTTTTGTCAAAATGTAGCTTAGTTTTGTAGTCAATAGTTATGGCAATTTTTTTCTGATAATTTGAGATAGAAATGATGCCATGCACTTAATCGTGAACAAAATCTGTTGTGTGCAAGCACACCGCTTTCCAGTAATAAGATATTGTAGTGGGCCTAGACTCTAAAGCTTTATAAACACATGAACGTGTAACTAGAGACGATCACCCTCAAACAGATAGCAACTGCGTTGCGGACTTTTGGGATAGATTCAGTTGACAGTAGGAAAACTAGAGTAACCTTGCATAGGCCATTCCAAGATTCAGCTATTGTTGGACATCCAACGCGAATTACTAATTTCATGACATGCGAAGGAGTAGAAGGATGATAGAGAGGCAAAGTACGAAATCAACAATTCGGCAAGTAGTCTCAGTAAGGGCATTCTATCTTCTGAAACGCAAGCACTTGTCATTATCGTGGTTCTCTTTCGAATCCCATGTAAACTCAAAGAAATGTACAGTCAGAAAAAGATACTGTTACCATTTGAAGGCGAAAGATATTGAGAGGAAAGATTACCATTTGTTTATTTCGGCGTTGACAACCATGTCATCTTCGCTTTTGGAATAACTGAGGACAAATTTAGCGACTTTTTATGAAACGAAGTAAAATATGGCGCACATCGTCGATGGAAATTACGCGTCGCATCATGACAAAGTCCCACCTGCGATAACGGTTAAGGAACTTGCTTGAAGAAAACTATATCGAAGTTTGACTGATCTCAATATCCAAGCTAAAATTGAAATTCGCCGGCAGCTTGCATGTATTTACTTGTACATAAGTGAAGAATCCAGATTGTTTCACGTGAAAACATGCAATAGAATACTGCACACCATTGTGCTCGCATATTGAATATGTATGTCTAACTTTTGAGAATATAGATGTGAATTGTAGAAGAATGGGCCTATGTTCCTGCTTTCATTAAATGGACTCTGCTTACAGTAGATGTTTTTATTTATAATTACACATCCCCTTCCCTACCCTCAAGAACAGACGTCCCACCAGCTGCACATATTTTGCATGTCTATTTGATCTTTCGTCTAGTTCACTTCATTCTGTTGTCTATTGAATAATTTCAGAAACGCTTTGACCACCATCTCTCAAAGATTGGCTAACTTGAGTTACCTGATACGAATCAGTCCAATCAAAATTGCTTTTATCCAATTTGTAGTCGCTAAGGTACATTGCAGCTATATTTTGAAATTGTGTGTAAATGTGTTGTGCAATACAATTTTTCGCTACGAGGCTATTAGTATATCTTTTGACCCATTCACCCCTTTCCCTCACATGAATAATCAGTGGAAATCTCTCCCTCCGGTTGTTCACGTGCATTGTGGGCGATCTTGTTCTAATGAAACAGGTTTGGGCGCATTAAAGTGATGCCTACATACAGTATGTGCGCACTTACGGGCACGTAAGTGCTGACAAATGTACTTACTTGTTCATCATGAAATCCCTCCGAAAATTTTAGCAATTAATCTTTGAGTTGGTACGAGTAGTATCCAGTTGAATGACTTGTTATCATCAATCCAACAACAATGCAGTTGAACTATCTGTCAGTTGGTAGCCGACATTGTCCTGATTATTACGAAAATAATCTAGGTTTCGTTGAATTGACAGGTGTACCAACGGCACATTCTTAGGACGCAAAGGCTTCACAGTTAATTACAACGGAACGCCTGATGTGATTTCTTTGTCTCTAAGATGGCTGTAAAAATAGTATCACGTAATTAGTCATACAACGGATAATGCACACTTAACTGTTGACCAGTTCATTTTGTCAAAACTCCCGAGAAAAAGTAGGATTGGTCTTCGCTAAAATCGCGACGGGGATTCGACATACTTCGCAAGCGGCCGATTAGAAACGTATTAGCACTGGAGCATCACGTTGCTATCCACCTTAGAAGGCGCAGGACGCCTAATGCCTGTCATGTTTTTCAGCGAATATCTTTTTACAGTATTCGAAGACCAAACTTCTGTTCCGAAATGGACAAAATGAATGTCTTGCAGTGAAGTGTACATATGATCGTCCAAAAAAACTAAAGATGAGATAAACGAGAAACGCTAAAATGAGATAAACCTGAAGTTTTGGCTCATATTTCGACGTGATACTTCTTTCAAATCTTTCGCACGTTTTCATGCTTTTTCATCATGACTGTCATACTTATTCTCGGCTAACGCTGGGAGGGCTGCAATTTGTATGTATTGTGTCACTGATTTTTGATTTCGAATCTTACTTTTAACCATTGGCAAAAATTCAATTTTTGATTTTTTCCAAAAAGATGTTGCCTGGCATCGTCTCCTTTAAACTCAAGCACATTGAACTCCAAGGTTAGCTACTGGGCCAAGGACGTACTTAATTTAACCGGGATACATATTTGATTGATGAGGAAGAAATTAGGTCCGACATAACCGTCTCCGTGCACGCAGGCGATGTCTCCGAGGCTGATGAGTGCATCTTCATCTGACGAAGAAGAGTCAGATGTCAATACTTGAATGAAGGTATTGATTCGGAAAACACAAACAAGAAGAAAAACAAGCAAGTTGAGAATGCAGTGAATCTCTTTCAAGCTGGTGATTAAGTAGTGGACATTGGAAATGTCGAAATGAAGTTGACTGCAAAGACCAAAGCGGGAACGGAATGGACGTGGCAGAAAATCAAAGAATAGCACAGTCTGAAGTCATCTGTTATCACAACGATCACTTTCAAAAGTTGAATGGATTTCGGGAAATTTTTGGAGCTATCAGACAGTGTTAGTTCTTTGATAGTCAGGCACGTGGGAACAGAGCTGGGGTTAGGGATGGCTGACCCCCATTGAAAATTCCACCTATTCCCAGCAACTCCAAAGCCTTCATCCAGACTCTTATCGCGGAACATGCATGTAGTCTAATTCATCGATAAGACACATAAAAACAAAGCAAATGTTCCTAAACATTTCAGAATGATTTCTTGTTAGTTACCGTCCACGTGTATGTGTCTCCTGTCAAGTGACTCTTGATTGTGCATGAAAGAAGTAGAGGTCAGTTCAACGAGTTCACGGATGCAGAGTTGTGTGGGAGCCACTGCCATTTTCTTCCGAAATTACGCAGAAGAACTTCTTGTTAAGTTTAATTCGCAGATTTTCACTCAACATCAGTAAAGTGACAATTCTTGAGCTATAGTTCTAGTCTTCTTGCAAGTTGTGGATCGACAAACATCACAAAATTCCATGTATTTGTGGATCTACAAATGCTTCCGAGTTTGGTACACTTAACAGCATAATGATCTAACATTCATTTCATAATTTAGAATGTGATTCAAATGTAATTTTTGTGATTGTGATTATTACACTTTTGAGGTAGATTTCTCCCACAGCAGGCAGAAATACGATATTTCTAGGAGAAGCTTGCTTGTGAAATTTTGCCTTTTAAGTTAATGAAGGCGCCATGACTGCGATTTTTATCGCTGTAGTTAAGCAAACTCGTCATTTTTCTGCTCGTACTGCGCCTGCAGGTCAGGGCACTGCAGAAATATATTGATACAGCTTCTATCTTGGGTACATGAGCATTATTAATTTATTAAATAATAGTGGTATGTTCCCATGCGATAATCTGTTTTCTTAATTCAGTTACCATTCACATAGCTTTCAAGTTGATGGAACGTACGATGACATATGACTCTTGTTTGATGTTTGTGTGATTTTTAGGACAGTCACACGATAGGTGCTATTCTTTGAAATTTTAACATGCTGTAATCACATTAATACATATAAAATATATTGCATCAAGAGTTCATACTGACATATAATGTAAAAGGCACTGAAGGGTTCTTATGTACCTGCGAAAGGGTTCTTGTAGAGGAGCTTGTAGATCTCATAAATATATTTGTGCTTGTGCATGGTGGCTGCTATGGTGGCTTCCAGAGTATTATTTGGTCATGCATATTGATGCACGGAACACGATTCAACATGTGCGCCATTCTGTCTAAATGGCAGATTTATTTTTATTCCTTTAACGATGGATTATTTCATAGATATAGATGCGTACCCAAATCTAGAATCTTTATCCGGCGCTACACCTTCTTATGTGGCCTTAAAAGTTATTGAAAAACACAAATCCGTATTTTTCTGTAGATTATAAAATGCTTTTCTTGAAATAAGTAAAAGCGAAAATGAGTTTCAACGTTTATTAAGCATTATAGAGGTACATGAGACTGGAAATGCCTTGAACAATTTAATGATTATACACTAGTTATAGAATTAAAAAAACTAACATAGAAGCTAGAATACTAGACTCAAAGTTCATAGCAATAAAAGCAAACAGCATCGGGGTAATCATAAAAGGAGCTTAGGTTGGACAGAATCTTTCTGATCATTTAAGGATGGCCCTTTTTATCTGAATATGAAGCATTTCATAGATTTTGAGATCATATGCTGATGAAATATTGCATTGCACTCGAAAGTCACTTAGTCTCACTGTGTTGTTTGAATGCACCTTAATGCGATGTTCGCCAATGAGGTGTATTCAGACAACACAGTGCGGCTGTGACTTTCGAGTGCTATGCAAAAAGTCACCTGCATATAGATTCTGTCCAACCTAAGCTCTTTCTATGATTTCTCCGATGCTGTTTGTTTTTATTGCTATGAACTTCGAGTATTTTAGATTCTGTGTAGTTTTTTTTAAATTCTACAGCTAGTGCATTGTCATCAAATTGTTCAAGGCATTTCCATTCGCATGTGTATCTTCATAATGATTAATAGAGCATGAGCGAAACGTTGAAAAGCTCATTGTCCCTTTTATTTGTTTCAAAAATAACATCAAAAGCATAAAATGCATTTAATTTTTCTGCACTCGCTATTTTGACAATTTTGGTTCATACAAGTTGCAATTGGATTTGTTGAAAGTCAATAGGGGAAAGCAGAAGAACGGAGTAACTTATGAATTGAAACTCATCAATAAGTCAAAACTACTAGTGAAATTGGGGCCTATCTGCCATCAAACTATCAAACCAAAATCCACCAAAAAAGCAGACAGCTGATATCAGGGTAATTTGCGCCGAATCAAAGGTTCACAAACAAATAGAAATCAATTAAAAGCAGTGTGTAAGAGACAAGGAGACAAGTGCACAGCGATAGAAAAGAATCTGAAGTGATGACTAAATTATTGACCAATTGCGGCCCAAAGGGAAGGATAAACAAAGAATAGAAGTGTTGTAGAATTGTAGAGTTACCGTGGTTTACATGAAAGCTGTCGAATTGTCTCACGACGAATGTTGCGACAATTGCAGACATTGCAGGAAGCTTGTACTCTTTTAAGCGGTAAAAAGTAGTACGACTTGAGAAATTCAGTTGCAGTTTAGATTACTTCATCATTGCTATCGGCGTTGTTTAAACAATCTCCTTTATCTGTGATGGTATGTATCTAATGATTTTGTGTTCTACTAATTAAAGTGGCGGCCTGTGGTTAACATTGTTATGACATTTGGGATTTAAACAGAGTTGACTATAAATCCCAAATATCATCACGTTAAACTCAGGCTACCACTTCATCTGGAATAGCAAAAAAATCATTAGATACATGCCATCACAGATATGGGAGATTGTTCAGAGAAGCTTGGTATTCTGATAAAAGAGCCATCAATCGACACATCGAAATAGACACCATCTATGCCACTCTCCGTTAGTAAAGTAATGAATAACGTATGAATTTTGAGTAGAAGTGTCAGTTTAGAAAATTTATTCCGACCTCTTTTTTCACCTGACGACTCACCGGAGTTCATGGTGTGAAAATTCGTTAATAAATGTTGATTTCCTGAAAATTTATTTTCAATTAATTTTACACTCAGGATACCGATTTTTAAGGAATTATATGTGTATTCAAAGTTCGACTGCGATCTTTGGACATCATATGAAAATATTGCTTTGCCTCGGGCTGACCACCTGAAGAGATATAACGCAGAATAGTGATGGAGATGCTGTTGATGCAGTATTACAATCGTGGAAAGTTTGTATATTAAAGTAATCAAAATGAATGAAGAAACTGATTTAGAAAAAAGCGCTAATGCGTGATGTGAATGGGAAAGGGAAGTCATGCGACAGTTTGCTCACACTGCACATTAAGAATTCTCAATAGCAGTGTGAATGTTCTCAGTATAAAAAATGATAATACGAGTAGAATTATATACTGCAGATAATTATGAGAGGAGTCATAAAATATGCCTTCATTTTTCATTGATCTTGTAAATTGCAAATACCTAAGTTTTTTTAGTGACAATAGCTTTCCATGTGTTGCATATGCATAAGGACTTGCTTCATTTTGTTGTCGATATCCCGTTAACAACACCTCAGTGCTGTTAGATGTTATTCATCATAGACTGACAGAATAATTTACCTTTTATTTGACATTCAAATATTTAGGGCTATGTATATGATAATGATTTTCAGATGTAGTAATACTTTTTCTTTGCTTCAGTTGCAAGAAGATTGATGTGAAAATGTTTTTTAAATTCTTCACGCACAAGCGTTTTGTTGGCATATCCTCAATCTTTTAGTAGTAGCGTACAGTTTATCCAAAGATAATTATTGAATTGCAAGTATCTTCCGTAATTTATTAAGATTATTCATTAATAAGAAGCAAGGAAGGCCCAGAAAGGCAACGTTACCCTTGGTGATCCTCGATTACATTCGAAGGGACTCCCAACAATATTGAGAAAATTTTTGATTTTTAGGTTTTCCTGGCTTCTTATTAACAATATGCATAGTGAGTAGTCAATTATTCAATGAAGTATTTCATTATTTTCTATGGATAACTCGAAACTAGTACATAAAATGAAATAATTTTGAATCAAAAGTTTTCAATATCATTTCTTTGCAGATTTCATATGAACTCAACGCTTTCGACGTGGTGTCCGTCCGTATGCCGAAACGTGCACCCGCGAATGTATCAAAACAAAGACATGATCAAAAAACATCGTCATGTACAGGGGAAAAAGGCAATGCTTCCAGAGGATCAAGATGTATTGAATCATCCTTCCCTCCCACTACTGACAAAACAGAGGTCAATGAGACGTCCAACGCCATCGTCAGAAACTTGATTCCGACTTCATCAGAAGTCAAGTCTTCGATATTTTGTAAATCAAAGCTAAATAATCGCCTTTGTACATTCTGTGATTTACGTTGTCATACATTTCGCTCATCGCATGTTGAATCGACGCCTTCCTACATAAATTATTTAAACTCTTCAATAACTGATGCTGTGTGCTTTTTCCATCGCCTTCCAAAAATTGCCTTAGTGGCTCGCCTATTTCTGATTCTACTAGCGCTTTGTGCTGGCATCATTTCTCCAGTCAAAGCATCTCCATCGAATTCAACTTCTGGTACAACTTCAACTACGAAAAAATCATCTTATATTGCGCCTCATTCATCACAATCATTCACTCTCTATGCCAATTTCAATAATTCCGATACCACCGGCCGTCAGACGGAATTCTGGGCTGTAGAATTGCAGACCAATAATGAAGCAGTTGCAGCTGAAATCGCAAGAAAACATGGTTTCCTCTATCATGGCCGAGTAAGTTATTGAATTTTAATTTCAAAATGGTCTTGCTGGATTGATGTTTTGTAGTATTTTTCATTATGTTGGTGGTAGTGCTTCATTGGTCCCATGATAGACCTTTTTCCTTTTATTTGTAAAAAACCTTAGTGACAACGGTTAGAGAAACAAGCAAGACCCCAAGAGGTAGGTTGCAAAGTATTTATGCTCCCCGATTGACCAATAGGAATTTGCCAATCAGAGACAACCTATGTATGAGTTTGAAAGATGGCTCCGACGTCCTCGATGTTATACAAATGAGCGATGGACTGACAACATAATGGTACACTCATCAAACAACATTTATCGGAGGTACAAAGCAAAGTTTTATCAGTCATTGATCGATTTCGGGATGGTGCGTCCGCCAAATTACATGCACTGTAGCACCAATGTAGATGGAGGTTGCGAAGCAGAGCATCAAACTTAGCGTGAAGCAAGCAGTTCGATTTCCTGTTAAGATATTTAGCAGCTATTTTATTATGGCACTGATCGTTGGGTTTGGCATGTCTTTTGCTATGTTTGGAGATGTGGTTCTACGTCCTTTTTCATTCATGACTTTTGTTTGTGACTAGTCGTGAACTTCCTGGAAACGCATCGCCATTTCGTGTTGTTAACCACTGAGACAAGATATCAAGTGGAAGTTCTTAATATTTAAAACTTCTCATGTTTATGAAATGTACAATCTGGCTAAATAGAATGTACGTATTGCATAAGGAATAAAGGAATAATTAGATAAGGAATAATTAAATAAGGAATAAAGGAATAATTATTTTTTTATGTAGGCGAACTTTGACCACAAACTCTTGGTAACCTAGGCCATCGATTATTTGTTATTTTTATTATGCTCATTAAATTATCATGTTTATTGTCAAATTAAACTAGAGATGTGCGTCGAATCAGAGAATTCCAGATGATCCGATCCAATCGAAAACAAGAGGAATTCTATCCGATCCGAATGGCGCCATTGTCAATCCAGTGTGTTAGGCATTAACCTTTTTGGTATTCGCTCGTCAACGGATAGACTATGAATATTTGTACGAATTGATGCGAAATTCACACCGGAAATTCTAGATCGCAGACAATAAATAAACAGCAAGTCTTGGTCTCTAACAAGGAGGTATAACATTTCATGGTCTGTATTTGCACTAGACATTTGAGTATCTATTAAGTAAATACATATCTGGGAATTTAGTTGCTTAAATGAGTCGCAGAAGAGAAGAGCAGTTAATCTATGTTCTGATGATGCTCTTGGATGAACGAGCTATCTCCTATTTTGTCCGAATAATAATTTTGCAATCCGATCTGAATGGCATGATGATCCGATCCGACTATGGATCGGATTCGAACATCTCTAATTCAAATGAGAGTGTAGGTAAATTGTGAATTTATTCATCAGCGCATCGCATTTTAAATTATCATTTTAGTGAAATTTGTGCGGTTAACCAAGACATAAAATCTATTCAAATCGAACTATTGCGACATTGTAGTCTACTGGTGGACAATCTGCTTACTTAATGTTGGGTTTTATTCATGTTTGGATATTTATTCATTGATCTAAACATAACTGCTTTGACAACTGATGCATGGGGGTGATGGCTTGACACAGTCGCATGTAAGCGGCTCGCATCTCAGTTGGTAGAGCTGAGGTCGTAGGTTCAAATCCTGCTAGCCGAGCATTTTTTGAATAGAATTTGATACATCGTTTGTTTCATTTCATTCTATTGTTAACTGAATTCACCGAATCAAGGTCTGCTGTTCCGACTATCAAGTCTTCGATATAACTAAATTTATTTCAGATTAAGAATCTTAATGTTCTGAGGCTCTTCGTGATTATTTTCCTTCGCAAGCGGTCTTTTATCACTGTCTGTCAGTCAAGTCACTTCACGGTGACCTAGAGCAAAATTTCTAAGATTTATTAACTTGGTTAAAGAAAACCCGACTACGATTGCACTAAATACTACATGAATTCTCTTCTCATCAACTTCAAGTTGAAATCAACCTTATCGGACATAACACGGAATTTTCATTCGGTAACAAGTAACTAGTCGATTAAATGCTGTTCATCCCAGGACAAGATACTTGTGTGCTGTCAGAAGTTGATATTCAAGAGAATATTCGCATTGGGACATAAAAGATTTTATTGCTATAAAAGCAACTGTTGACATAACCTTGACGGTTAATCAACAAATATGTTTTCTACATGGTTTTCTATAATTTGCACTTCACTTTTGAGGAATTTGCATGTCTGTGTAAAACAAGAGGCATTCAATCTCCGTGTGATTAGTCGGACTAGTATTTAATTAAGAAAATGTCAGTGGCAAATTTGAGAGCATGACACAGAGTTGCCAAAAAATAAACTGTCCTGATACTTGTACGCATACCATGATCAGTAGCCTTAAAAATTGCGGCGACAGATCAAAGGCGCGTAGGCATGAATTCTGGAATTAAGAAAATAGGAGGGAGATATTTCTGCATAATAAAAACAAGATCTTGTCAAAGGATATGTTTCACTACATTAATTCCATGTTCTTGACATGAGCGATGTTATTGTTCATTTGGAAAATCGACTGCAAATCGAATTTCTTGAAAATCTACAAATGATGTAATATTGATGGTTTCAAAGGCAAGGTGTGATCATTATACTTGCGTCACGTCTATGATGCGCTAGCTGAGAAATGTGAGATAAAAACGAAGTCTGTCTTATTTCCCCAATAGATGAAAGCGAGGACTTTTTGGATAGTGAATAACGTGCAGAGAATGTTTGATATGCTATAATACTTACTTGAAAGATGTTTTATCAATATGCACTGATATACTCGAACTGAAATACTCGTTTCTTGCGAGCTTTCGTGAGATAAAAATCAATTTTGGATGTAACAAGATAACAAGATAATCTCATCAACGGTTTTCCGTGAAACTGACAGTGGTCTCCGTGGCACAGTGGTTAAGTGCTTGGCCCAGCGATCTTTTGGTCCAGAGTTCGAGCCCCGAAAGTATCATTGGAAGTCCGTAGGAAGGGCATCCGGACTAAACAAGGTACTACAACGCTTCAGAAAAGTCTGACTAAGTCAGCACCATCCAAGCTCCTAGTATGGGGAGTAGTGACGTTAAAGCTTCATATGAAATCAGAATTCAAATAAAAATTCTGAAAGATTTTCAAAGTCAGCGAAGAAATTGACGTATTTGGAATCGATACTATTGCGAAAAAACAAGAAATATTTTGGTACCTATCCATTTCTCAGCCTGAAGTCTTATGTTGAAGAACGTGAAACTTCTCAATTACAACAACGCAGCGTTTTACAGAGAAATGAGAACAAATAGTAATATTGAGCTAAATGAAGGTTGTTGTCAAACTAGCATGAACAAGGAATGCAAATAAAAGCATGTTTGGAGTTTTTATTCATTTAGGAATTCAGGAGTAACTGCATTTATAGTTACAGAATATATTTTTCGACGTCTTGTCAGCAAAACTGAATTGAATCATTGGTTTCAAATCGAAAAATTCAGTTTTATCCATCATAATTTATTTTTAGCCATCGAGTAAATAGCATTAAAATAGACATTTGGAAGGGAATCGAACCAGCTGCTTTTGAGACAGATGTCCAAGTCGGTAGACGTTACACTTTCCACAGGCTTTGACATTGTAGTGCTGACTTGGTCATGCTATTTGATGTATTGAAAACAGACCTTTTTGAGAGAGTATATTTCATTTCAACTGGTAGTCAAAATTAATATGAAAAAAGATCAACAAAGTTATTTTCATTTTGTATGGGATTGAAAAGATACCTCGTCTGTGTAAAATACCGAGAGGAAAAATCAACTTCTCAGTCGCACTGGATCACAAAGCTAAGTTTTCCTCCCGCAGTTAACTGGTCCTGTGTAAGCTCTTGTGTAAAAAAAATCACAGAAGTCTGTAAACAAGTTATAATCATCCTGAGACTACCAAGATATCGATATAGTCCCTGGATTAGCTCATTCATAGATTTTGCGGTATATGCATCAATTTCATAATGAACAATAGACATCTAAAAGTCACAAAATGAAAAGCTACATTCCTCGCTGCGCTCGGGCTGTACAACATAGCTGCGGGAGGAAAAGTTGATGTTTCCTCTTTCAAGAAAATAGCTATAACAACTCCTTAGCTAGAAAAATAAAAGAATTCCACCGTTTACTTGCGGAACAACTTTCGACTGCAATTGGACCATGTGAAGGACATTTGTTGTAGAATTTCAAAAAGAATTTCTTGCGTTCAGCAAGAAAGACGATCAAAAAATCAAAAAACGATCAAAGCGACACGAGCAAGAAAAACGATTAGCACACTGGCAATCAGTATAACATATTAATCTTTCCTAACGTTTGAAAGGTCTTTTTACTATAGCAAAGCATTCACAATTCAAAGTGACGAACAGCGGCGAGGCGTATAGGATCAGACATTCAATGATACCGCGAAAAACAGTCCACTACTCATTATGGTTCAATTATCTTCTTAAAACTTAGTGAATATAACCGCCTAGAACACCGCATTTCTATATCTTTGAAATGAACATCCCATTTCAGATCATCAGACCAGCAAATTCCTAAAATCTTCAGTTCATGCGCAGTATCAAGTGGCAATGTTTGGTCAATGACACTATTTTTCTTCACTATTTTCACTGCTTTACTCATTTTTACACAAAGTAGAACCATTCCTAGTACACCACTCATTGAAATGTCGAAATTACGATGTCACGATTTCCAGAGGCTGATTACACTGATAATTAAAGATAGGACAATAGACAATCCTAAGCTAGTCGTAAGCATTCAGGATAATTTATAGTTTGGACATTGATGCATGAAATTCAAAGTCATGCACTGCGCATGGTGAGGCAGCATGAGCACCTGTGTTATCTTCTGCATCGCCTGATGAAGATATATGTTAGAGCGATTTACTGGGTGTTGTAATGCCCCATCGTTCAATTCATGGAATATCCCTAAATATTAGTATTGGATCAACTGATAGGGATATGAACGGATCTAGTCTTTTTGCTCGACAAGATATCTTTAAAAGAAAACGTTCATTTCATCGACAACTCATACGCAGAATTCTATGGTCCATTTTGTTGATGCGTTCATTTGTTCGAAAAAAATTGATCATCGGATATCAATGTATTGCTTTTCTATAACATAGATCATTTATGGCATAAATCATGGAAATCGCAAATATCGAATTCTATCTATGCGCATAGAAAGATGTTGAGTATGCATTATCTATATAGATGCTCAAATCTGTGTAATGCTCAAATCAAGTGGAATGTTTTGGATAACATAACTTGCGATATTCATTAGTTTGCTTCCGCAATTTGATAAGATGGAGGGAGTTTGTAAAACGCGAAGATAAGTAGTCTCAAATACTCTATTAGTGCGTCAGCATATAGTTGATACTTCGCAAAGTTTTGAATTTGTCTTTAACATCAATCTTGGTAACATTCATTCAAAGCACGCTGAACATTACCTCATAGCTTTATGCTATGAAGTAGGGCAGTTAGATATCACGGGTTTGACATAGACCGTTACAAGTTTCAAGAAACAAAAACATCAAAAGATTAACCTCTGCTTATTTGTTTGTAATGAATATGCCTACATTATTGACGGAAAGGGGAACGACAAAACCCACTGGGAATGTTCTGAAGCTAATTCAAAGAGATGCAAAGCATATGAGTATAAACAGATGAACGTGTCGAACAAAGCGACCATCCCTATTTAAACAAGCCCTGATTTGTTGTTGATAATCAAATCATGTGAAAAGAAGAATATGCTACATTACATTCAAAAGTAAAATATTTCAATTTCGCTTCAGTTCCTCACTACGGTTAGCAGATATTCGAAAGCCGTTGAAAATCCTCATTGAACCAATGCATTTGTTATCATCAATCAACTTGTCGCGAAAACCGGAAATCTCTTGTTCGCGGAGAACAAAAACTTTGTCTTCTTAGGAAACGTGAATAAACGCTATTAAATCTTATAAAGTCATGATATGCTCAGAAATCTGGAAATTGTTTTTCTGTTTGCTTGCTTATGGTAATCTAAAAATGATCTATTATTTTCAATTTTCCTCCGAGTTAAATAAGAAAAAATGAATAATTTAAAGCTATCCATTTAGGCCAACACTACATCGAGATGCAGACACAAGACACGTTTAAGATATCTACAAGAAAGTCAAATCTGAGGGATTAGTGATATGGATTGGAAAAAATCTTGTTCATTACATGAAAAATAGAAACTGTCATTTGGAAAGAAGAAACTGTTAATTCGAAATAAGAGGGAACCTTTTTACAGCTTTCCTAATGGTTTTCAAGTTCACAGAAGTAGGAAACAACTCCAGAAAAGACTATTCCAATGCTTCGCTATTCTTAAAAGAAAGAGGCTTAATGCGACAACGCGGAATGGTAGCGAGGCAAAGATTCGAATAATCACTTCTCGTTGTGCATCTAGTGAGAGAGAATACGTCGGTGACATTAACATACGACAACAGATTTATCCGCTCCCATCAATGAAGTTACGCATTATTCAATCATTTTGTTTTCGGCATGGCAAAATTCAAGAAAGAATGAAAGGAGGATTCTTTTAAAGGAAAGGTTTTCTAACCATAGTTGTATACCTAACCTGTCTGTATCTTAGTCGGGCTAAAGCATGGGTCAATTATTTTTAGTACAGATAAAATGAGTTAGATAAGCAAGGCAGTGTGCGAATTAAGAGAGAAGATGAGAGGGATTCGGTAGTGGTAATGATTTTTGAAATTTCTGGTAATCATTATTTTTTTTCGATTATTAACTATGCATGGAATTTATGGTATGGCATGCATTTATAGCATGGTATGTTATAACATGTATGAAATTACCATATATAAAATTTGTGGTCTGTATATTTGTATCTTGATTTTATCAAAGAGGGGGAAAATTTGCTTCCAGTTTGGATGACACTACAGAATCCTAATACGACCAATTGTCTCATATATTTAGTGAAATTAATGAAGTAATCAATCGTTGATTCATGGAATTACATGACTGATTATGTTCTACGGGCTCTATCATTACTACACAAAAGAGATTACGCAATTGCCATGACTTCCGTACTGAACGAAATCTCCCTCCAATGGAAAATTTCTGCTTTACACATTGGAGTACGGTATACATCTTAGCTTTAGTTTTCATATTCAACATGTACGAAGTGTAATTTCAGGCACCATTGATCACTATGTGCTTCTTATCTTGTTTCCATTTTGTATTTTTCTTGTTTCCCTATCATTTCCTGTCGCCAGTCTTTTGTTATCTGATACGATCTGTTGAGATGACATCAAAAACTTCTGTTTAAAGTTTCTTACATCCTGTTGCGTGCGCTTCAATATGTGTCTTCGCGAAGCGCTCATCAATGTTGCAACGTCTGCCTGTATGTACAGATCTACAGAGGAAACAGAAAGAAGAAGTTGCATCTAGAGCGAAAGTCATGCGTCTAACTTGTTTACACAGGAATGTATGCTACTGGTTCAAGTCTTTCACACAATTATGGATGATGCCAAAATATTTTTCAAAGTTTTCCTGACGTATTTTGAAGCGTGGTACGGGCGCAGGGTGGATGACCCGGTCATCTTTTGGATGGATCGAACCAGTGCTGCGTTATACGTTTTCCCATATTCCAAGGCTGATCAGATCATAATTGTTCCCGGGAAAAAGTCTGCTCATAGCGTTGATATCAAATAACCGCCCTTTTCTTCTTCCTACAAGTATATTTTGCCTTACATTTCTGCTAAGATTGAAACTGAAGATAGGCAATGAGACATCGAGACTTGTGGCTTCTAGGGGAATCTCTCTACTAAGATTAAATCTGTTTGTCTGTCCGAGGGAGAAATATAGGTAAAAGTGGTTTTCTGATTTACTTTTTTTCGAGCAGCAATTTAAGAGAGAAAATAATGCCAGAGCACCAGTACATTATTGAAACCATCTTAGCGATGAATGGGCCCGTTCACAGAATTTAATTGTTTAAGGTTGTCACTTTACTAGAAGTGCCAGTTGATATAACGCGATGCAGGAATTTAGCAAAAATCGTTATTTCAAACATAAAGTTAAAGAGAAAGCAATGAAGCGTAAAAGTTGCATCCATTCGTGCTCTTTCACATCCTAAAATGTGCTCATGAATTCTTTGTACATGCATAATAGACAAATAAACCATGTATTTCAATGTCAAACTACGTAAGATATTACAGAGTACCAGTCCGACTGCGCATTGGGTAGAAAGATATCCTCAGAATGGCTAGTTTATAACATATAGAATGGTTGAACAAACTGACGGACTGTGCAGCAGGCTCTGTATTTATTTATCACAGCTCTACCATGGGGCAGGTAATCATAGAGGATTGTACGGCACCAGATCGCCTGGACATAGAAAATATGAGTTTTAAATGTTTCTCAGCTTAATTTAGTATTTCATAACTTTATTGCAAAAGGCCGTAAACCATTTATTATTTGCGTATTATCGGGAAGTGATTGCATGAAACGAGGTATCGTAGGAAATATGCTTTGCATATACTAAAGTCACATAAAGGGGGGTACTACATAGGCCTACTCTTTCCTTTATATCACTGGCTTGATGTCCTGGTCATGAGAAGAAAAAAAATGATGATGTCAAATTGCATCACTCTTTCTTTGATATTCAATATATATCCATTTCTCTGTTGTTCGTTTTCATTGTCTTCATCATTCTTGACGGTGATGGCGTGTAATGTCACAAATCCTTTAGTAGGGAACAGTAAGAAAATTTCACACGATCCGCGGGTTCCAGATAATGACTATCAACCTATCATTCTGTTTTTTATGTCTAATGCTTTCTGATGTCTACTGATAGGGAATCTTCTTCCGCTTTGTTTGAATGTGTGCATCCTAAATAGGTGATAGCCTTTTTCTCAATATTTTTTATGTTCCATATTGGCTACAGCTTTTCCTAGAAATCGTCGTTATCAGCAACCTGAAATATTATCTGAATATGCATCGTTTCATTGTCATGCCAATCTACATTCTACACATACATTGTTGGGGCAAATGTGTATGATAGTGTCCAAACATTGTGTGAAAGCTGTTCTCAAGTGACTGTCGTATTCTGACCACACTTGGTTTGCGATATCTTGTCTATGATGACAATCCTCAAAATCATTAAATTTGCAAATCACTGATGCTCCTAAAATGTTCATGGATCTGTTGCTTCGACGATTGCCAAGTAAACACACTACTACTTGTAAACCTACTCCTCCATTGTGAACTTGGACGGCGCTGACATAAGTCAGACTTTTCTGGAGCGGTGTGGCATCTTTAGTTCGGATGCTCCCCTTGTCGACTTCCAAGGACACTTTCGGGACTTGAGCTCTACCTAGACCAAGCATCGCTAGGCCAAACACAACCAATGTGCCCTGGAGGCCACTACTAATAAAATTACATAAACATAATGATTTAATCAATGAGAGAGCCTTCCACGTTGAGTATCTTTATTTGTAATGTAATAAATGACATGTTTATCATGACTGTCTGATATCACGTTTCTAAAGATATTGACCGACTTTGACTGAGGTTATAATTTTTCTGTATTTAGTTAATTGTAGGATGCTCGGCAAAAAAAATTCAATACAAGGGAAACAATTATTGTTGAGTAATTGAGGCAATTGAAGAGAATATAATTTGAGGTTATCTAAGTAAACAGTGATCATTAAGCAATTTCTGGTTCATCTAATAACGTTGAAAGTGTGACTCCTGTGGTCGTTTTATATCTTTAAGCTATAAAACTAGCTACAATTTAACTTGACAATTTCAGATGATCGTGAGTAATATTCATCAGAGTACATGTACCTATTCAGTATTCTCCGTTTTTACCGGATGATATCAGTCGCTTTTCCTTATGCTTGGTAGAATATTCTGAATATACCTAACTCAAAACTTACGGAAACTTAATTGAATGCACTCCGTTGTTTTGTGTTAATTTATCATCATTTGGTTAAATGATAGCTAAATTGGCCGATTATTTTAGCCTTAAATACATCAATTTTGAATGTGAATGTCGTTAGTTATTCGCTTACTTGTATTTTGAGCTTAATTACATTTTCCGAAAATCCCAGCTAGATTGTCGTGAGATTTACAACTCATGCAATTAACCGATTGACAAACGAAGCTGAAATGGACGACCTCAACCATTTCCATTAATCAGAAGATTTGTCACAGTGTGTCTGATAAGCATAACAAATACAGGAGTGCTCCACATGCTCTACTATCTCATGGTCACTAACTTTACCTCTGTCACAGGCAGATACTTTTACTTCAATTCATTCTCTGGTATCAGATTTTGTTACAACGAAGAAAGTGACTGATTTGACTGACTGTATGCGCGCTGATAAGTATTGACAATAATTGCGCTGATAAATTATTTACACTTTTATGTAGTCCATGTCTAACACTAGCTGTAGATATTTAGATAATTAATCATTTAGCGCTGATGTGCATGCTACCCATGAAATAAATCTTGACAAGAGGCCACGGGATAAAGATCCGATATCGTAAGAAACATCAATCATACATATTAGATTTTAAGGATTTATGTGGTAAAGTCTCTGTCAATGACCCATTTTAGTACAATCAATCTATAAGGTAAAAGCAATATACTAAACTGAAAATGATAAGTGCCAGTAATTAAATCAAAATTTATCATCGATGAATTCTATCATGTCAATTAATTAGGCACAAAGTAATCTAAATGTAACTCTATTAATGTAAAATCCTATCCGTAACAGGCATGGACCATAGATCTAGGCGCCATGCATTTGATACATGATGCAGCCATTCATTTGTATATAAATAGTTCTATCATCATTAAACATTACACGCCCAATAACTGCATCTTAATATTTGAACTCGAATTACTGAAGTTTAATTAATGAAGTTGAGTGTAATTGCTTAATACCGTTTTGATTACGCACATTAGCATTTTTCATTATAGTGATATTGACATTACATATTCGAGAAGTTGGGTTTTGTTTCAATTATGAGGACAAATGCTTGTCGAAGTAATGCATGAATAGTACATGACTAGTAAAAGTTGAGAGCACAGCTGAGTAGGTTTGCATACTTTGATAAATTCACTCAGGCATTACATTGATGCTTATTTACATTGGAGAAGATAACTCAATATTGAGCAGGTGGGAAAGGGATATTTTCTATCAAACATTACCGCTATCGAATCTGCTATGATTTTAAGCAATTTTGATCAGATTTCCGCAGCTGATGTTGATTAGAGCATCATGCATTTTTTGACAATCAAAACATACTCAAGGACAAGTTAGTTTGAGAGGAACTATTTTAAATTATGTAGTGTTTTACTGAAAGCTTTAATCGTCGAGTCTTTGATGTTTCAATTTTTCATGAAATTTGTTTCCAGAGGAGGCTTAGATCGAAACCAGCAGTTTTGAGGTAATCTCAAATGATCACCATCAGTCATTGAATTCCAATCATTTGGCTGTCGAAACTTCTGCAATATCAGCTCATTATAAACACTTAAATCATCCAACTGCAAAATCACGAATCAAATCGGTATTCTATGATGTAGCATGAATCAACTCAATTTAATGCAATAACGCTTTACTGAATATCATTGAAAACATAGAAAGAAGGTTTCATGCTGCGATCCAGCTCTACTAGCAACACGGCGCCGGGCAGCTGCTTCGACGAAGTCCAATCCTCTGCAGGAGGTCTTTCTCTGGTTTTTTTTGCGGCACTTTTCGTCTCTCAGTAATGAACAATCCCTTCGACGAACTGTAACCCTGATGCAGGTGTTGCAGGGTGGTATTCCTATGGCTCTTTACCTTTGGCCTTTGTTTCTGGGTCGGACGCCAAGATGCAAGCTTCTTTGGGATCAAGCGATTTTCTTCTCTGTTTCCTTCAAGTCAAGACGCGCTTTTCATCGCCACATGCCATACATGGAAGGATTATTTGAATGTGTATTTTTGTTGTAGTTATCTTTATTCCGAAAGCTTTCACGTATTAAATAGTACTGACATTCAGCTGATATGACTTGATGAACATATCTATTGCCGTAACTGATGGAAACTAATGGCTATTTTGTCCAAGCAGCGAACATTGTCATAAACTACTATGAATGATAAATGCAAACAAAAAAATCCATTCCTTTTCTCCATACGAATTCTTAGCATTCTTGCAACTAATTGCTTTTAAACATGCACTCACGACAACTGCATCATTCAGGACTTGTAAACCCGTGAACGCAATAATAACATTTACTTATTTCCCACATGGTACTTGACTTAATCCCTACTTCATCATCAGCATGCAGTCTCTCAGTTTCTTTCCTTTTATGCTCTATACTTATTAGATTCACTACGTGATAAATAAAAGTTTAATGATTTACGACGATCTGCAAGAACACTCAGTAGCAATCAAATCGAGTCACTCACAGCAGTAGCAATCAAATCGAGTCACTCACAGCACCCGTAGAAATTGATAACAATAAATTCTATAGAATGGAAGAAAAGCTTCATGCAATGCACAATAGTGGCACAAAAATGAAATGCCTTTCGGAATTCCCAGAGTTTGGAGAGAGCAAAAAGACCATCACTCTGACTGCTTCTTCTGTCTCGCTAAGATAGGTGGAGCAAAGTCAAAACCTTTTTATCCCGACTTGTGGTCAAGTAGAGCACCTGTGCCCCATCCTGAATCTTTGCCAATACTAAATCCACCCTTGGTTGAAGTTGACAATAGCAGTAGTACATCAGATGAAGTACCTGTATTACACGATGACGAATTCGCGAACATCGACTCAAAAGGTTTTTTTCACAGGACCACAGTTAGATAAAATTGCTGACAACGATAGATTTGTGAATGCCCTTACTTCTGAAGAGCAAGAATGTTTGACGTCCATTCTTGAGGTATTTAGAAATATGTTAGCTCCAACCGATGTTGTTACCGTAAAAGAAAAAAGAAGATTGGTGGATGTAATGATTCGGCATTTTCAGAGACTGGAGATAAATTATAGCCCTAAAATGCATTACCTTCGTTTGAATTTGCCAGAACTGTTGTCTCGACAGGTTCAAGCTAGTGATCAGCATGGCGAAAGACTGCATCAGACATTCAAGGTGTTTGATACTCGTTATTCAAAGAAATATCTGAGAAAAATTTTACTCGACTATATTTGGATGAATGTAATTTGATATGTTGAATGATGACAGATCATCCCGAGCCTTATGGAATTGTTTTCTTTTTCTTCATGTACATCTATGAGCGTTCATATAAACATTTCATTAAAATGCAGTCTCACTACTGAAATATACTACTCATAAGACCAATAACGTTATCTACTTAGTACATGTATCCTTGTCTTAGAATGAAGTACCATCATTTCTATGCTCATCAATGAATCCAATACAATCATTGTAGCTCCATAAATTAATATAAATTACCTCCACTGTACGATACAATAACCAAATATAAGCTATTTTCCAAGTCAAAATAATGAAAATAAAAAAATCAGCATAAATGCTAGAAAATCCAAATGAATTTAAAACAAACATTGTATTCATGTTTTATACACTCAAATTGATAGGAAAAAGTGAAATTTTGTTAACAATTTAGTGCAAGAACAGTGTAATGATCGCAAGGGCTAACATGATCGAGAAAACTTTTGCGCAATGATCTGAATTCTTCGAATCTGAAGCAATCGCCGCGATCGGAGCATTTTGAAGGAATCCACAACAATCCGCAAGCGACGCATGACTATTTTTCCTATCTCTGTATGGTATCAAAAATTTCTTTTTGCCCACTTAATAAGTTCCTGCATGTGCCATTATTTTGATTCAGTTTGCACTTCTAGCAAAGTGATGCAGTTAAACAATCTAATTCTATGTGACTAGGGTTCCTTGTACTGCAAAAATGAACAGAAACTGTGAATTTCTTCATTGATTAACCCTGTATCGTTCAAAGACAAATGTATAACTTTGGACAGCTACAGGCATAGAAACAAGCTTCATCTGAAGTTGACTAGAATGGAAAGTGACTAAAAAGTCTGTTAATTGTATAAAATCTGTTAAAGAAGTTGGACTATGGTTCATCAAGGACGACAAGATGTTCAGCAAGGGACGACAGGCATTTTACAGTGTTACAACAAGACATCCTACATTTTTCACATTTTTTGTCTCCAATTCCTATCACCTGTAGAGAGTTACGGGCAGTGCAACCTGCGACAAATTATACTCGCCGATTCCCTTCAAAACGATCACCTGACATAAATTTGAATTACAGAGAAGGTATTTAGAGACAGAAACAAATTTAAAGCCTTGCATTTTATCCGGCTTTTGATACCTTGGATATATCCGGGTGCACGCGCTTAGTGATGACATGTTTTGATGATGGATGACAAACTTGAGTTAATTAAGCGTATGCATTTTCATAAAAATATATGCAATCGGTTCTTAACAAAAATTAAAGTCGTATTCCATTTTGGTCACCTAAGAGCCCTTTGCTCCAAAATATTCATAAACTTTCAGTTTTTTTTTGTTTTTCAGTATTTCATTCAAAAGCAGGGACATGTCAATCTCTGCTTTGATGCAACAGAACAGATAAATAAGTAGCATGCAGGGCGTTACAGAATATAATGTCAACCTGCTCGGTCGACATCAAATCTGTGCAGGACGAATGAAATTCTTTGCAGGACATCATTAATCCCAAAAGTGTGCCGTCTGTCATTTTCACAGAGTAAGATGATTATAGGCCAAAATTTCAACTGTCATTTCTCTATGAATAGTATGAAAGTCACTCAAATATTATCTTCAATTCCAGATTAGTCCGCCTTAGTCACAGAATTGAGAATTAAAATTCAGAATTAAGTGCAAGAAAGAGATCAATTCGATTCTTATGGTATCACTCACATCCTCACAAATAGAGCGCCCACGGATAATGTTTTGAAAATATCTGAGGCATAAATGGCATAAAGAAGATATATTTGATACTTGTGAGGAATTCTCCAAAGAAATATGATGGCCTTCTGAATTCCGCTCTTTTGTGAGGATTTTTACTACCTGTATTCCTTGTAGCATTTTCTGCTTCTCGAATTGATTCGTCATCTTTCCTAACAATGCGATGCAGTGCAGGGGAACTTCCCCGCTTCCCCTCCTACCTAATGAAAAAAGCATACACACATGGAGGCCTACTGCATTGCCCTTCAAATGATCAGTTTAAATTGTCTGCAGCCGCACGCCTACGATAAAAAGGGCTGTCATTGGAAAGGTAATATGTCTTCATTTATAATTAAATATCCATATTGAACAATCATCAAATAATTTACACTGTGAAAATTTGAGACAGTCTAATTCCTACATCGGTAATATTGTTCTAAATATATGCTATCAACGAAGCCAGGGTGATCACAACTCCAATTAACAGTCACGGAGACATCATTTCCTGACAGTTAGTCTGGTGGTTCGATTTGATTGTTGTGAATGTGCGAATGTGTAGTTAGATTGTGATTTTCAGTGTGCTTACAGTTTCATAAGTGAATCCTTTCTTCTGATATTGCGGCATGTATGTGATGATGAGTTAATGATTTTATCGACAAGTACTCGAGCAGCCCATCAAGTGATCTCTGAATCAGTTGCATTTCATGTTTTATGAGATCGATTTATCAGTTATCCGACTTTGTGAACAGGTCAACAGAGTCATTGCATAGTTTGTGAAATATGAGATACATACTTATTCATGGTAATCGATGTGAGATCTACATTTTTTAGGAAGAACTCAACTGTTGCTATCACGTAAATAATGCGATGCAATTCCCTCAACTTCTTCCATATTTCTCTCATTTGTAAAGCAATCGGTTGTTTATGAACTGACTTCAATCCTTTGTATTCATAAGTTGAGAGAGTGGCAAATTTTAAGTCAAAGCAAATTCGGCATGCTGCTTCCTGGTGCTCATCTGCGTTTAGCTTCCTTATCATGGTTGTTACAGAATGAAGAGTTTTATGCGTATCATGGGACTTCTTGGTTTAGAAATTGTTGATTGATGCCTCAGTTTCATCTCTATAATTTATACAAAGTGGCGCTCGATGTTTTTTTAACCGCCGAATAAATAAATGTATAATATTTCGCTTGTGTTATATTTATCTCAAGACTTTGGTGCAGATTAGTTTTGTTCAATGTAGACAAGTTGACGACGAAACAGCATTGACAGCATTTATCCTTATACGGCCACAACTATTCTATCTTTTCCCTTACTGTCAGTAAGTTATCGAGTTGTAGTCATAAGGCTTCTTAGAGCAGAGAGTTGTTAATGAATTCTGATGCTGCTTATGTCTCGTCCAATTAAATTTTGAATACCTCACTGGAAAAAAGGAAGAAATAAACCAAAATAATAGAAAACTTAAAGGTTAAAGAAAATATTGACCAAATCAGAAATTAAGCGCTGTTACAGGAAGTTTTTCGCTTTCCAATGTGAATCCATATTAACAACCAGTGGATAATCATTCATTATGTGCACAAAGAACACGTAATATTGTCGGAATATGAGTTATTAGATTATTTTAAATATTATCTGATAATTAATACTATGGGAAAGATTGCTAGATTCACATGAATCAACATACACGTAGTTATGTGATTGGGCAATAAACAAACTGCTTATCTACTCAATTACAATTTTCCACAAGCCCGATTATCATTACTTCATCAAGTAGCATCTTTGTTATTTGATGTGATCTTTCCAACTATAAAAGTTGGATATTGTACAATGTATGCATGCATCGTAGATTGCGGTACCTGTGGTCCTGCATTGAAATACTTTTGATATCACAATGATCCCTGTTCTGTGTTCGAAGAAGGAGGATGACTGAATGAATGAAGCTTTTACGTCACTACTCCCCATACTTGGGGCTTGGACGGTGCTGACACACCGGCAGTCAGACTTATGGAGCGTTGTAGTACTTTTAGTGGGGATGCCCTTCCTTTCGACTTCCAATGACACTTTTGGGGCTCGACCTCTGGACCAAAAGATCGCTAGGCCAAGCACTCAACCATTGTGCCACGGAGACCTGTGATCCTGCATTGAAATACTTTGATATCACAATGATCCCTGTTCTGTGTTCGGAGAAGGAGGATGACTCACCCCACAGACCCCTTTCTGTTTTACAAAATCGGTATTCTGTAAAAGCAGAGCGCAATCTGTATTACAGAAATGAAAATACAGAGCGATGTGAACCGGCCTTGATTAAAGAAACAACCATACAAGCAACATAGAGATTTTTGGAAATTGCCTCTCCCTTTCTGAAAATTCTGGATGCGCCTCTGCGTTCCAGGCGTCAAACGCCTGTGGAAGTTTGAGCAGTCAGCGACCAGCTGTAACCAAATATCAGTTTCGATAGTTGTTGAATGAACCTCTCATGAATTGGGAAGAAAAGGACAGCCAACTGTCACTTCATTCATTCCTTTCTTGGCAGCTCAGCAAGTTCGTAGTGTTATAGGTGTTAGAACACGCTTCTCCCGTCATAAGTGATTAGACGCACCGGAAGTTTTGAATTAACGACCCATCTCTACACACTCCTTCCGTCTGCACCTCTCTATTTATCGTACCGCAGTCGACCTCTGGTGTTCTGACAAGTTCCCACGTAGAGAATTCTCATTCTATATTTTTTTTTGTCATAATTCAATATTTCCAAATATTAACGGGCGATTTAAAAGTTTCATCACATTGCTGTGATACCGCTCTGGCAGCTACAAGACTTCAAATGTGTTGAAGGAGGAATCATGGTTGCTACGCTGATGATTGGATTCAAATATGTTCCATCAGCAGCATGCGGGGGTGATTAAGTGCCAGTAAAATGCAGTCTACTTTTGTATGGCAAGGAGCATTCGGTGGGCAGAGCGAATCTGGGGTCTATTTCAATTCAAGGTCCCTTAAGGTGCTTGATAAGCGTATTATAATTTCAAGGCAGCACCGATGAAGTATCTAATCAAATAACAAATAATTCAATGTCTCTGGCTGTCACGTGGTGGAATAGATGTCTTTCCTAACAGAATTATTCTGCATCATGAAAAAACGAAAAATAGTAAGGGACCTTTAGTTAGTATCTTAGCCTGTTTCAATCTTATAGTAGATGGCAAAACTTAAGGTGAAGAGTAAGGTAGCACTACACCTACCTAACCAGATACCTAACATGTTTACAGATCATTGAACAGTTGCTATCTTTAACTTGCGATGATTGTCGAGCGCTACATGATGCCAAGCAGATTTCATGTGATGCTTAATTTGAATGTAATGCGAGTATAAGTTAGGTATTATATGGTATAAGAAATTTATGTGGCAATGAAGAATATACAGACCGTTTCATAGATGATTTCATAAAAACTAAATACGTTTTCAAATGGAATTCTCATGCTGAAGTTGCGGCTAATTTTGATAAGCTTTATACCAAAAGTTTTGATAAGCTTCATTTGTTGTTGTTCGTAAGTTGAAATTATTGAAATAATGATATTTTTCAGTTTTTCTACGCACAAAAATTAATATAATTTGTTAATGTATATATTTCGCCGATCTAGCCTTGTCAATTGTAATACAAAATCAATCAAAATAACAAAACTTTTGATAAGCCTTTTATCTAATGGGCCAACGGCACATGACACGTAATTTTATCACATCCTAATATGCCTAGATTTTTCTTAGTGAGTTTCTCTGCTTATATCCATTAACTGCTAATTCGATCAACTTGGATAAACTTAGCCTGAATGTTAGCAATAATGATTATACCTCAAACACGCATTTTTACATCAGAATCGTTGCTTTTTTGGAAACGTGTCTTAACAATTATCAGTTTACATCTTCATGATGAAGTTTACTTTCAACACAATTGTATGCTTCTGATCCTCCGTCAAATTCATATTTTATTTTTTTTTTTTGGAAAATTAAGTTGTTAGTTTCGCAGAAACATCAATTTATAATTTATTAATTTCATGTGCCAACAAATCAACTCTATCTCGCATGATTGCAGTACATGAATTTAAGTGGTCACTATTAAATCCATCATTTCAGCATCTTGTGTTCATCGACAGTCCGCACCAATTTTTACCATCCTACGCACGATTTCGTCCACATATATTGCTAGCACAAAGTCCAAAAGCATGGTGATGATAATGTATATAATGAATAATGTGTAGTCAGTCTCATACTTAATTGAAAGTAAGCATTTCCCACTAATTGAATTGCGAAGCCGGCGCATTTGCTACTGTTTCTCTTTTTCTAACGGATTTCTTCACACTTTTATGAAAAGATCTAGCAAGAAAAGCAACATGAGATAGCTGATAACTGAATTAGAATTTTTGCCAAAATATTTCTTTATAATTTATTGCGTTGTTCAAATATTTTAGTGGATGGTCGTGGCCAAAACACTTAATATGTTGAAAGTATATAGAATAATCAAATATTGAGTTGCATCCTGTGTTGAAAATGGTAACATACCTGAATAGCTGCCATTTCATCCAATATCAGGAATCATCAGCAGGCCTAGTTTACATCTCTCAAGTTCGACACATCTCCCTATTTAAAATAGCAGCCATGCTCGATTAAATTTGAGATTTGAAATTGGCAAGCAAGTGAAATTTTAAAAGTGAATTTCAAAATGCAAAAAGCAACATTTATTATTGCATGCGCACTAACTTTGGCGATTTGCCAGTTGTGTGTTTAAAGTGATATTTAATGAATACCCGCCGAAAATTTCACTGACTTGCTAATTCGAAGTATTTATAAAAGAAAACGTCGCTGAAATCGGGCAATATAAATATAATACGACCGGTTTCGAGTGGAAGCCATAAATTGAGCTCCCACTCTTCCTCAAGATTTTTTTTACTAAAGGATAGACCGTCACTCACTCACTCAATCCATTTAGCGTCGATTGCTCCAACTTGATTGGGTCCGACGATTTCTCCTTATGGCTCCTCGCCACTTCTCCCGATCGAGGGCATCGTTGGGTACCAGTCCGAGTAGTCGCAGATCTTCGTCGACACTGTTTCTCCATGACTTCTTGGGTCGGCCGGCTGGTCTTCGCCCTGCCACGTCAATGGATTGCACTCGCCTGGTCCAACAGCTGTCATTTATTCTGGTGACATGCCCGAACCTACGCAGACGCCTTCTCCTTAAGACGTCGCCAATTTCCCCTATCCCGAGCCTTCTTCTCACTTCCTCATTGTAGATCCGATCTTGAGGAGAGACACCACACATCCAACGCGCCATTCTCATGTCGTTGACTTCAAGCCGCCTTACAGATTCCTTCGTCATGGCCCACGTTACTAAAGGATAGACCGTAGAAAGGCCTATTACATAAACGGCTTAGGAAAATTCAAATGATCAGTGGAGTCATAGAAAAATGTCATAGAAATGAAAGTCTACATTTCATCATGGACTCCTAGATCTAGGAGTCCATGTATTTTTCATACAGATAGGGGATTGTGGATCATAGATACGGTATCGTCAGAATACGCTCACAATGCTTCCTAAGATCAATAATAAATTCCATTTACAAGTGAAAAATTCTTGTCTTCCACTTTTCATTCAAATTTTCTGCTTGACGAGCTTCAGTCGTCCTTAGTGGCATTTTTAGGCCCTTTGGAATAAAAAGTGGAAGACAAGAATTTTTTACTTGGAAATGGAATATGCCATCGATCTTAGGAAAGATTATGAACGCATTCCAAAGATACTTCGAAATATTTTCGCATCGTCAACCGATCCGTCGCATTGAATTGTTTCTCTTAATTTTGAAACTGACGTGCTAATTGCAGATCTCAAATGTGAAAGTATCCCATGTCAAGGAGAACTACATCCTCTTCAGCAAAGGCTGACCATGTTCATGTCTTCAAAGTCTGTGGAACAAGTTTGATGGTTAAAGTTTCGTCATCATTTTCATCCCATGAATTCAAAGATGATAAACATGATCTTCTCTCACTCTGAAACGTGTTTTAATTTTGTTTTTGTGCGTTTTAAATACAACTGAACATACACTGGTTATAATCATCAATTTTTCTGTCGTTTTCTTCAACATGTTATTTCCACATTGCTGGATTTTGTCTCATAGCTCATGCTCAGCACGCTCTTTTTTATCAGCATTGCTATGAGGATAGACAGATAATAGGACTGCTTCTAGTACAAACTGCTTTGTGATATTTACTTTTTTATAACAGCAGTACATCAGGTTCATCGCACTTTCGCTCTGTTGCA
Source organism: Prostheceraeus crozeri (assembly GCA_907163375.1). Lineage (NCBI taxonomy): Eukaryota > Metazoa > Platyhelminthes > Polycladida > Euryleptidae > Prostheceraeus > Prostheceraeus crozeri. The sequence continues at coordinate 177,021 of CAJQUW010015505.1, read as the reverse complement.
GCAGTAGTTATGTGTCGGACTACGTTGTTCTAAAGCTGATGTTTTCCGTAGAATTAGCTTAATCCGCACATTCATAATGCCAGCACCTGAAGCGTTGCGTCAATTTCACAATAAGTGAACCGAGCAGCTTTTACAGTCATCATTGCTATTCTCTGTCTCAAATCACGGCTTCATCATAACTTGGGAGGAGTTTTTGGGCGCGGCTTTATATTTAGCGATGCATTGTTGTCATTTACCAAAAGTTTATTTCACGAAATTGTGTAAGAAAACAAGAATGATACAACTGCTTTGCCAAAAATACAAGGAAATTTTGACTATATTTTAAATTCTTTCCATTGATCTTTCTTTTTCCCTTTCACTGAACATAGTCAATCTATATAAAATGGGCATGATTAATGCAAATCTCGCATTCTTGCTTTCTTTTGAATTTCAAAATATGAATCCTTGAAAGTGAACACTCTCTGTTGCGACAAGTAATTTACTTTGTGATGTATAAGACACAATCCTGACGCGTTTTCATCTTTTGGACAACTTCAAACGCGCTGGCACCGGCTCAGTTAGCTAGCACCCTTGACAATGCCCACAGGGCGAAACACGTTGGTACGCTATCTCATGCATCATGAAATATTGCCTTTTATATCTGCACACCGAAAGCCAAAGACGTGGGGAAAGACTGCATTGTCCATTTTCATAATTAAGTGAAGTAAAGTGAATGGTTTGACGTTACTACTTCCCCATACTAGGGGCTTGGACGGTGCTGCTGACAAAGTCAGACTTTAATTTGGAGAGTTGTGATCTTTTATTCCGGATGCCCTTCCTGACGACTTCCAATGACACTTTCGGGGCTCGACCTCTGGACCAGACGATCTCCAGGCTAAGCACTTAGCCACTGTGCCACGGAGACCACATTGTCCATTTTCATAATAACGGGAATTTAGAAAATTTTATTATTGAATTTATTAATAGCTTTAGCGACCATGTTCTTGCCAGGATTGCTGAATTGAACTGTATTAAATCACTTAGTGCGACCCTGAATCGGAAACATGAACTGAAGAGCCATCATTAGCTGTATATGCACTAATCGTCTTAAAGGCTGCACTTTGTTGCTGTGACTGAGTCCGTGGTGGACGAAGCGTAGGGATTTTATTATTTGAATTTTATTGAATATATTGGTCTGAGCAAATAGGGCGAGCTTATATTTTTATCCTTTGTTAAATCATGAAAGATCACCTCCAGTACGACGCTATCATTTCTTCTTTTCGACTTTCAATTACTTTCTCAGGAGACTCGACCACAGCACCTGAAGATGTTAAGTCCAGACCACTAGCCACTATGCCATGTTCAGAAGCATATCTTTTCCTTTAAGTCAAGTAATTCCGGCGCTTGTGAACTGTCTCCTATCTCGAAACGTTGACCCTGATATCTATTATTAGATATTAATTCCACAAAATTTCTGTCCTCTGACAACAGTGACAGGTTGCTTGTCTTCGAAGTTTTCATCATTCACTCAGCAGCTTATCCGACTCATCACCTGCAGTATGCGTGTAGCTAAGTGGATGCCGTATAGCTCTTCGCATTGAAGTTATTTTTTTCAGTATGTTATCCGCATTGACATGTAACATGCAGTGTCGTTGCATGCTCTTCCTTCTTCTCCTTATTTTTTCGTACATTTCTGCTTCGATGGATGACGTCGATTCTACGAATGATTAATATTTGCAGAAACGATGAATTCGACTTTCCTATCATTTTTCAATAATTTTTCAAGTTTGCAGGAAATAAAGACAATATATAGTACACGTCATTCTCACGCAAGATAGGCGGAAGTTCAGAATTTGAAATGTGGGATGAATGCATAGTATTCCTGAAACATGAACAAACATTCGTTGATTTAAATTGTTTTTGTTGTTGTTTCTTACAGTTGGTTTACTGAACATAATCGTGAGAGCTTTCTTGTCCCGAATTTCCAAATGTCATACTACAGCCTTATCCGAGTTTATCTCTCCGCCTCCTCATACGATCCCATGATAATACTTTCGATTGCATCTAGCAATGAATATGAGTTATAAGGTCAAGATCCAACAATGACCAACTTGAAATTAGTGCTTTTGTGTGTGTATTTTTAGTTACAACAGTATGCACTGTACTGTTGGGAAACTTCGTCCATGTGATCTTCCTGCCTCTCGAACTTTTGGTCGTGTGGTCGAATGAAGTAGAATGTCAGTGAAAATCGTCACTAATGTGATGTGAATTGAGAGTTGATAATGAACTGACTTTATCTGAGATTGATTATTTGTGTCAGTTAATCAATGCTCAGGTGATATGTCCGTTGTGAGAAACAGAAGCCCAATGAAAGCGATGAGTTTGGAGGATGCGAGTGCGATACTGTTACCCGCTTCTTCTACTTGGGAGACATGTTGGATTCCGGTGTGGAGGCAGCTGTGACCGCGCTAATTCAATCGGCTCGGAAGAAATTCCGAGAACTGTGGCCTATCCTGATCAGTCGTGCTACTCCATATTGGATGAAAGGAAAGATTTTTTAGCCGTACATCGGAACGTGCATGACTTGCGGAAGTGAGACATTGGCAATGACAGCAGACGAGAATGGAGGTAGCAGACAGGAGGATGATCAGGTGGATGTGTGGAAGCCAGCGAAGACCTTCTGGCGCGCCTGAACCTGCAGTCGATCGATGAGGCCATGTGGTTGTGCAGATTGCGATGGTACGGCCATGTGGTGCGGACAGATAGCAGCGATTGGGTGAAGAAAGTATGGAAGATGAAGATGACGGACCAACGCCAAGAGGCCGCCCAAAGAAAACCTGGGAAGAAACTGTGTCCGCAGACTGTCAGCAAGTGGGCCTCAAGGAAGCTGATGCCCTTGATGGATACAGGTGGAGGGAGGTGGTTTTTGTCTGCAGTGTCTGAATTGGGACGACTTGTTGCTCACGATCTTCGGATGAATAAAATTGTGGACTAGAGCTGTATAAAAGAGATAGTGGGTAATTCACATAAATCATTTTATAGTGTTATCACAAAGTTTCGTCTCATATCATCGATTCATCGCTTTGTGTGTTTGTCAGCCAGGGATGCATGCACCATTTCTGGAAGGAAATTGAAGCAGTTTTGATGTTGAACGTGTGATACATTCATCCCCGATTCCCGGTCTGACGACTTCCAATCGCATAATCGAGTATGATCGCATAATGTGCTTGCATACTTTTCTGCATTATCCATTTTCTGTGAACACGCCGTCATACTGGCGAAAATTCAGATAAAATTATATCCCAACAGCTGCTCTTTTTTGATAATTACATTTATCAACAGAAAATGCTACTTAAAGTCAGTTATGAATCATAGTGTACTGTACCTGCACAACCTACATGTGTGTATAATGAACACAGTTTCGACAATGTTCATATAGAGCTAAAATGATTAATGCAATGCAACCATACATTGAGTAATCTCATGCAGCTAAAATAGCTACTCACGACATGAATTGGTCGATATACCAGATGATTGAAATTCAAATGGAATTTTTGCCTGACTATTCTTTCCATGTATATTCCTTGAAAATGAAAGTCATCGAGTTTCCTCCACTGCGATCCTGAGGTACATTGTTCTGTCTGCTTGAGGGAAGAATTAACTTCAGATCGCACACACTAACATTAATAATGACGTTGATATATTAAGACTGCGGATCGACACATCATGTGCATTTAAAATTGTCCATTTGATTTTATATAACCCCTGGTTTGAGATTCGTGCCCCTACATTCTTCCTTTCCAACCACAAAGTTGTTGTTTTTTGTACTTCAACTCTTTATCTCCGAATCGATGCTAAATATCATAAACTTACTTATGCACGGCACCACCTTGTTAATTCATGTGATATTCTATCATTGAATATGTCGTGCAAAGTTCAGGTGCCCTGTTTATTCGCTTCGATGTCTCAGCGTTTCTAGATTTTGAGGACTTGGAGCTTTTTATTGACCACTATGAATTTTAGTAAATTCTAGTTTTCTTTGCCCATCGTATTGATGTCTTGTTTCAACCGTAAAACTCATGGGAATAAAAGCACGTGATCCTTCTTGAGTTCACCTCTCGAAATCGTCATCTTTCGATTAATTATGAACTGAACAATCGCGTTGAGCTGCTGGACTAACAAATAACAAGATACCCTTTCTAGTGTCTTTAAAGACTGCGTTGAAGTTTTTCTTTCATTGTGATTTGTCTTTTAAGTACAGTGGATTAGTTCATCAGAATGTTCCATTGAGAGATGTTATTAAATGATTCTCGATACTTCTATACTTGTGTTCAGGGATTGAAACTCGTGGAGACTACAACTTTTTATCTCCTTTTAAAACTTCTTTAATAATCGATTTATGTCTGCAGTTGAACATTCATCGTTTTATAGAGTCATTTTTCAGTCGCTTTGTACACAACGTCTGTTATTTTGACATTGATACTGGATTAAATCTCAATGAATCTTCTGCTTTCACGTCTAATGAGTTGATTGCGGTCGTGAAATGCAGGGAATAGAAATGTTTCGTCGATACATCATTCAAACGAGATCTTTTCATTAACTTTTCCTGAACGCAACGCAAAGATTGTTATTGAAATGGTTGAAAATGGAATTTATTCGTATCAGGATCATCCTATTATCTATTTTCACCATCACTTCTGTGTACAGATGAAAAAGGCATTTTTGCGTGAAAATGAAACCGAAGCAACAAATATATCTAAAGAAAATGACTGCCATTAAGTCAAAAGACACCAACACCCTTGATTCCCCACTAGGTCACGCCGAAAGGAGTGCTAGTGAAGGCTGAAGTCATCTTCAAGCGATGTTGGCAGCTTGTTGTCCTATTTTCTGGGAGAATGCTGTCAGCATTTATTTTGTAGTAAGAGAGTATATCAGCATGTCATTCGACTGCGTCACACAGTGCATGTAGATTGACATAAAGGTATGTAATATTATATTGAATATCTTAAGAGAATGACAGTATTAGGTCAAAAGTTACAAAAAGTTGCAAATGACTTTTGACTTAATACGAAATGTGCATTACAATGTAGTAATTGACAACAATGAAATTAAATAATCGAAAGATCAAATTGCCATGCAAAGGATGTTCGGCTGTTAGGATTGAAACCTTCGCTCAAGGTTAACTAAACATGTGCTCTACCAAACTTAGCTACGAGCCACTTATGCGACTGTGTCAATTGGCAGGATCAGACCCTCACCACCACACATCCGTTGTCATAGCAATTATAATCAATGAATAAATTACTTGTCACAATTGTGACCGCCGACATTAAGGCAAGTAGCGGGGATCGATTGTCCACCAAAGCATCTTAAACCATGTCGTGAATGCAATTAACAACAATGAAATTAAATAAACAATAGATCAAATTGCCATGCAAAAGATGCGCGGCTGGTAGGATTCGAACCTTCGCTCAAGGTTGACTAGACATGTGCTCTGTAAACTGAGCTACGAGCCACTTATGCGACTGTGTCGATTGGCAGGATCAGACCCTCACCACCATTGATCAGTCGTCATAGCAAATATAATCTCTTAGGAATATTAAGGAAGTTTTTTATTTTTCTCCGATTCTACTTCTTGAACGAGTCTTAATACTTCGTTAAGTCATTTTTGAATAAGATAATCGTGGGTTTTTGAATAACCTGAGCTCTAGGATCCGTAAATTTCCTTCAAATTGTCGACCGATTCAAATAGTAGCAGAGCGCTCTGTAGATGCTATTTGGAACATCCTGATACTAATTCAGCTATTCCAGTACGTCTGCTTGGCTTGTGTGTATACTTGAACGATTATGCATCATCATCGAGTTTTATTCATACGGATTGATCTGTTGTATACATTTTCTCTTCAGATATTGCCAGGAATCTATCACTTCAAGAAGCCACGGTTAATGAAGCGATCATCTATCCACTTTTCACAGAGTCCTGACGCAACTTTGAAGAAGGATCCAAATGTAAGTAATTCGATAAAATTGTCTCTGTTGTGTCATTATTATTGATAAAGAGCTGCCAGCCGCCGTAATAGTGTGTTTAGTAGCCCAAATGCAGATGAATGTTCGCTATCTAGGAGTATCTTTGAACATCAGTAAGAAATTCTTCGTTTCAAACTGAATCACTCCACATAAAGATCTCAATAACATTCACTAACCTTTAATGCCTTCGCCTAGGTTAAAACAGTCGGCGATTTTCCACTTTTTGAAATCAGAGTTTGACACACATTCAATGTTGTCGCGGTTTGATGAAGCTGCATTGCAAATGCGATGCAATATTGCTTCGGAATACGAAGGCTTAGTTCAGCTTCCTTTACCTATTTTTGTCTCAGTTAAGGGACATCATGATTTGCGAAGAAAAATTGAAAAATAATTGAAGTATGGAAAAGTTTATAGTTTGGGACGGGTGCAAATTAATTGGAGCGAGCATTTTGCTAACTGGGAAAAATTATAGTATTAATTTCATGGAGACTTTGACCTCCGATGAACCAACTACTCACATCATTTGAAAATCATACTTTTAAATTGTTTATGCCATTAGTTAGTCTATCTACTACCAAAATTTGCATCATGCAGACCATTTTTAGCTTATGACAAAAATCTCTCTCACATTCAAAGATGAGATATCGAGACAAACCTCCATGAATGCATGTACATTGTACATGTACTGCATACGTATTTCTGTATATCCTATATTTTGCTAATATATTGAGTTGGTGTAATTGCGTGTGACGAGTCCGGATCTTGATATTTTCGATGAAACAGGCCCGGTTTTCTAGTGTTTTTAAGTTTCAGTTTTCCTTTCAAAAAATTGTGTTTTTTAAAATAAAAGGAAAATGACCATGGAAAATTTTACCAGGTTTAGGAAACTAATAAGCCGCCTAGACAGGGGGAAACCAACCACGGGGGGAAAACACCATTAAAAAAAAAAACACTGTTAAAATTTTCCTATCGGTTTATTCCTATATATTTTACCATGTTTTATTTAGAAGTAGGAAGAAAATGAGATTTTTTTTTATTTATTATTAGGGAAAACTAGAGGCGGGACACAAAAAAAAAAGGGAAAAAAAAAAACACACTTAAAAATGTTGGGTTTAATTTTCCTATCGGAATATTAAACCATGGTTTTATTTTCCGATCGGAAACTAAAACCTAGGGAAACTGAATCTCGTAACACCGGGGCGGACTTTTTTTGAACGTTCTTGTGTCGAGTCTGAAAATTCAAGTCAATTCATTAGTCAGAGTGGTCATGACTCCACTCATTCATAAATTATGAGATCCTCTGCCAAATTACTGATTTACTGAGATGCCATGACTAAGATCGCTACTACCAAGTCTGGTGTGATACAGCACGGAATCATATCAAACAGAAGGATGCAGAATAGTGTTTCTCAACCTTTTTTTGCCCAATTGCCCCCCTAAGAGATTTATTGCCGTACAAACGCTCCCTTTATTTGTAGCACATTTTACAGTACTTTTGTTCGGAGAGTTGTGCTTTTATTTACACAAATACGAACACAGTCATCTAGCAATAAATATATATAATTCACGTGCATAGTTCATTAATGGCAGAATTGTGGCTGATGTTTTGAAGCCATTGTCTTTATGTTTGCTCTAATAAGCGTCGATTTGAGCCGGAGATCTGCGCGACGATTTGCAGATTCTCTGGCTTTTTCTGGAGAAGCTCAACGACAGCGCTAATGTCGCATTCAACCAGATAGGTTGACGGAAAGTGAAGAATGTATGGTTCATTTTTCCACATCCCTGCAATCAATGACTTTATCGTGTTTGTGTGTGTCTGCATGTGAGTCTGTGAATAAAGTTGAGACCAACAGAAGGAGCGCTAGCTAGTTGATAAGTTGAATTTTTCGTTTTGTCATGAAATTTCAATCGATTTGAACACAAGAAAAAGGTATGAGAGAAGAAAATGCCTGAATGCGACAGGACGCAGGTAAAACGTTGGTTGTTAGAGCAATATTTCTTTTATAAATAATGCTGAAAATACATTGTCCACAACAAATAGACTCGATTCTCTCACGTGAGCGATAGTTAGCGCGTGAGCACGCATGGGACTTACATATATTTTCCACATAGAAATTGATAACAGTAAGACCTCCAGAATGGAAATAGAGCTTGCATACACAATAGTGGCACAAAAATCGTGCGCATTTTCACTTAGTTACACTTGTCAACGGCTGTATCATTGGGTTAGAATCAGTCACATGCGCAATTCTAAGCTTTTCATTGGTGGTTCATGCCCCAACTTAGTTCCCCTGGATGTGCCGCGACCTTGGAATCAGTTTCCATTCCAATCAACTTCAGGTATACAATCTATTTCTATGATTTTCCAGTACTTAATTGAACCTAATCAAATAAAACACCAAAATCCCTCGATCCCCCTCCCATCAACCCAATCAGTAGGAAACACTGATATAGATACATCAATTTTGCAAACTTTCATATTTCCACTGAATGTGAGATGTATCGAATAACAAAACTTCAGTGATTGTTTTCTTGCTCCTGAACATTGCTGTGGTTATCTAATTGTCACATTGCTGCAATGCGACACAGTGCATTCTCGTTAACGTACCGCAACATTTTGAGTGAGTTTTGTAGTTTGGTAAAAAGAATCACGTGTAAGAATCTTCAGATTGCTACAATCATAACTTGTCGAATGTTTGCTTTCATTAAGAGCTCCAAGCTACCTCTAAACAGACAGTCGTAAAAGCTTTGGTTTTCCCACCTAATGTGAGTCACAAAAGAAATATGTAATGGGAGTCTCTCATCACTGACTTTCTTCATTCTACCTTCATTTAATATGTATTACAGTTTTTCATAGTCAAGTGGACACACCCTTGATGAATCAACGATATGAAATGATTACTTAGTAATTTGATGGTATTAGTTTGCAAGGCAAATCGTTGACACCTGTTTTGAAGATGTTTGAGAAGCACGATGAACCTGTGGTTGAAACTTTCTTGGGAAAGTTTTACAGATGATGAAAACTTTTGTTCCCTCTTCAACAGTGAATGTTTTTTAGAACTTCATTCGTTAAAAAGTTTCATCCAAAATTCCATGAATATACACATACAATGGTTGCAAGCACGCGAGGCAAGGAAATTTCCATGCTTCTATCCGAACATGATAACTGTTTCAAGCGGGATCTTCCCATGGAAGAGAACTAGCGCCCAACATTTTGATGTCAATTTTTGATGCGAAGTGAAGTTTTGTCTCCACAAGATGTTAATTACAGCAAAAGCTGCGAACCAAGGTAGAGGTGTCATCAACATTTCGGCCATTTGATTATTGTACTTCTCTGACTGGCTTGCGGATTGCTGTGAATTCCTCCAAAATGCTTCGATTGCCACGATTTCTTAAGATTCAAAGAATTGAGATCATTGCTCATTGCGCACAAGTTTTCTGGGTAATGTTGGTCCATCAGATTCTTTGTTTAGAAGTTGGCTCGCGCGAGAAATTTAGTTCACATCTCTTCGTAGGATTTATCGATGAATGGTGTGACCGAACGAAGAACTCGATGTGTATGATACGCACGCCACTGGCTGCTGTCTCAGGCTCACTGCTTATTCAGTGACGACGTACTATTTTTGACCGTAGATTATTTTTCATAGTCTCATGCGAGATATGACTCTCTCCTTCTGTGAAACGACGATTAGGAGGAGCGAGCAGTCTAATTCTGTGGTGCACCCGTCTCCACTAACCATAGTTATGCAATTCAACCATTGTTCCATTCCGCCATCAGATCCTCATACTTTTACCGTTTTTTCTCTTACTCCGTTACTATGGCACCGTTTTCTCTGTTACTCGATTACCATCATACCGTCAACTCCGTGCGCACTATCTTTTTCCATCTCGAGGCAGGTGTCATGTCTGATCTCAATTCAGTCTCGACGACACCAATAGGGATAGTCCTCTTCCCCTGTGCGCATTTGCCAATCTGATACTTTTACTGAATCCGTTAAACGTCCTTTTCTCCAACTCTGTTGGGTTGGACGATTAATGGAGTTCCTCCAGGTATTCCGATCGAGGGCATCGGTTTCCTTGAGGTCCAATTGCCGACAGTCTGCCGTCACTTGTCTTCTTTGGGAGGCCTTTTGTTGTTGATCCACTGATCTTCATTTTCCATTCTTCACCCAATATGGCCGTACCATCGCATCTGCATAGGCCTTTGCTGGTCACCCTATATTCGAGAGATCATCCACACATCTGTCTACTAACTCCTTTCTTCCCTTTCTGCAACTTTCAAAGCCCATGCTTCACTTCCGCAAGTCATGCAATTTCTGACGTACGAATCAAAGATATTTCCTTTTATCCAATGTGGAGTATGAAATCTAGCATCTGCACCTATCAATAGAGAGCATGAAGATAACATATGATCCGTGTTCCTTCTTCTAGCTCTGAACATGGGGCAACCGTCGTCGCTCGTCATGCCCCATCCCTGTAGATTCGCTGTCGTCGTATTAGTATGTGCCCGTTAGCTTTATATCATTTGATCATTAGCTTCTGTGCTCCTTTGATCGGAATCTACGCGCACTTTTCCATCCGAAGCTGCAGATCCACAGAAATAGGTGAAACTATGTTGCAGTGCCAGCAATTTTGGGACACTATCATTTGACAACCTGAAAGCTTTATTACAAAGTATCAATTTTCCCTTTAATTCCTTAGATTAGTATCCGTCAAATAAGTAATAATATCGCGTCTCACAATTCAATCAAAAAGCGGTTTTCAGGCGGGGTATTAGAATTTCAATATATTTTCAAATTTCATAAAAGTATGATTTGCTAAATAATGAATTAAGTTTCCCTTTTTGAAAATCAAATCATTGGCAAATATTTTGTTGTAATTTGAATGATGGATTTACGTCATTTTTCATGATTCAACGTAACAAAGTTATTCAATGTATCTAAAAACGAACGACTAGACTAATCAAAATTTTTAGACAGTTCAAGATTATGCTAAAAAATGCTTTGCTCAGAAATTTTTTTCAGGAAATGAAGCGACCTAATAGCTAAATGGACAGACAACTGATTCTTCTCTCTTCACTATTTATCGACGTCGTTCTGTCAAAAACATGATCAATGTCATTTAGTGAAAAGATCCTATTGCACATTCCGCTCACTCAGATCATAAGAGGACAGGACTGTTTCCAATTACAAGATCGGATCTAACGAGATTGCACTGTTTACGATCCACCAGATGTGAGAATTGATTAGCTTATTAAGAGAGAATAAGAAGGCAAATTCATGTGCTGCAAAATTGAACTTTTGCGTCGCTATTCCCCATGCTGGGAGCTTGGACGATACTGACATAGTCAGACTTTAATCTGGAACGTTGTGATATTTTAGTCCCTATGTCCCTCCTGCCGACTTTCAATGACACTTTTGGGGCTCAACCTACGTACCAAAAGATCGCTAGGTCAAGCATTTTACCACTGTGCCACTGAGACCATGTAGATTCTACAATACATGCGTACAACATATTTAAATAAATAATTGATGGTTGATAAATCTTGAGGAAGATTATTTCGAATTAGAAAAGTTTATTCGAGCAGAATTCAATCGAGTAGAGTTTGTGAAGCTGGTGTATCAGTAATGAAGTTTGTCACTTCTTCGATGACGCTTGTCGGCTGATTATTCGATTGCTCTCCGGCAACCTGAGCCGTCAAATATCGTGTACAAACTACTAAGGACGCGACAAGTCTACCAATGTAAGAACTTCAATGCAATTAGAATGAAGCAAGACGTGAAATCATGAAATGTAACAAAAGAATGAGCAGTGCTTTTCTTGTAATCTCTCTTTTTTGTTTCCGTAAATCCGTTTAAAACGAATTGGGAATATGCTTACTATATTTTCACTCGATCAACATCAACATTCACCTCATTGACGTCACATTGCGGTCACATTGTCAAACTGAGGCTGCATGTGTGCACTTAATTGCTACTCAGTAGAACTACAGCTCTCTTTCTGTAAAGATAAGAGAACGCACTCCTGTAGATGATTAGTGAGATGCATTGGAATTTTTATATTAAAGATCTCTCAGATAATTGTTAGGGAATATCTTTATCAAAGTGTGCATCTAATGACATATTGTAATTGAAGTTATAATGAGTAGTAATACTCCGCTGAGCCGATCAGTTAACGGTTTAATTGCATTAGAAAGAAGCTCCATTTCAGCAGCATAGTTGATAGAATGGATAGAAGGAGAGCCAAAGCTGCAATATATGTTATCAATTATTATAGATATTGTTTTTCCTATAATAACCCAATATTTCGGCTGTCACAGCCAGCTTCAGGGGAGCAAAGGTTTACAGGTTCGTATGGATTTCAAAATTTCTTAAAAGTCTATGGCATATTTGGCAACACAAGTAAGGATCATAGCACTGCAAAGGCGGTTCCCACCGCAGCCGCTAGCAGCCATGATCGCTCAATTTCCAGATCAGGTCAACCAGCCATGCAATCTCCAGCAAATCACCAAGAATAGTGGTCAGTCAAATAAACAGCTGAAGTGATGCCAGCTAAAGTGATGAGGAATAAGCCATCAAAGCCGCCGGTGGTTACAATGGGAACCGCGCCCGAAAGATGTTTACAGAAAATTGAACTATCACAGAAAAAGGAAGGATTTATGATCCTCAATTTCTTCCTTTGAACAGCCAAAATATTGGGTTATTATAGGAAAAACAATATATATAATAATTGATGACATATATTGCAGCTTTGGCTCTCCTTCTATCTTTTTAGTTTAATTGCAATTCATTCTTTTCTCCTAGAACGCAGACCTAGACCTTCAATAGATACCCTGGATATACAGTTGACTATAAGTCACTTCCATTTGTATGTTATTGTTTTGTTAAACGTGCGCATACTGCATTGTTTATATTTTTAGAATCACTCGTTTATTTACGTCTCCGAGATGAGAGAACGTTCCGCTTAGGACTGGTCTTCAGCTTCAATGCGACTTTGATGTATATAATTCGAGTTCCGCGTCAAATATTGTTCTTGCGTCTCAGTCGACTTGGGTGTCAGCAAACACAATCAGGAATGTTAGGCTGGAATGTAACTGCAAACATTGGTTCGTCTTGTCGCCACAAAATATTTCGGTTAGACCTTTGCGGACGCTTGCTAATATTTCTGGGGGAATAGGAAGTTTTTAAGTGCTGCGGTGGACAAAAGTCTGTTAAGATTAAGTTCCTTGTCAAGTTAATAATGGGTCAGTTGCGACTTTTGAATTCAAGTAGCAGCTGACGTTATATCAGACTCCAAAGTCTTGATGGGAGTCGTAATTCATTTCTGTAACTAAAGAAGTCGTCGCTGCTGTTGCATTAACTACAGGCAGCCTAGTTTCAATCGATTGCACCATCAATAGTCAGCAGTGGTCATTTTTCAAGATGTCTAATCCATTCAGTGTAGTTGCAATTTAAAGACATTTTTGTACGAAGTTAGCAACCAACATATTCACGGTCGCATTGACCGTAGTAATATTCGTTTAATGATTTAATTAAGTGTGTGTGTGATGGTTTAACGTCACTTCTCCCGCTTACTGGGGGCTTGGATGGTGCTGACATAGTCAGACTTTAATCTGCTACATTGTGATCTTTTGCTCTGGATGCCCTTCCTGATGACTTCCAATACACTTTCGGTGTTCGACCTCCGGAAGGAAAGATCGTTAGGCCAAGCTCTTATCCACTGTGCTACGGAGACCACCACAGTGGCTTAACGGAAACCATCTAATGACTTAAATTAGCAGAACTATGTCAATATTTAACACAACTTAGTGAAAGCTGTGTCTTTCATTCATTAAAAAAATGTGGCTAATTTTATCATTGTCTCTATAACAGGATTTCTTAAACTGGGGGCGTGGAGGGTTTTCAAGGGGGCGTGAAGAACACCTCAAATTATTGAAACAAGAATTCGAGCGGTACTTCCCAGACCTGGAGAACACTGAACTTCCAGAATGGAAGATGACGAGGAATCCATTTCTTCTCGACGAGGACATTATGCGTGACGATTTGCAGGAAGAATTCTTGGAGATGAAGTACAACTCCACCGCAAAAGACGATTTTGAAAATATGCCTCTCAATAATTTCTGGGTGAAATACGTGCGCGTCTATACGAAAGTTAGCAATGTGGCTCTGCGTGCGCTCCTACCCTTCTCGTCCACCTATCTTTATGAAAGTGGCTTTTCTACACTTGTGAGTGTTAAGACAAAAGCTCGAAACAAACTCATCTGTGAAGCCGACCTGTGATGTGCATTGTCTTATACAAAACCTCGAATTGAACTTTTAGTGTCCAAAAAGCAATATCACCCTTCCCACTGATGAGTAGAATAAAATATGGTTTATATATTTATGTTTTCATTTGGAGATGGGGGGGGGGCGACGTCTGGAGGATTATGTCAGGGGGCGTGGTCAAACAGTTTAAGAACCGCTGCTCTATAAATTATTGTTTGTAGGGTCTCCGAATCGGGCGCCGAATGACGTGTTTCTTTCAATCCTTCAAAATCCCAGAGTATTTTGCACTCGCGACTGTGAAAAGCTATTCTTTCTAAAATTGAAAGGCGATCTACGTTTTGCATGAATTGTTTGCTTGTTTATACATATCAAAATTATGTTTTTCCTGATCACAGCACTTCTTGATAGGTTGATAGGTCAAAATAGGTTTTGCTCGATCAAAACAAAATTATGACAAAACAACGCCCATGCTCATTTGGATAACTCATGCAATCCTGATACAATGAGACTACGAATGTCTGTTGAAGGTCTTGTTGAGTGGAATATAAAGTGCAATGAATATGATACTTGTGTTTCAACTTAAGCTAGCCAAATTGGCTGAAAACATTGACAATGTTCGTCCAACAGTATCGTCATTCCAGTCTCCCACTAAACTTCATGAAACAACCGTAAAAATCAAGGCTAGAACCAAATCTTAACTTTGTGCTAAATTAGGAAACATTATTATTCTCGAAATTAAAGTATCGTCGCAAATGTCTGCTATAAGCAATAAATCAGAATCAAATTCCATGTGATAAATATCTACTGAATTCGTAAGCTGGATCGACGCAAGGGAAGCAGTGCCTGTCAGCGCTTCAAACATTCTGATGCACGTCTTCATCTTTAATAATCAGAAGACTTTCTTTGCTGATCACATTCTGATTGAATCTCCAGATAATTTATACGGAATCGTCGCTATCCTTTTAGTCGAGAAGTATTACGTGCTATTGCTGCTTTGTATCGGAGCAATACTCTGTTTACAAACATTTTCATTTGAAATTAAAAGAATTTGTTGAATGTTCGCATTTTTTCTTCACATGATTTTAATGATAGGATAAACCAACTCGATATGATGAACTTACTTGATATGAATTAAATTATTGACTGATGACAATTTAAATGCTTTAAAAGTAGTTCAAACGGTCTTGTCTGTTCACATGAATCATAGTCGGTACTGCATGAAACAATTTTCTAATTAATATATGGAATAAACTTAAAATAACAATTTTGATGTTTCTTTTTAATGACAACTATCTGCCATTTGAGAAAACAATATCAAAGGAGATTTTTCTTAATCATCATCAGTGTGTGGTGGTCTCCGTGACACAGTGGTCAATTGCTTGGCGTAGCGATCTTTCAGTCCAGAGTTCGAGCCCCGAAGGTGTCATTGGAAGTCGTCAGGATGAGCATCTGTACTAAAAGATAACAAGGCTCTAGATGAAAGTCTATGTCAGCACTGTCAAAGCCCCAGTATGGGGGAGTAGTGACGTTACACCATCACTTTTTTATCAATGTGGAAAGTTTTTGTTTATTTAATGCGCGATCAGTCCCGAGGTTTCCGAAAAATGGGTATTAATATTATGTTGTGTAATATTGAGCTGCAGTTTATGGCTGGAGTGAAATGGAAAGACAAAGCACCAAAGGAAGGACTTCTAAGAAAATGTAGTATTGGCTGTGATAAGAAAGAAAAGGCTGCGATGGTTCAGCCATGCGCGAAGATCAGATGAGGATGTTATTGTAAAGTCAGCCGCCATCTGGTAGACCAAAGAATTTATTATACAAGGTAGAATGAGGAGGATCTATAAGTCGTCCGGTCTCATAAAATGGAAAATGTGCACGCTAAAAGAAGATAGAGAAATGCCGTAAGTCTAATGACCTCTCTTAATCCCCGTTTATTCTCTCTTCTTCCCCAGGTTTGAGGGTTGGGCAAATGAATGAATAGTTTGTCAACGGAGAAATGATGTAAAATGGAATTTAGTCGGTGTCCTCCATCTAAATTCAGTTGGAATAGACTTAAATAACTTCTATTTCATTTATTAAGAAATTTATTTAATTTTGAATTCTTCTTTACGGTGGCATTCAAGACAGCGCATTTTCATCGGTCCGTTGCGTGGATTACAATCTTCCCGTACGGTTTTGGAGGGAAAAATCGGGAATATAAGACCCAGAATTTAATGTGCAGACACCGTGGTATGGTTTGTGGTACCAATTCCTGGTTGTATTATTGTCGGACAGAATGGTCGGTTAACGATTTTCAAGTCCCAACTGTTCCTAACTTGGATTCATAGGAACGAAGAAGAAATATCAAGAAAGATATTCAATCATGCTGTTAAATGAAATGAATCATCATTGCAGTGTCCGTAATATTGAACTTCTCAGTAAGTATCGTAGAGAAGAGGAGGAGACGCTCTACATTCTGAAACAGTGAGTTATGGATTTTTGTGAGTTTGTTGTCAGTCCTTTAGAATATCTCGTATTATTTTAATTCTATCTACGGAGGTTGTTGAGTCTCTCATTCTCAAAAATGGAATTAATATCAGTGAAAACCCATGAACTTTAGAAAGACGCACTTTGTCTCATTTAATATAGCACAGGATGATTAGGGGACAGGAGCAAATCTAGAATGCAGTAGAAGTTATCGGGCGCATCTAGTTGACTCTAGTCTTTGGACTCTGTCTTCAGAGAATTCACAACGTCGTTGGAGTGGACAGGAAATTAAGTGAACTGATCGTCTTTATTTCTCATTCTCATCATTTTTCTTTAATTAGAACAACTAGGACGATGAAGAATGAGACTCATTTCCAGATCGCCTCAAATCTCATGCCGTTCCAACATTCTTGTCTCTTTGGCTTTTAGAGCTATCGTTATCGCTTTTTTATTTCGGTTATGTAAACGAGTCGCTGTCCCTCGCTGCGATTAATCAGCGAAGACTGTCTCTGGCATGAAATATCATTGACACAGTTTGGATTTCAAGAAGTTTCTATGAAGACAGCGCAATGGTTTGCTTGTTCACACGCCGCCAATGTTTGTGATAAACCTATCAAAGCATTCGCTGTTTCCTTTCTCGAACTGACCTGAATTGAATGTTGTTATCGTATCCAATTTGATCTTATTCACCTCTCCTTTTACTGCCTAACCATTATTGTAACTTTCTCTTAATCGTTAGAGGCATTGAAGACGCCTAAGTCACGTGAATGTGAAGTGAGAAGACTAAACTACCTTAACTTAAAACTTGTCATCGAAAATGATAAATTTTCGAAGTTTGTAGTGTTAGTTTTCCGTCAAGATATCAAATTTTTCTAGTATTTAATA
This sequence comes from Prostheceraeus crozeri, assembly GCA_907163375.1. Classification (NCBI taxonomy): domain Eukaryota; kingdom Metazoa; phylum Platyhelminthes; order Polycladida; family Euryleptidae; genus Prostheceraeus; species Prostheceraeus crozeri. Next base: position 159,400 of record CAJQUW010015505.1, on the reverse strand, counting down.
TAGGACGAGGAAGAAATGTGAGCAGACTGTAAATGTAGGCAATACCGAATTCCATGGCAATAGAATTGCTTCATTCCGCAGGGAAATCAGGAACTGTGAATTCGGAGGCTTTCAAGGTCTGAATAGAATTCATGAATTTACGTTCTCCATTTGCTGAGATAGAGTTGAGGAAAAAGTCGTAAACCTTTGAAACGGTCTCGAAATTGTGTTTTCAGATATGTGTATGATACGAGTACACACAATAGACAGATTTCAATTCGATTATATTTCATTTTCTATATTATTTTCTTCAAGTGATGATGATGATGGTTTAACGTAACTACTCCGACATACTGGGGGCTTGGACGGTGCTGACACAGTCTGGAGCGTTGTGATCTTTTTAGTCCGGATGCCGTTCCTGCCGACTTCCAATGATGCTTTCGGTCTCGACCTCTGGACCGAATGATCGCTAGGCCAAGAGCTTAACCACTGTGCCGCGGAGACCACAGTGGTAGTGATAGTAGAATATTAAGAAAGGCGTATTCTAAGAAGTTCCGGGCCACTTAGAAGACATTACACCGCGCACATTTCAACCTTATGTTGTATTCAAAATTCAAAGCGTTTTATTTCCAAAACTGGATAACGTTACAAAATGACAAGATGATGGGATCGATGATAGAATATGTAGAAATGAAGTTGAATATCACAGTCTGAAATGGTGATGGAATGTGGGAGAGCAAAATGATAGCAATAACAATTCTACCAAAGATTATAAATCAGAAATGTTGCGTGCCTAGAAGAAGATGATATTCAGTATTAAAAATTCTTAGCACCCATAATTATTGATAATTATTTGACTATGCATAGAAAAATCTTGAAGAGATTTTTGTTCATTGCATCCTATACGACCAAAATATATATACAAAAACACTTGATTCATTGTCGATCGATTTCGTATCGTTTATTGATGCATCATCAGGGCAGCAAGTCAAATCAGCAAAATGAGGTTTATATACAAATTAAAATGATCAAGTAAACACAGTTAAGAACAGCTAAAGTGAAATTTACAATAGAATGGAATGGAGAGGTAATTGCGCATTAAAAACTACGGAAAGTTCATAGTTTTCCGGTAGGAAATTTTGAAGATTTTTGTTCAATTACTATCCAATCGACTATCACACAATTAGTAAGTTGATGTGGAGAGCCAGTGAATTACATGTAGAAAGAACTTATAAACAGAGAGATCGTCAGTATGGATAGACAGCAGGGAACTCACCTGTAATCAAATTGACAAAAAATTATCATTGTGAATAGTGCGAATAATCGACCAGCACTCCGTAAGTTGTCAATCAAATAGACAATCAAGTGGACAGAGACTATCTTCACAGTGGATTTTATCAGACCTCGTGAACACTAGCCAGTTCATATCGATTTTACAATGCATTCGTTAAATTGGCAAGTCAGCAGATATGTTTTCGAATGATTTGATTACTGCTCTAGGCATTCCTAATACTATCGACTTTGTCTTGGTATTGCATTTTATGTCGTATAAAAAAGCGAAATTCATTCATTTTGGAAAATAGGCGACAGAGGGATCAATTTTTTTTAATTAATTCGCTTTGTTTGGATTTCTATCCTGCGGAAAATAGCACGATTGCAGTGGAGGATAGCTGCACAGTTGATTGCACAATTAAGGGGTTTCTGTACTTGTAATTTCAGAATTAAACTGGCATTTTACAAAATTGACGGCCTCTCTCATTTATGCTGCGGATTGAATAATAAATTCTAGACTTGATTGAATTTGTGTATTAGTTGAACATGTGCCTTGCATCCTTTTATTTACATATTGACTGTATTTTAGCTTTCATGACGTTTCTGTAGATGCATTTTGTCAGGTTGGAATCATGACTATAATTGTTTCACTGATATTTCAGTAGAAAATTAGAATATTTTAGTAGATGATGCTACCGATATGTTGGTGGTACTTAGCTCTCACAAATCAAATGGCGTAAGCTCAGTTTCGCCAATACGACGGCATTCATCGGAGATTCATTCTCTAAAAAAATGTGTATTATGCACCGATTATTCATGACGCCTGAAAGAATGAAAATGCCTTCAATGTTGCAGTAGATGATAAAAAGATTCTTCCTAATTTATGCAAAGGTCATTGAGAAGCTAATTTTCGTATTATTCTGTTACCTTGGCTTCAAAGGAAATTCGACTATCGGCAATTTGTATCATTTGATTTTTTAGCACATGGCCATTTACCCACCACAACCAATCGATACAAGTCGTCAAAGGATCGATCCAACTTGATACAAGTTAATGAAAGCAATATGCTCGCGCGCTATTTTAATTGTTTTCCGAAGATCCTAGTCTGGACAGTTAAATCTTTAAATCGTCGTTGTAACAAGAGATGATTTCCGATTTTATCTTGAGAATTTATCCAATTTATATCAGACTTAGTAATTAGTATTTATTTAGGCTCTAATTCTGCGTGTAATTATGCTTGTTATAACTTCTCACGATTCAATATCTTCTCTGGCACAGTGCTAAGTGTTTGACTTTTTGATCCTTTGATCATTTGTTTGTGCTTGTGTCCCGAGGGTGTCATTGGAAGTTAGAACCAAGAGCATGACAACACTTCAGGTAAAGTCTAGTAATGTTTCAGCAACATCTAAGTCCCCAGTTTGGAGTAGGGACTTTAGAGCTTCATTTTTTATGTTTCAGGCCCACCTTAAGCCATAGGAAGTTGGTGCAGGTTTATATGAAGAAGACTTCCGACCAAAATACCGTTGTCTCTCATGCTGTTATCAATTTGAGAAGTAATGATAAAATGTCTGCACTGCTCTTTCAAGTGACTACCCTCATCATAGGTAGTGTACAGTCAAAAAGAGACAACCTCTACGCGCTAAATAAGATAAATTATGCAAAGGTGCAAGATAAAATTAAAATAAATGAGTTCATCTGAACTTAAGTTTTATGTCCAGCAGTGTCTTCCTCTGTTCAAGTATTCAGTAGTAATATAAATAATTCATGTGATATAAATGTAGGTCTCATGAAAATATTTTTGGCCAGTAGGAACCTTGAGGTTTTTGTATACAAATTGTTGGAATATACTTAACAAGAAGGTGTGATTTGTTTAATAGATCTTAACCTTAAGCGGCACTGCAGCTCGATGACATGCACCAATCGGTTCTCCAACCATTTGACCATTTCGAACCTCATTGTTGTGTAGATGACCTTGACTGCCGTTGACACTCTCCATTTCGTTGTACAACGATCTACACTGATGTGACTATCCTACCTCTTTCGGTTGTTCGACAGCTCAGTTGATTAAGGGCCGCGCCTCGGTACGGAGGTGCAGAAGGTCCAGGGTTCAAGTCTGTCCACCGTGGTAATCACAACAGCTCTCACTTAATGTTGTTGGACCTGGTGAGAGCTGCTAGTGAGTGTAGGCTGCCTCACCATAGCTTGTTAGTTTGAATGAGGCAGGGATGAGTAAAAACTACAGATAGGAAATTCCTAAATTACCTTGTAATAGAATGGCTATCAGTAATGTATGCAGAATGGCTGAGCAAACTGACTTCTGACTTTGACTCTCTGTGCTTTTAATCATCCAAATCTTTTACATTTAGGATTTTCTTTATCCATCATATTGTCATTTGTTTGATGGTCTTTTTCACAGGACTATTACTTGTCAGATAACAGGAGTTTCAATTAAGTAGCGTCACGCTTTGGAAAGTTTTAATGCTTCTGAAGCACTTATTGTAATTGAAAATCAGGTTATGAAACAGTTGTAGTACGAAGTACGAATCAAAGTCTCGCAGAAATCGTCTGTTTCACTCTGAGTTTTGTATCCTCATCTGACTTGTGGTGAGATGATGTCAGAAGGAATCGGAGATAGAAGTGGCAACTGTTATTTCCGACACATCTCCTGCGTCTGCTTCATGTCATGTCGAGGAGTGAAAATTCACGTGGTCGACACTGTCCGGGCGAGAAAGAAGACAAGTTCATCGGCTGCCCCGTTTTCCTTAACCGCAGGGTAATCAAACTAGATGAGGTAGGAAGAGAATCGACGATTAACAACCACTTGGTTTCATTGATGGTGTATGAGACAAAAATATCGGTGGACGTACCACCCACAAACTGTACTTTTTCCATTCCGTCTCCCTGGCTGCTGTGCTGCGCTGATAAGGTAAAAGAATGTGTGATCGAGATCATGCTATCCTCTGAAGAATGTGTTTATATGTTGGATAGAATATATGGGAATCGTAGCTCTGTAGAATGAGTTGTAAATTGTTGCTATTTGATAACATAAAGAATCAGCATGACACTCTTGAAATTGAGTGATAAATATCTTTATTGTCAGATTCAGGACATCAGGCGTCGCGTGAATGTCCTTAAGCGTGAACTAATGAACACTGATGTTGTTGTTTGAACTATAATTTGATAGATCGAAATAATTTCTCATTTCCTGAATTATCCAGTCGAGTCATTTTCCTGAATCAACCAGTCGAGTTCTGAATGGCTGCATTGAGTAAGGGCATCTTGTTTTAACATATTCTGTACGTCTGCGTGTTGCAAAACTGTCGATAATAATTGCAAGATAATTGGTGCACGATAGTGCAGAAAGTTCATTGCGCGACTTCTATTTGTCCATCCGGGGAGAGGAAAAGTGGGCGCCCTCCCCCTCATTGAAATTTTGTTTAGAGGCAAAAAATATATTCCCCACTTCGAATTTTATCGAATCGTAATGAGTAAAGTCTATAAGTCCTACAAGGCAGGCGATTGGTGAGCAACCATTCTTCGACAACTTGAAGGCAATTCGATTCATCCTCACAATTTTACAATGCATCTATGAACAGTCGAAGGTAGTAATCGCCCCTTTCGGGACGTAAATGACTTGGCATCATTGGCGGCGCCCCTAGTGAATGAAAAGAGTACCCTATTCATTTCAGAGTTAGCGATAGAAAAACAGAATCACCGCATCCTCTTTAATCAGACCTAGCGCTAATGGAAATAGTCCGGGAGCGGCTGACGATTTCTTTCTAAATTCACGCACAAAGGGCTTAATAGCATCGATTTGTAGATCTTGAAACGATGAATACAAAAATCAAATTCTTAAGTGTCACAACCAGTCGCTTTTGGCTATACGTAAGGTTAAAGGATTCCCATTGGAATCCAATGGTAAAGTTCAAGAAATATCTATGGATTGCGAAACACTTGGTAATTTTCGTACATTTTCTTTTGCAGAAAAGAAACCATTTATCAGAATGCCATGAAATTTGAAATATGATTGAATTTAGAATATCAACTTCGATATAAAAGTTGAAGTGAGTCACATGATTCAGTATTTGATGTCTGAGAGCCTCTACAAAATGAGTAAATTTCATGTTTTGACTTAATTTTGACGATTTTACTCATTTTGTAGAGGCTCTCAGAAATGAAATACTGAATCATGTGACTCACTTCAACTTATATATATAAGTTGATGTTCTAAATACAATCATGTTTCAAATTTCATGGCATTCTGATAAATAGTTTCTTTTCTGCAAAAGAAAATGTACGAAAATTACTAAATGTTTCACAATCCATAGATACACGTATTTCTTGAATTTTACCATTGGATTCCAATGGGAATCCTTTAACCTTGGGTATAGCCGAAAGCGACTGGCTGTGACACTTAAGAATTTGATTTTTGTATTCATCGTTTCAAGATCTACAAATCCGTGCTATTAAGCCCTTTGTGCGTGAATGTAGGAAGAAAGTATCAGTAGCTCCCGCCCGAAAAATCATTGGAGATGGTGCCTCACCACATTAGAGCTAGAGAAGTTTATGGCAGGAGTGGGCGCTCTCTCTTAGCAGTGGAGAGCGCCCTCTTTCAAATGTAGATACAAAAGCATTCCAATTCTTCAAATTTTCAAATCGAAATTTTTAAATTCGATGTGAGATGTAGTTGCAAATAAAGGAAATAGTTAGAACCGGGGATAGATATGCTGGAAGTATATATGGTATTCTGTCTTCTGCTGTGCGTTTAGGAGTGCAATAGTTTTAGTGACAAATTTAATAGGAAGGCTTCGCGAATATACGTGCTGTAATGATGCCGTTCTGTTGATTCCTTAAACCATGCATTTAACACTAGATTACGTAATTGCTAGATTCAACAGACTGCAATCGCAGCATCTCACATCTGAATACTTGGCTTAGCTCCATAGCATTTTTTATAATCCTTGGCATGATGATCGCCGTGCAAAAGTCAATGCAAATCGGTCAGTGTTATGCTAATGAACTCTATAGACGTCTACAAGTACTATTCATCATAAGACGCCTGTTGTATTTAAAATGATCTGATAACTTTCATCCACGTTATACACAATATGCTGAGTTCTAAAAATGACTCCTATGCAAGGAAAGTTTAGATGTCTGCTCCAATAATAAGTCATGAAACTCATTAATCAATTTGAAATTGTCATCATAATTGAAAAGACAATTTGAAATAACATTTACGGTGGGATAAATTATAACGGTTTGCATGTCGTGAGGTGTTTTGTGAACTAATCAAAATCCTCAACAATAGACATTTTCGGTAGTCGCTTCGTTTGATATGCTTATTCGTCTTTCATCTTCAGAGTTTCATTGAGTTTTCCCTTTCATTTTGTCAAATTCACTCTTGTGCATGTTTACCCTAAAATGACAAAGCGAAGCCTTGTAAATATAAAGAAGATCATGCACGTAATGGAGTCTTAGACATGCACTTTCGTTTCTTTTATGTGTTGTGTTGAGAACTCTAAGTTCTTTGTCAATGCTCTTGACAGAGGTGCACGATTTTTGTGAAAGAGATAGTCAGAATATCATCAAGAAATAGACGTAGAGAATAAGTAAATGATATCAGAAATGAACATCCCCTAGCTCATTAAATTCACCGGTTTCCTTTCATAAGACTTGAAAGCAAACAGAGCATTCAGAAGATGATTATTTACTTACCATATCATGACAGAAAATGTACGCAAGTGCATTTGCTTCGAGACATCTGTCGCTATAAATGTCTGCGATGCTGTGATCGGGTCCTCATGAAAGTAGCACAAAGTTCTTGTCCACATTAAGCTGCAGCATAGTCATTTCTACAAGTATATTGGTGGTCTGGACATGAACACAATACATTTGTGTGCGCTCACATGGCATGGGCATTGTTGCTAGATGCGATTTATCGATCATGGAATCCTTAATTTCGAGATTATGGGGTATGCACAATAGCGCAAAAAAGGACGCTTAAATGTTTAATTTGGGGCTATTCTTTTTATTTGGTTCAATAATGATTTTTGTTAATCGGGGATGCTCTGTCGCCGAAATGGTTTTTAATATGAAATTTAATTTTGCTATCCACTTTTGAGATCGATGAGGTAGTGGTTTTATGCTTGATTGTCTTGTTTTGATTTGCATTCGTTCCCAATTTCAGATCATTTGTTCAGCTTGCCAGAGGAACGCAAAACATGTCTGTCATTGACTTAGTTCTTAGATAACCAATTTTCATTTTCTGTGCCCATTATTTGACTTTGTCTCCTTCAAATGCTCGGGCCGACTTCACGGTTGTGAACTGACAGCACTTGGTTTATTTAGTGACATATCATCTAGTGTTATCAGTCGTGTCACTGTTCGTTGGTTTCAATTCTCTGACACAACTGCTCTGTCAATTTTCACTAAACCTCTTCACCTTTTTTAACTTTTTGCAAAAATATTTTTAGTATCTTTGCTAAACAGACTTCATATAACTTCATAAGCCTAAAGACAAGGAACCTCATACGCGGCTGACATTCCACTATAGAATTATATATCCCAAGTAGAATCATTTTATAACGCGTCACTTATTCGCTACAGATGAAACATGAAAGCATTTGTAGTATGCAGTGAATAAGCAATTGTAATGATTAAATTGCTTGTAAGCCTTTCACGCAGTCAAATTTCTTGGTAGGGTTGGGTGGTCTCCGTGGCACAGTGGTTAAATACTTGGCCTAACGATCTTTCGGTCCAGAGGTCGAGCCCCGGGAGTGTCAATGGAAGACGTCAGGAAGGGCATCCAGACTAAAAGTGCTACAACTCTCAAGTTAAAAATCTGACCATGTCAGCACCGTGAAGACCCTAGTATGTCGGAGAAGTGACGCTAAATCATCCGTCTGACCCCGTTCAACGTGAATAAGGACAAAAAACGGAGTGTAAGTAAGTAAGGCACCTGCTGCTTATAGTGCCAAACTAATAACTGTAGATGGTGACGTTCTATTAGAGATTATGGGACATTATGGAAGTGAATATAGTTTCGAAGTCAGTCGCTTCATTTGTGATCGTTCTGTACAAATTTTGAATTGAATATCCTGTCTTCCTCGAGTCGTATTTAAACAAAGATAGGAGTGTTCATTTTCGTGTTCTCTAACAAATCTCCGACGTAATCATTCTTATCAAGTCGACAATTAATGTAGGGGAGGTGCCTGAGCGGCCAAGTTTTTCCATTAATGGAATGTCGGAATTTGATGATTAACTCGTCCCAAGTGAGATAGCAGGTGCATATCTTGCATCACGAGTTCTGTTCTTGTTTGCTCTCATCTCTCTATGTCAAGTCGGCAACGTCCGAAGAAGTCGAGATATGAATGTGATCATTTTAAAATATTCGATGCAGGTGAGGATTCAGAGAGAAATTAGATTACAAAGAATTATCTGTTTTATATCATTCCATCCATAGACTAAATATATATCAGGTAGAGTAGCAACTCAGCATTAATTAAATCCCCAATGTGTATACACTTTCGATTTTATTATATGAACTTGAGTTGAGACCCAGTACCACATGTGATTGGCGCATTAGATCGCATTTTCGGCCCTATGAAACTCACTTAAATCAAATTTCGACCGATTTATACGTTTAAATGAGCGCTTTTTCAATCATTTTGTAAATCAATAAGCCCTCAACCAATTTATTAAGTGCACCGAATACTCCTAGAGGCATAAAATAAGCAAAATTCAATTTCCGTTTAACGTCACTACTCCTCCTTACTTGGGCCTTGGACGGCGGTGACATAGTCAGACTTTCATCTGGAGCGTTGTGATCTTTTCATACCGGTTGTCCTTCCTGACGACTTCCAATGACATTTTCAGGGCTCGACCTCTCACCAGAAGATCGCTGGGACAAGAAATTAACCACTGTGCCACTGAGATCACAAGACAGAGTCTTCGGCTGTTTACAAGACATTCAATAGGTTCTTAACACACTCGATGTGCATTAATCGATTTGTGCAGGAAGTAACTGAATTAAATACGGAGACGTGAACAACATATGTAGCCTACAGAAGTACATGTTATCCATTTAAGCACACTAACAAGTATTTTCATACTTTTCTTTTAATCAATGAATTCTTTTATTTTCATCTACAAATTGTTGCTCCATTCGCACCATTGATGAAATAAACTTTGAACAAAGCATTAAATTTTCTCAAGAGCATCCATACTTTTAAGCAATGCACACTGGTAGCAGTTTTATTTCCATCGAAGGTTTGATTTGACATAGAATGGGAATGCATCTTTCAACATATCATGATGTGATGATGTCATCTCGCACCCATATAAGGAGTGGATCAATGATCATTTTGCCCAAGTGCATCATCTCTGCTTTGTTTTGTCAATGTAGAAAAAACAAAGATTTCATGCATTTCGTTCTGTAAATTTGAATTAATCTCGCATCTGCATTATTAGAAGAAGATAAAACAGCTGTCTTGTCCTGCTAAGGCAGTGGTCTCCCTGCTGACGCCAGCTGTGAAGGAGAAAAGGGAAGGGTAGAAGTGATTTGATAATTTACTTCTATCAAAGCAAATTCATGTTTCGGGCTAACTTGGCTATACAGTTTCTCTAAATGCGATGCGAGACACGAAGTGAACAGTTGATCGGCACTGTTTCTCTCCATGTGTTGGCGATCTTGTCTTCCTAGCCACTGATGCGCAAGCAGCTACGAAAGAGGTTTGCTGCAGATGCTTTGATGCAATCCTAACCGTTTTCCTATCACGTGTCTGCTGAACCAAATCAGGCGCCGCAGCTTTTTATATCTAATGTTAGAGGCTATCAGTCGAGGGTTGCTGGGCCACATCAGGAAGCCAGGTGTAGAGTCTGTCCCCCCGAACTTGGCGCTAAGCCATCGTAGTTAGATTGCCAAGATTTGATTCAGTTCGTTGAGAACTCTTCTAGTCCGGCCACCAGGTCGAGTGTTTGCAAGGAACGAAGTCGAACTGACTTTTACGTAATGATGTTCTACTCTGATTCTGTTCTTGTTAGAATCAAAGACAGCATGCATATCCAATAGGAAGGAGACAGCAGTTTTCGCTAAAATGACATTTTTCTGTGTTTGCTCTGATTAATTCTGGACCCATATACTCGTATTTTGGCATGAAATATCTTCAAATCATACAACTACCTGTATGTACCGATGTACTTTCAACTACGAAGCTAGACGCATTGGAATTTAGCATTTTAATTTCGACAATTTTATTAAATTTTTGCCAAAGTTGACTCCGAAATTTTCCCGCTAAAATTGATGTGTACGCATTCATCATTTTATACGGTGTTGAAATGAAAATATCATTTACATTGCTCGGCGCTTCGTCCGTTCTTTATAGAGCAATACACGGAACTGCATCGTGGCTGCAGGAATTCGCGGTCTGATAAAAGCTCACAAACGACTGACCGTGACATTGTTCTATTGACAGTGACAGTGTATTGCTCTACAAAGAACGGACAATGCGCCGAGCAATATAAATGATATTTTCATTTCAACACCGTATAAAATCATGAATCCTTTAATTATCAGAACATTATATCAATGGGCACCAACAAAGAGAGCATATCTATTACTTTATTGTTTTTTTTAATCTGTCATATTTGAAGACGATTTGGGCCCGACTTCACATTTCCAATCGCATTCGACAAGGAACAGATCGTTTTTGAAATAACTAGAGCTAGAAATCAATTCATTTCGCTACATCAAGCAACAGATTAGACATGCCAATCGATTTGCGAAGACAGATTATGCTACATATATCTCAGTTCATTTTTCTAATATTACAGTAGGATGCTTATTGCTGTCTTCAAAAAGACGCGTGTATTATTGCGAAGACTTTGTTGATGATTCCAAAATGTAACTAACCCTTATTTGAAAAGTTTTCCTTAGTGCATTACATGTTGCTCAACAGCTTCCAACTTCCATCCAAAAGTGATACTAAGGAAGTTTCCTATCCAGATAGATCTATGCTGAAGCTCTTCGTCTACTGAATGTTCTTGTCATTGTAGGTTCTATCCAGAAGTCTATACGTAGTGTAATCAATCTTTGATATTCATGTTTGCGTGATCATGCTAAATAAATTGCTATGATCACGATTGAGGGATGGAAACTGGATATGCTTATTGCTGCATAGCTAACAGTGCTTCCACCATGATTGAACGAACTGTCTATGTTACTTGAAACACGAGACGCGAAGCGACATAGACACTGAGGTCAATTAGAGGTGGAAGTATGATAAGCTATGCGGTATTATATTTCCTGCGTGACATTGAGTTCTTGCACTAGTCCGAAGAACTGGAATGATATCTCAATACATTCAATACATGGATTGTAGATGCAAGAGCCACTTTTTAATGCACTGATGAAAGTTCAATATCATGCTGGAAATCAATATGACCGATATTTTGAACTTGTGCCAGTTTTTCTCTAAAAGTGCTCAATATTCAAACTTCAAACTTAACAGACAAAAACTTATGGGTATTTTACATTTGTATGCAAAAAGTCAGCTGTGTCGAGTGGAAAATGACGAAGTCATGAGCGTTCAGTTTCTGGCACTTATTTGGGACACCTGGTATGTTGTGTACACAGAGATTTTAATTGATTGAATAGGCATCTAACGGTTAAGTAGTCCATAGAGATTGAAATTAAAAGCTCATATGATCATAGAAGTAGATAATATGGTATTTCTTGGTATTGTTAACTTTCTATGGTATTGTTAATTTCTATGCATATGATATTCATTCCGGTTTCTTTAATTTATCAACATAGCAGGTTTTTACGCATGTAGATAGTGGAGTCCGATTCGATGCTTGCAAATTTTTTTTTAACAGACGGAAAATAGCTGCGCGTCTTGGTGGATTTGAACCACCGACCTCTGGCATTCTAGTTTGTCGTCCATCCAGTGACCTTCTTAATTTGGTGTGGTATCATCATTCTTCGTTTATAATTCAATGAGATTCTATGACTTCCTGCTTTCAAGTAAATACAAATCTTATTTCATTCCGTGCTAGCATCAAATTGCAATTCTCACTGTGGCGCATTTTGTAATATTCTGGAATTCATAAGGTACCACATCAAAACGGAATATCATGAGAACGGTGCAATCTCATCTTGTCGAAAGATTCTCTCATGACTTTATTTACTTTGATTATCATATTAGTTACAGATTATGGAGAACAATTTGTGAAGTTTTTAACTTCATCAGAGCTGTGGAATAATGTTGATGTGGGTGTGAACTTGCCAAGTTTCTTACTTCTAATCGTCACCCGGAAATTGGAGAATGCAGTAGTACATAATTTCACTTTTAGATTCTTCTCTCTACGGAGATTTTTTAGCTGTTAAAACAAGCTTGTCAATATCATGTGTTTATTGCATATTGGAAAGACTTCCGAACGAGGTCACACAAATTGTCAGATTTTCCATCAAACGGATAGATCAGTGGATGTAATCATGTTTACTTATGTTACTTAGAAACGTTTTTAGATTTGACCGACCATCTGCCGATTACATAATTGACACTTAAGCTATCTGTTTTTGACTCATTCTTAAGCACAAGTAAGTCATTCAGGTGCATCATCCCCACGTGAGGCCTTTGAAAGCCTGAGCTCCTTCAGACAGATCAGGTTTCTAGCAAAGCGAATTTGATTTCATCTGATAATATATTAACTGCAAATGAATAATGCATGCAAAAATGTAATTTTTTCATTAACATTTTTTGTTCTTGTGTACAAACAACTGAAATATTCTTTTTACTTTTAGCTTAAAAGTTTTAGTGCTGGTATCCTTTAGATTCCAAAAATCAATCTTGATGAGATTGCAAGCGTGTGGTGCTTTTTCTCAAATTTGTGTTGCAATGTTGACGGCTTGACATTTTTAGCAACACTAGCAAGAACCATGTTGTTCTTCACATGTTATGATTCAGCTTGAATCAACTGTTACTTTCTTTCTTTTCATTTTAAATTCTTTATTGACTGAATCACAGAATTAGATTGTTTAATCGTGCTACTTGGCTAGAAGTGCAAACTGACTCATACCGATAGTACATGCTGGAACCTGCTAAGTGGACAAAAAGAAATTTTTAATGTCTTGCAGAGATAGGGGAAATAGTCATTCGTCACTTGCGGATTGCTGTGAATTCCTTCAAAATGCTCCGAACGCCACGATTCCTTCAGATTCGGTGAATTCAGATCATTGCGCAAAAGTTTTCTCGACAATGTTGGGCCCTCCTATCATTATTAAAAAGAAATTGCAGGCGCACGAAAAAACGTTCACAAACTCCTCTGTAGAGCTTGACATCGTCTGTGACTCTTTGCTGTGTGATCCGGTTGATAACAGTTACTGAAACTTCGCACAATTTGGCGTGTTTAATGTTGAACTGGCTGCTCATTGTTCGATTGCTATGGTATTATGTCAGCAGATTGTGCTATTTCATTAGCGTCTCATGTTCCAATGCTTCCTTTCTAGTCAAACAGAAGAGACGACCTGTCTAATTCTGTGGACTGAATAATGCGTGGTTACTTGCTTGTCCATGTCTTGAAGTGATGCCTACAAATCCCTCTTGATCTGGCGGGAATCTGTGTTAGTAACTTTCAACTCCCAAAGATGTAATTCTTCCTTCATTTGAAAGAATTCCGTTGACGCCCCTCATTTTGCTTCAGTTTTCCCATTTTCTTGAAATGCATCTTTGAATGGTATTGCAATTGTACTAAAGGTGGTATCCATCCCCAATTCTCAGTGACGCCCTCGGGAGAGTCTAATGTGCCCTCGTGAAGCTGTAAGGCGCCCTCACGAAGTCCAAAAGTGCTCTAATGAAGTTCATAAAGCGCCTTCATGAAGAGAAGACGCTAGACGTGGAGTGCACGGGTTATTGAAAATGAACTGCAATTGATTTTGGGCTAGCAATCAATTTGCTTCAATTTCAGGAGGAATCAATCAATTCATTGCAGTTGTTTGTCATCACCGTTTGAAAAGACTTAAATCTTGATTTTGAATTTTTCACTCTGCTATTTCACTTTGACGAATTTGACCACATGGACTTACATACTTTACGAGTCGCATAATGGCTTGTAATCAATTTTGTAATAGACTTAAATTCATGCATTATTTAATGATCATTTGCTAATAATTAATCAATTATTGAAAAAAAGTGAATGATTAATCACACGCTCCTATAAGAACATGAAATGGAGCTTCAAAAGTTATCATAAAAGTGTTGTAATATAGAGATACTAAATATGCCATGCACGAAATAGTTCATGACCAGAATCGTGAAAGTGATCAGTTTGTGAAGAAGAGATGCATAGTAAGCTAAATAGATCATCTCTGGTGGAATGTTTTTCCTACGATGGTGGGTGTTGACGGCATTTGAAGTAAATCAGTCAATACTTGCCCATTACATCACAAACCAATCGATATTGCAATTATTGACCGACACCAAATAGTTCATTGCAGTTATTCGATGGCACCAATCAATTAGTTGTATTTTGTGATGGCAGCTATAATTCAATTGCAATGCAGTGAGTGAGTACTGACGGGCTTAAAACATGCGGCATGTTTTTATGTTACAGTGCAGATCAATTATATGATTCCTTTAAGATCAATTATATGATTCCCATGACATTTCAGGCATTATGATCCTGATATATGAAATGAAAATAATTCAATAGCTTGTTTATATTTTCAGCACATCGGTGTGCACAGTTCCTCCGTGTGATCAGTTATTCTACTCTCACCTTTGCGCTGAGTGCCTATCAAGAATGCAGAGAGTCTTGAATTTGAATTCTTGAAAGTCTTGGTTTGAGCCCAGGCCTCCTGGACGCAGAGTGAATACTCGGTCAGAATGTCGGTCTGTTGAACCGTGGGATAGCATTGATTGTCAAATATTCAAAACAAAAATTACATCGAGTTACTTGGTTCTTTCCAAATTCCAAAAGTAGATTTACTAGCCGTAAGATAATTGTTTTTTGCAAATCATAGGCTTATTGTTCATATCCTGATAGAGAGCTCCACTGGAACAGTTCATGACTTTTGCTTAATTATAGTATTTTGCAGCGCAATAGCAGAAGAAATGAATTTCTGAACAGACACCTGGATTTCGCCTTAAATACCAGAAATGTCTCCAACGGAATTGACTATACAATCAATGTATTTCTTGTGTGATTTATTAACGTTGAGATTTACCATTTGTGGTTTAGCAATGAGTTGCTTTAGTCACCTCGTCTCAGTTAACTAGGCGTGATTTCTCTTTGTGAACGTCGCAACAGATTCGTTATTTCCCTTGTGACCACTGTGAGACTTTGTCGGCGAAAGTCTTGTGTCCGGTAATGCAGAGAAGAAATTTAGAAAATAAACAGAAAGACAGAGAACTATTCAATTTCTAAATCCACAGTGTTATTCATTAGTTGTTGATATTCATTAAATACGCATGTGCATACCAATCAGGCAACATGTTAAATCAACGGGGAGGAAGGGGTTAGATTTCATCGAACTGTTTATCTTTGATCACAAAGATTTTCCACAAACGTTCAAGAACTCTGTGATATTCAATTTCAATATATCGCTGAAAGCTACACGTAAGTCGTTTAAGGATGAAACTGGTTAAAATGGAAAAATAAATTAATCAACGTTGTATATGCTCGGAAGCACATTAGACACGGAGCCTCTCTTCCATGTGACCGAGTTGTTATTTATCTCAACAGCGGAGCAGTTTTTTCTTTTTGTTCCGAGTGTTCAGCAAGATTGCAGAGTGTACCTACTTTAAAAGTCTTCTGTTTGACCCGACCACGGTTTGAATTAAGGTCTCCTGGAAGCAGAGTGCACACTCTACCACATGGCCACAGCGCCGGCTGTTTAACTCAGTCAATTCCGGGCTATGTAGCGCATCGTTATCCCGAGGTTGAGATGCCCCTTCTTTAGTTTTTAAAGTGTCCGAATCTCATCAAAGTCACAGTACAATATATTCAGTGTGTGAACTTTCTGGTACTGGCGTTAATTTGCTGTAAGTCGATCATCTTCGCACCGTGAATAGCAATTCAAAATTTAGAAGCTATTTTAACCGATTTTCGAAAATTTTGAAATTTTGCCAAATTTTCACTATAAATCATTTTAGTGATTACTGTTTAAGATGACAAACTGGCGAAATATACTGACAAGTTAGTTATGAGGACAAAAAAAGAGATCGATTACGTTGATTTGTCCACTGTTGTGGTCTCCGTGGCACAGTGGTTAAGTGCTTGGCTTAGCTTGGTTAGGAAATGATCAGAAAAATGCACAAAAGTGACTGTTTATTGATGATCATGATATAGCTCACAGACTCATTTCTGAAAAATGCTGTACTCATATTGAACATCGACGTACGAGTATTTCGCTGAAAAATATCACACAAAATGTTGCAAATGGTGGCAAAAGTTCAAGGGAAGTGCTTTTCCAAATAGATCACAGATTTGATTTTCCAGTGGACCAAATTCAAAGATTCTTGGTGAAAATTTTGAAAAAAACGCTAAGTTTAAAAGTCACGAAACCGTGAGTTAGGAGTCTGGCTTAAAATGACCACATCACAAATGCGATGTATTGAATACCTCTCAACAAGTAAGCATGAATGCTCCTGTAAACATTGTGGCAACGGTTAGGGATACTTGGTTAAAGAAGCTATTTTCTATTCATTAGCGACCTCTAGCCGTGTATTCTTTACTGTAAATGATTGCCACAGATTGACCACAGAACGTCTTTTGTTTATGCCACTAGTAATAGTTTCTACTAAAATTGATATTTTTAGCTAACCGCCATAGGCCATTATTGAACTGCATTGTCCGTTGACTTTTAATGACATTCGATACATTCATAAAGCCGAACAATGAGAAACAGCGCAAATTAAAATCGTTTTATAGGAAAGGCATAGGAATCCAAGTGTTGTACGTAGGTGCAGCATGGAAGATTTTGATCCATCAGCAAGCCTGGTTGCTCGGTTTGCAAGCCGTAGAAGTATGCTCTTCACGATACTCTTCATGCAAAGTTGACAGTTAGAAGTCAGAAGCAATATTTCAGCACGTGCATATAGTTTAATTAATAATGCTACAAATTAAGTTAGTGTCTGCAGAGTGTATCCATGATTATGCAAGCACTAATTTAATTACTTACTTACTTCAATACTTAATTACGAGTATTTAACTTTAATCAGCAATCAATCGCAACCAACCGCTAGTAGCGGTTATAACCGTGTATCACTAATTCCATGGCTCATATGTTGATGCATTTGTTCCACGTAATTACTGGTTGTAAAATAACTGTGGTTCACTTTCACTCAAGAGATCATTTGCATCAAGATTGACGTGTTATTGAATATTGGAAGTTTCTCTGCAAGTGAATTTGCATGAAACAAACATAAGCAAACAAATTTGCAAGTCGAAGTGTCATTTGTTCGACTGCAAAGTCACTCGAATAGGGTATCAATCAATTTGTAATCAGTCAATGCTGTCATGTACTCAATGTTCATACAATTAGTCCGCAATGTGGTGATTATTATGAAAGAAGCTAGTATCTTAAAATTTAGCATTGCACTTTTGATTTGAAATTTGATTAACATGAATTTTAAAATAATTGTTTTAATGCTTTATGGCTACTTTATTTTTAAGTCTTCTAAGTGCCGTAAAGAAAAGGTGAAAAGGGACATTGTGGACTATAGAAACCGCCATGAACTGCATTTATATGCATGCGTAGGTACATGATAGGATAGACCAGATTCCTATCCTGAGAGCCACGCATCGTTGCGGATGTGCTGAGGGTCCATGGCTCGAGTCTGTCCGCCTCGGGAGGTACCACCGTTCAGCATGGAGGTTGCTGACCCGGATTTGGCAAGTTGCGAGTGAGGGAAAGCTGCCCTACTCCTAGCCTGTAGGCATGGTTTCGTACCTGGGTGTGGATGCGGTGAGCAGCAAAAATTCGCGTGGCTTAATGATGTAACAGAATGACTGCAAAAGAAATCACTCACTATACTCTGTGATTAGGTGAATTTTCAAAGCGATTGTATTTCTCATAAGCATGCTCAGAGTGATGTTGCGTACTGCGTCATCGAAGCTCTTAATGTGGTTTTATTGATTGCTTTTCTGTTCATCTTCAGCATTCTATCAACAGATCTATTCGCAGTCTAGAAAAGCCTCTTATCGACTCCGCTGTCAGGATAAGCGGAATGTATAATCATTAACAAATGTTTCATCTTCCCACAAAATTCTCCTCATAAGCTTTTTGACGCAATAGCTTTGTTTATTCCGGAGATTGCTACTCGGGTTCCTGTATGTCCACAGTTTCATATATACCTTCCGATGACAAGAATCTGACGTGTGATGGCTAAAGCAATGCTTTATTTTTAAGTCTTCTAAGTGCCGTAAAGAATAGGTGAAAAGGGACATTGTGGACTATAGAAACCGCCATTTATATGCATGCGTAGGTACATGATAGGATAGACCAGATTCCTATCCTGAGAGCCACGCATCGTTGCGGATGTGCTGAGGGTCCATGGTTCGAGTCTGTCCGCCTCGGGAGGTACCACCGTTCAGCATGGAGGTTGCACAGTGTTTCATCTTCCCACAAAATTCTCCTCATAAGCTTTTTGACGCAATAGCTTTGTTTATTCCGGAGATTGCTACTCGGGTTCCTGTATGTCCACAGTTTCATATATACCTTCCGATGACAAGAATCTGACGTGTGATGGCGAAAGCAATGCGTTCGAACTCGAGATTATGATATCATGTGCATGCTACGGTATATTGCTCTTTTTCTAGAGAGGCGTAAGAAAGATACGATGTCCGCTATCAGTCAAAACGACCAATTATTTGAATGGGATGCAATACATGTAATTTGAAGCTAAATTATTATTACACAAGTGCATTGAATCAGCGGCAAATGACATAGATGCAAATGTAGCCTTGGAGCACTACTTCGCAAACATCTTTGCTTTAAGAAACTGAACATTTTACAGATCTGTCTTGATTAACTTTCGGATTAAGAATGAGAATAAAAAGAGATTTTAATTTTCAATGTTTGTCATCAATTTTACTGCCAGTGTCACAATGAAAATGTTCCTTTCATCCAAACTGCATTAAAACGGACGAACTTTTCCATATGACAAATAATTATAGCGCAAAAAGTAATGTAAATGAAGTATTTTCTATTATTACAAAACATTTTTTGAAGTGTGATTGAATTAACTAAAATGTATTGAATTTCATTAATACGTGATAAAAATCAGATCACTAAAATGTATTTTTGTTGTTGTCATTTAAGTGCATGTACCAAATTTCTCCGCACTAAAGCCAACGAACAATCAGACACAAGTCAATTATTGATAAGTTCAATTATTGCCATTAATCAGCTTCGATTATTCATCGAAAATTAACTGTCAAATGGAAATTGTGTACCTATTGACAAGAACATATTAACTGTCATGGAAGTTCTTTATGGAACGAGCGCATGTAGTCATACAAAGAAGGGACTCACCGACTCTGCTAATAGAGAATGAATGCACTAGAGAATATGATAATTACACAGTAGTGGTAATTTTCTATATGGCTGTATGCCAGGTATATAAGACATAGTAAAAGTTTGTCATGAATATGCATTAATTGGGTTTTCATTGGCAAGTTTAAGTCACAAAAACCAAGTGTAAATTGCCATTAGGACTAGCAACATTAGAAAGAGATTGATTTTCTTTTTCGTTTATATTTCCATTTTACAATTTTCACGATCTTTATGTATTTTTGTTCTCTGTTTATTATGCCATCGATTCCCTGACTGAAACATCCCCGCAAATTACTTAGCGCTTGTAGATACGCGTAGCTTTATTTTCACGGAAATGTGTGTTAATCTTTTGATTTCGCTCTCAAAGTCAAATACGTTGTTGGTAGGCAACCCCCGCACTCACGTTGATTTTTAATTAATTAGCAACAGAAGGCTGCAAATACCAACAATGCTTGTTCATTATTGATTTTAAGTGCAATCTTGATATGGATATGTTTAATGATGAAGCAGGAAATCAGAGGAAGAGATTCGTACTCATTAATTCAAATTAATACGTTTCTATATCTTCCTTAATATCGAACTAGAATGTATCTCTTGTGGAATATAATTGTTTCATCATCTTCAGATGATGCTTTATTCGTGTAATAACTGTCCAGGTTCATTTAGTCAGCAGGGAGCGGATTTCATGCTTTCAGATAATTCGTGCAATCTTCGTTGAAAAAGCATTTTTCTGCGTTGTAGACGATTTTTCACTTTGTGAACGGAATTTGTATTGTTTTTAGCTAAATTTAGATGCGACATGGTTACTTTTCTGATTTCCCGACTAGCTTTCAATATCGATATCAATATACAGTCGTAGAATTAGATTCTTTAAGCGTGTCACTTTGCCAGTTAAGTGCTAATTGATAAAAAAATGACACATTCAGGAACTTACTAAGTTTGCAAAAAAAAATTTTAATGCCTTGCAGATAGGAAAAATAGTCGTGCGTCGCCTGCGGATTGCTGTGAATTCCTTCAAAATGCTCCGATCGCCACGATTCCTTCATATTCGAAGAATTCAGATCATTGCGCAAAAGTTTTCTCGATAAAGTTGGGCCCTCCGATCATTATTGAAAAAGTTATCAGGCGCACCAATTTGACAATTATACAAATGTAGACGAGAACCTCGTGTTTGATATCATGTTCTCAGGAGGCAATGCAATGAAATAATGTAGAACTACTGATATTGTATTGAACCATGAGTACTAGTTAACATATTCCGTACAGTTTTCAACAAGGTCAACCAATTTTTGAACAGGAAGAGCCTATTAGGAAGCAGGTCGATTTATGTGTTTTGTCAATATGATTACACGTAAGTGATCAGCATTAGTTGATGAATTACAAAGTATATCGGATGAATAGCGCTATTATGAACGAGAATGACAAGAGTTAGTGAAACTAAATCGCGTCTGTGATGTCAATTCATTATTTTAACTCTATCTGCTTTAATTTCCGATCGTTAGCTGTCTGAATATAACAAAACAAGCAATTTAATTCTTCAGAGATTGAATCATTCAGATTTTGGTGGAGAGAAGTTGTTGCAGAAGTACAAGGGAAAAATTAAAGGCAATGATACCTTATTGAGGATAGTTATCAGTAGACGATTGATGTTCTAACTGAGATAATCACTTTCTGATCGTTCAAATTAGGTTTAAACGGTCTAATTATCATCTAAACCGATAATTTCATTCACATTGGCGAATCCCTCTCTTCTCAGGCAATATTCACTCACTTATCCCGTTGCGTCCATTGTTTTTCTCTGAGTATGCAATATTCGGTCAGCAGCTGTGTTTTTGAACGAATTTTTTCTCTTTTTTTTACGGCCTTTGTTCTCACTTCAAATTCACAGATGAGTTAGTTAAGTGATAAACAAAATGAGCAGTATTTTCCACTCATGTAGATTATTCTGGACGGTTGTGCAATGCGGAGAAATGAGAAAAAGATAAAAAAACCTTTCTTTCTAGGATAATCCGCATGTTTACAAGTTCCTGTGCAACCTGCTGAAATTATGAAATCACCAAGGGATTTTTCCCTTGGCAGGTAGTTGAGGGTTTTTTTCCATCCACCTGCAAAGTTTCATGCAATTCGCCCAACTACTATCGGAAATAGCGGTGTTAGCATGAAGCGTAAGCGATGTGCGTATTGTGCGCATGAAGACATTTCCAACGCGTGAAGAGTGTACTTGCACTGCTTTGCCCTATTTGTGATGGTTGGCACTAGGACAGGTTCTCTTGATTTCTAGGAATACTAGGATTTCTGGGAACTAGCCTTTTTCATCACCACGAATACTTTATTTGATAAATTTGTAGGTTTCTTTACTTATGGTGCTCATTTTGTAAATGAACGAAAGAGTCAAGAGTTTTGAACTTTTAATTTTTTTTGTTTGTGATTGATTTCGGTCAATATACATTGATCATCATCAGATAGACTGATCAGAAATTCGAAATTCACTAACTTTGTGTTTTCTAAATTTCTATTTTTTCTGAAAGCTATTGTGCCAGTCAGTGTGAACTTAGAATTTGTGATCAGTGTGATAATGATCAATGCATATTGACCGAAATTAATTACAAAAAAAAAATTTAACACAAAAACTCCTGACTCTTTCCATCATTCACAAAATGAAAATTTCATTTTAGAATTCGCCACAGCATTGAAATCGTCAGGAATGACATTAAAGAGAGAATAATTTTGCATCTATGTTTGACTAATAGATATAGCTTGTACACTTCACACTAGCGTCTGTTATTCTTAAAGTAGTGATTCAATCGGGATATAATTTTGTATGTAGATAGTGTACTCATAAACTATTACGTAGTGTAACTGGTGATTGATCGAGTTGTGCAGGTCATAGACAAATTTGAAGGCCTGAAACAGTAAGGGGTGATCCACTATCCACGTCAACAACAGCGGAGGAGGCACCTTAAGCGTGATATCCGTCCATTGGCTGTTGTTGTGGTCAGAGGTAAAAACAAGCAGAGGTTTAGTTTCCACAGGTAACAGCCTGTTTTGTTGCTGTTAGCCAAGAACTTATTGGTAGCTATTGATTCCATTTTTAAAGGATGCTTGCATATAGGATGAGTTTTCTAATGCCATCAGTTTCTAAGGGTGTACAACAAGCAAAGTGATGCAAGTTTGCGCCTCATAATTTGTGTTCAAATGTTGTACATATATTAATCTAAATAATTCTTCATGATATACTCGAAATTAGACAATATTAGTGCATGATAAATTGATTCAATCAGTTCACGACTTAGAGAAACTTCAAGATTTTCACAAACGGAAGCTTGTAGGGACATTGAAATATTGTTTTCTTAACATTGACATCGGTTTTCATGACACAATGAAGCACTGAACTGCCTTGTCCACTTGGTGAAAATGTCATCTTCAATTGCGAATGGCTGTTTGTATGTGGTGGCTGTGATGATTATGATCCGTTTTAGTATACTAATTCTTTCAGATGCGCACGTGCAAAATGGAAGACAATTTTCATTAAATGAAATACAGATTTTACAGATGAAATACAGACACTGAATGTCTTAGTTTCACTTTTTTAAAGTTTGTCTTGTCATCTTCTCGATTTCTGAAGATGAGGTCATTTTCATAGTTCAAGGTCTTGGAAGATTAATAGCGCTTCAGCTTCTCGACAAATTCCAGTGTTTCTTATTTAGAAACAGTTAAGTATGAAATAAACGCGTTTACCGGCACTACAAATGTCCAGGGAGTCTTTTAATGTTGCGAGGCTGCTATTCGTGTCCTGATTTGACAAATCTTCAATTTAGCATTTTATATTCTGCATGTAGGTTTCTTGTTGACCGCTTTTTGGTGGTATCCCAGGTCCGGATATAGAGGTGGCTCGCTCAGAAAGGTCAAATTACCCTATCTTTCACGGGGAGGCGCGCAGTGACTCTGCCATAGAGGTGGTCTGGAGGAGAGGTTTCAGTGTAATTTGAAATCATCTCATTTCTGAAGAAGGGAAGGATAATTAACATAATTTTGAGACAGTTCTTTGAAGTAGTAGCTGCAGAATTTGAAAATTAATAAATTGATTAACAGAACAAGCTGCTAAGGTACATGATTAAATCTATGGAATTTGTAATGAAAGCGGTGATAGCGATCACGTGGTCGAAGAACTACTTAGAATCATAGAAATAGATTGTTTATCTGAAGTTGGCTAGAATGGAAATTGACTCAAGGTCGCGGCACATCCGGGGGAACTAAGTTGCTGCATGAACTACCAATGAAAAGCTTAGAATTGCGCATGTGACTGATTCTAACCCAATGATTCAGCCGATGACAAGTGTATCTAAGTGAAACCGCAACTGATTTTTGTGCCACTACTGTGTATTGCATGAAGCTCTACTTTCATTCTAGAGGTTTCATTGTTGTCAATTTCTATGCGTAGAAGAGAGGCACCAGCTTAGCTCAGTTTCACATATGATAAAGCTACATTTGTGAAGTTCTGAAAGGGAAAATTTGATATTTCTTCTTACGTAATAGAGAATCCTGTTCATCAATGCGTACATGATCTCTTTTGTCTCTGTTATGTGGATTAAGGTCATCAGTTGAATTCAATTGCAAGCTCACAATAGATGATGACAGCAGCTATGTAAGTCTTGTGATTGAATTGTCGAATAGCTAACGAAAAATTCAATAACTTCTAAATTCTATTTATCATTCTACTCGTCCTGCTTTCAGAAAATTGTTCAATATAAGTGCGCTTTGAAGATCAAACAAACGAATAGGAAATAAGCAGCAACGAAAGAATATCGTAAAACAAGCTCTTGTTAAAGAAAAATAGATTCAATACTCTTTTGATAACATATTCAGTTTATCCCATGTGTCGGCGCATTGGTCAAATGACATACAAATAAGTGATATTCGGTCATTACTTTGGTTTATCCGCTGCGGCTAAAATTCTTTTCCTCCAGGATCCTATCTATAACACTGAATAATGTAAGACGTGCAAATGAAGTATTGTGATGCAATGCTCCCAACTAATTGTTTTAACTAATAATACATGGTCTGCAACTCATCAAGTTCGAAGCTGTGAAGTAATTAATTGCAACCTTTTTTGTTGCTTGCGCCATTATAGCGACATGAAAATGCGGCAAAGATCGCATAATATATGTACTTAAATATATTTATGTAATGAAGCAAAAGGCTCTTGGTTGCATCTGTTCATGTTTTTAAAAATTATCAGTAGCCAGGTTACTTGTGAGAGCATGCTATGAGCAACGCCTGCGTGAAGCGGCTCAATAGCGGTTGCGGCATAAAGTGGTTGGAGAATGCAACTTGTGCCTGCGTAAAGCAGTGCCTTCCTGGCTAATTCTAGCACTCAACAGATGATGCGTTGGCCTTGTGGTTAAAGGGTATGAGTGTCTGTCCTCTAGCTCCAACGTCGCTGGTTCGAATCTACCCATGACAGGATTAATCCTTATGGCCGAGGCAGATGTTGAGATTTGCCAAACTTACCAATAAATTAAAATTCTTGACAGTCGGATTCAGTTGAGGTTGCGCTTGTAGTCTATATGCGTACTGAACGTTATCATATATTGATTGACGCTCGCGCTGTTGCTGAACATGTATGTAATCGTACTTCGAAAAATTGAAATAAATATATTTCTAGCGACTCTGTTTCTCACTCATGACTGAAATCTGACTCTCATTTGGTTCCATCTTCTCATGTACGCGGAGCTGACTTTTCTCAGGTTTGAACTGATGTTGGCATCACTTGAAATTAAACGTTATTTGAAGTGTTCATTGATCACGTTAAAAAAATATCCAAAACGGTAATAGTGCATGTATCCAAGAGTCCCATCATGACAGTCACCTCAGAATGTACCGCGACTTTGAGGATGCTAGTGACATCTGGAATATGGAGCTAAGAGTCAGTTGAAATAAGTTTAGTTGATTGAGAAGTATTCTTCAGAAAATTTGGAGGAAGACGAGTTCAATTGAAAGGCGGCTCAGACTTAGTAAATAGCTGAGGCGGGATGCGGACGAAAACTTGGAATTTTTTAAGATTCAAGATTCCGTAAGGTCGGCTCTACAAGTATCCGACATTCTTGAACAAATATTGATCGATCAGAATGGAATTAACAGCGAAATTTAAGTAGAAAGATATTTTTCTTAATTTTGAGATAAGCAAAGAGCGAAATAGAGTTAGTTGACTCAAACAGCACTACGTCAGACCCACATTGATAGTCCCAACAAGTTCTATCAAAAACAGTCATGTCAAATGTATAGATACACTAGCACATAGTGAGTGATTAATGTTCCCTAAGCGCACAGTGATGCGCGAATAATTTGCGCATCACTAATATAAATACGTACTAGTACATACCGTCATGCACAATCATATTAATTTATCACAAATATGCAACTCATTGATGATGACATAAAATAGCAACCTGAATAAATGACTATGTTTGAGATAGTGAACGTGTTAACAGCTGATAATGCTTACTACACTTCAAACTCGGTATGCATCAAAATTCACGTGGGATGCTTTGGATCGAATTATGAGAGTCGCAATTGTTAGTGATATCACTCGCATTAAAATACAAAGAATCCAGCTATCTCTTGGAGAGTACAAACTTGTCCTCACGTTTCACTTCCGTTCATATCGCATGGCGGGGTTAGACGATTGTCTCATTTTCTCCCCATTGTTGGATAACGAAGGGTTGATGCTCATAATCTTTTGCACTGGCGCCGTATTGATGTCCACCGCTCAGTGACCTTATGAGAGCTTGTTCTCTCTGCCTTCAGGAGACCCAGGTGGGGTCAAACCAGGGATCGCAATTTTCCGGTTTTTCCGGTTTTTTGCGAAATTAATCTAATGTAAATATTTCAAATTTATGCATTCAACCCCTGGTTTTTCCCGATTTTCCGGGTTTTTTTCTTGGGTGAAAAAAACTCTTGAGCTCAGCTCTGCATTATTGCATAACACTCAGTACAAAGGAATGAAGTGGGATAAATGAAACTTCGCCACATGGAAGAAAGGCGTCTCACCTAACCTGCTTTTAAGCACATTGCATAGTTCTTATCATAAAGAATGTCATTATTCTAATGTTCTTTCGTCCTTTATCCCTCTAGGACCTACGAACATCCACTGGACCCTTGAACCATATTTTTCTATTTCACTTTTTCTTCTGAGGAGAAAATATGCTCATTAGCCCCCCATGCCTGTATTAAATCATCATTTCTGACAATGGTTCTGCATGTATTACTATTGCATTTCATCTGAATCAGGAGAAGTATGGTCGATAGGCTATACTGATAGGTCCTACTGGACCCCACCCCTCAAGTCTCACAGGGTGTAGAATTTCCTTCAATTTTTTTACTTTTGGATGAAAAATAATTCTGTGCATGTCAATTATGGTATGTAATGCTTGAAATTCATTTATTTATTGCCGACATCATGCTGGTTTTATGTGCGTTGTGTTAGAAGATCGTGTTCCGTGTCCTATTGCGGATACATCTGACTTGGATCTATGAGTACATCCACTTAGTTCGGATTCCGATGCGACTGATTCCCATAAGTGTTCCGGTGATAAAAATTTGAATGCAGGTTTTTTGCTAATTTTCGGGGATACCAGAAGTTTTGCTGATCTTTGAACTCACTGCTTCTTGTAACTGAAGTTCTCTGGCTGTCAGCCGAACCGCTGGAGCTCACGCTTTAATTCTATTCTAGATTACTGCTGATGATTTTATTAGTAAGTGATGATGAACAAAAAGGTAGTCAGTTTACTATGTGCATCAAATATGCGGTGAAATAGTTTCAGATCAATCCCAGCTCAGCTGTCAGTTAGGTGATAGCGCTCTCATCTTGAAGCATTTTATTGAGGCTGTCTATTGTCGGCGCGATTGAAACAGATGCTGTCCTGGTTTGGGTGTTTCCTGATATTCTGTCAGTTGTTCGTCCTGGGAAGAAGCATTTCAATAGATTTTCGTGGAACAAGTTTTTAGATAGAGTAATCGAAAACTGTCCCAATTCTCATTGATGAATTTCTTCATATTGGACATGTGAAAAATGTTTGATGAGGACTGCAGAATATTTTGCGTCGACTGATTATAGGATTTTGTGTGATATTCTTATCTCTTAATTAATTTTGAGTGAAAACAACTCAGACATTTCTATGTACGGACTATGATGTTGCTAATGATTATTGAAGTGTCGTATTGAACTCTTCTATTGTCTTTCAAAAATGTCTCCTAAATACATGCACAGTGTACACTGTACATAAATTACATGCATGTTTGTACTTAGAAGAAACATTTGTATCATCCTTTTGATAATGATAATGATATACTTTATTGCATGAAGCAAAAGGCTACAATGGTTCCGGAGAACGCTTACAATGAGCCTAATTAACAAAAACATCTAATTATAAACTTTGCAATGCGGTGAAAAGTCAAAAGAAGCAATATTAGATTTGAAGTCACGGAGAGAAGGAGAATTAGTGACATTCTCAGGCAGAGAATTCCACACTCTGATTATACGATGGGTAAAGAAATGTTTGCGTATGTTGCAGTTGTGACGATCAGTGGGAAGCAATCTTTTTGAATGGCCGCGTGTTCTCATGGGTTCAGATTTCAAGACAAAAAAGTCTTCGTAAGGAATATCCACCAATCCAGTCAGTAATTTGTATACAAAAACTAAGTCAAAATAAATCCTTCTTTTTTCCAGGGAAATGAGATTTAGCGAAACGAGACGTGAGGAATAACTATCACAATTAAGGCAAGCACGGCGACAAACCACTTTGGTGAAGAAACGTTGCACTTTTTCAACCTGCTTTATGTCCTTTATTAGTTGAGGATTCCATACTTGAGTGCAATACTCCACAATTGGTCGCACGAAGGAACAGTAGGCCTTGGTTAGAACCTCGGGGTCGTTTGAGGAAAATGACTTTAGCAAAAGATAAGCACGTGATAAACCTTTAGAAGAAATGAGATGACAATGAGAGGAGAAGGAAAGATCAGCAGAAAATTGAATGCCGAGATCGCGAACTTCAAACGAGCGATTAAGCGGAACATCATTGATAAAGTACGACTGATCAGCACTATTGTCTCTGTATGTGATAACTTTGGATTTTTCTGATGAAGGATTGAGTTGCCAAGTATGTGACCAGTTAGAGATGTTGAAAAGCGTTTGAGCTAGGTCGGTGAAATTTCCATCGGGGCTTGATTGATATGCTTTGACATCGTCAGCAAAAAGACGAATAACACAGTCTTCCACGGACTGCAACTGCTCTTTCATATTAGGAATAGGTTGCTTTAAACAAATGCTTTTTTACCGGACACCGAGGTTTGTCTGCAGTTCATTAACTAATTTTCAACTTTTCTGGTTGAGATGTTCAGTACCATCTATATCTACGAACTGAGCCAGTCAATGAATGTCAACGCAGCAGACCGCTTTCAAGAAAGGTCAACCATTTATCTTGCTCTGTAACATGTATTATTGTTGAATGCATGTATGTGCATGATTTTGTTCGATTGAACAAACCAAATAGTTTCATTATCTCCCTACTTCATAGAGGCGGCACGCTCCATGGAGGGACCTCTTAAGGGGAATGTATCAACCGTATGTGAAAAATAGTTAGAACCTCTGATTTGCGAGTAAAATATCTTTTTTGTGTTTTACAATTCGAACCTTGTCAACACTAGCGATGACAAGTCAAGTAGTAAAGAGAAAAATGCGACATTATCGTAAACTGAATCCGGGTATAATATTGGCGGCCTCAAAGTTACACAAAAACCTGAATAGTCTATATAATTACGACTACTACACGAACTATAAACGTAGCTTCGAAGCAGTTCGTGCTATTCGTAAAACAACCAGATAAATCCCTCGGGGTTGATCAATAAAATTTCCCTCTCTATATCCAAGAGAATTGTATATAGCCATCCTTTTTCCATTGCAAAGAAAGTCAGAAGATATCTTGAAACTCCATAATCAAAGCAAATAGAAATTGTTACATCTAGGTAAAATATGCTCCCGAAGATGCGGAATGGGACCCACAGGAACAACGAGCTTGCCCAATCTACCCAGCGCCAAACTAACAGCAGCCCTGCACCAACCTTGGAGGCCCTGAAATGTTGCAGTGGATACACGCATACAGGGACACTGCATTAAGCCGACAAGGGACATAGCTGCTTTTTTGGGAAGGTCTCCATCAATCTCCTTAACTCCGGTTCGTTTGCACCTGTGTCATGCTGACTTCCAACAGAAACAACCCTGTCAGCGATCCTCGACATTATCAGGGGCGTATCAGGGACACATCACCAGTTACAGGGGTGTCTCCCCAGGTCATAAGCACTAGCTCGTAGGGGCCAGGAACCCAACAAGAACCAACCCTGACATCAAGTAACCACACCAAACTATCGCTACCCCAGACACAGCCATCAAGCAACCGCTCTGCGACTTATATGCTCGCAGAAGGAATCCCGTTGTGCGGTCTTCGCTAGCTGTCAATGGAATTGTTCTCCACGCTCACCAGGTCAATTCCCTGGAGCCAGAGTTAGGAAGGAACTGAACAAAGGAATTTGAGAAGAAACGCGTCATAAGTCTCAGTCTCTCTGAGTCACTCTGTCCAGCAAGTGATGGTTGTCAGTTTGATCTGCAACATTTCGCGCAGCAGGAGATCGTATTTTCTGCAAAATCGCTTTAAGATCTGAAATTGACCTTCTGCTGAACGAAATGCAGCAAATCAAGCTAAAAAGAGACATCTCAACTAATGTTCCTTCTCCTTAATTTCCTCATTCTTCTTTGCTTATAAGTTACAATTACTATGATTTGCCTTGTTTATGGAGTAGCAAGACACCTGCTGACTTCCTTATGCAGAGTTTTTCCCATTTAAGATTGCATACACGGTATAGCCTACTATTCTTTTTTATGTTTTTGTCATTTGAATTTCATGCAGGATATCAGGGAGTAAGTAGATTTCTGACGATGGCCATTTCAGATGCTCATATTAATAAGTTTAATTAATATTAAGTTCGTCTTTTTTTAATCTAAATTTAATTACAACTTGAAAGTTATTTATCAAGTTACATATTTCAATAAAACAATACTTTATCCATTTTATCTGTTGCCAAAATTCACAATGATGGCATTGATTATTAATTATTTGTTATCATCAAAATATTGATGAATCTTTTGAACCTTATTTATAATTTTTTGATATTTTTCACAAAATCAGGGATTGGTTTGATCACTTTTGTAGATGAATCGAGCAGGAATCTTCGAAATCCTCCCCGTTTAGAAGAGTTCAGAAGAATTCATTGTCCCTGAGTTCGAGCAACCAAGCTTTAAACTTACTTTTTACAATAATCATGCCATGTAATTTCATTTTCCTCCGTTAGATGAAGAAATCGCAATTTATGAGCAGAGACAGTTGCAAAGTTCATTGCCGATTCAGTTGCTATTTTTGTGTTGTGCTAATCAGTTGACATTGTAAACAGAAAGACACGAATGGCTGACTAGGATGACAGGCAAATTGAAAGTTACAAGCGATCATTAATCTATTTTCTCTCTTGGTTTCAACTTAATAGCGTATGTATTCAGTTTTTCCACGTTTTTTTTCTTTCATTTGTTCCGTTAGAGCAAATAGCAACGGCTAATTTGATGTGGCAGGTGATGATGATATTTCAGGAGAGTGGCATTTATCCTTATTTTCATCTCATGCGACTTGCAGTCTGGGTTATGTTTGTCATTACATGTGAATGGAATTTCCGTAATATTGACGAACTAATTATTACCATTGTCGAAGTTCTTTCTGTACTCGAAGCTGTATGATCAGCAGAAAAGCAGAAACATATTTGCATTTTATCAAAATTGCAGAGTAGAACTAGAAATCAGATTTGAATAGAATGTGAATATTTTTTCGAGTTCATGTTTGACTATTTCCGATCAATTTTTTGATGATGCATTTTTTGTGCTCGCTGTATTTGATCTAATTCACTTCCTTGGTGTTGTTCATTATCTGTAATACGCGAAGTAGTTCAGTGCTACAAGGCTATATTTTTCATCAACGCATTTTTCTTACCAAGTGTTAAGAAAATCTTGAATATTGATAGGATGCTCTACAGAGATTACTATTTGCTTGAGTTATTCAAGCCGTTAGTACTCAGGCATGTACGGGGCCATCCTAACCATGTCGTTGTGGTGGAGCCTATCAATTTTGTCTGTTATTTAGGGAACTACCAAAAGCCTCAATATACATGTATAGTGTGTGTGTGTGTGTGTGCGTTACATATGTATAGAGCACATAATCCATGTATGAGTAGACCTAAAAATAATATCGTATTTGTCGCAATTATGTAAATAAAATTATCTCATCAATGAATCAGTTTAAACAAAAAACACTACACAGTTCGTTTAAGGCATCCTAGGCGATTTCGTGTCTGTAGTGTCTCAAAATTAGGTTGAATAGATGGTGATATGCAAATTAAGGAGTGCGTTTTCTTCTTTCGTTTCCCGCATTTGAGGGATTCACGGAAAACACAAAGTACTTAATAATCATAGGTCAATAATTTCACGGACAAATGCTGCGATGATTCTAAATTTATTCGACTTGTTTATTTCTTCACGATTGGTAGTTACATCAAAAAGTGTCATTTATTGATCGGGAAATTAAATTTGATTACATTTACAGTTCAAGACTGTATTATACGCGGCTCTGTTGGAAGCGAATGGGTTGGATGTCAACGAGTACGAAATATGATAAAACCCAGTTTGAGTGTTGCCTAAATTTGTGAAATACCAAGAAAATTGGTGTGTATAGAAGATATATAAAATTTCATTAAAATGCAGATTTAACGATTTTACACAACGACATTTGTGCATCTCCCGCTATATGATGATTTATAGCCTGTTTATCGAGCCACTATCGAGTGTGTCTTGTATTATTGTTCTTCTTTGTATGGAATTTTGAACTTTGATTGTCGTAAGATAATTGAACGAATATTCAAACGTGCTAGGATAATAACTTATTCACCAATTTGTAGTTGTAGCAATACCTTCATGTCTTTCCAACAAAGGCGATGTCGGTTGTACAATAATTTTTATAGAAAGTGTCAGCAACATTTTTACTCATCATACCAGCACTAGCAAAGACCGTATTCCTGTAAAATTTTCTGAAACGGAACGTCGAAGAAATTGCTTTACCGTTTTGTCAACAATAATTTACAATAACTTTGTGAGCTTGTGTGATGCAATTATTTTGTCATTTAACAACAGTGAAATCAAATAAACAATTGATCAAATTGCCATGCAGATATGTGCGGCTGGTGGTATTCGAACCTACGGCCAAGGTTAACTAGACCTGCGCTCTAACCAACTGAGCTACGAGCCACTTGCGCGACTGGATTGGCAGGATCAAACTCTCACCACCACACATCAGTTCTCATAGCAATTATAGATCATGCTATTTTTGATTCTCAATTGGTAATTATAAACTTTATTCTTATTCCTCGTTTGAAAATGGCCCTAGTTATTGAGCACCACGACGGAAAAGTTATGTTTACGTTGCCTTTAATGGCGAGCACATCACAGTTATCAATTTATTCTTAAGATTATCATTTCATCAATTCTCGTGGACTTGGCATAGACTATCATCATTTTGATAACTATAGCGACTTTTCTAATGATGGAAAAATGAAAATTCGTTCTACAACAAATTTCAATTCATCATCTGGGTGAATATTTCCATGTCTGGAATTGGAAAGACCATGAGATAGAAAAGTATTTAGTTGAAGAAAGAATTATTTTGTTTCCAATTCCATCCTATCCATTATTTCTTTCATTGAGGATTTAATGTTGATATTATCCAAAATTTAGCGATTTCAAAGCACTAGCTCGTGGACAAGTCTCTGATCTAGAATCAAGTTATCTTGTGTTTTGCAAAAAATGAAAGATCGACTTTCTCCCGGATAATTCCTTTATCGTATTACATCCCTGTCATCATAAAATAGCTTATGTCCTACAATACACTCCAGTGTAACAGCAAATATTTTTCAAAGTCAGCCTGAAAATTTGACGATGTGTGGTTAGAATACGTTAAGTTTGTAAATCGAAAATTTGTCTTAAAATCAATTCGCTGTAACTTTCAAAGAATGGTATGCGATTCTTAGCCTTTGGTCGATTGTCCTTAACATATCGAGATTGAAGTGCATTGATATCCGAAGAACATCAAAGTGCATTGGTGGTCTCCGTGGCACAGTGGTTAAGTGCTTGGCCTAGCGATCTTTCGGTCGGAGCTCAAGCCGATTTAGCTTGTATGAAAATACGTACAGATCGTCTATTCGTATCAAGCATTTACAGTCAGCTACTTACATTATCCTAGGAATTAGAAACACTTGACACCGCTCTAGCTTTTTAACTAGACATTTCATCCCATCAGTTAATTAATTACATTTATTCACTAGTGTAAAAAGCGATTGTTATAAGCTATACAGTATAATATATAGGCCTGCACCAGTGTTGCGATTCGCGCGTGTTTACACGCGCGCGCGTTTTTTTGACAATTTGCGCGTGTAAGCGTGTTTTTTTCCATTTTTATCCATTTTGCGCGTTTTTTTTAAGTTTTCGACTTCTATTTTTAATTTTTGATAATAGAAAACTTTGGTTCTAAAATATTAAAATCAAGATATCAAAATTTCAAATTACATGCAGTTTCTAGATAAGCCACATGTATAGCCTATCAAAGATCATTTAGGTTCATTAACATCTCACTCAATGGATAGCCTATAGGCCCACTGCTCGTATGCATCTGCCACTTAAGGCACGTGTGTATTTGACTTGTCCTGAAAAACACCAAAGCTCTTACTATCTGATCTGCAAATTTAAGCTTTGCAAAAATTCGTTTCATCAAATATTAGCGATCATAGTTGCCATTTTGGCTTCTTTGTAAGGAAATACATGTGCGCGTGTTTTTCGACCTTGCGCGTTTTTTTTACCCTACGCCAAGAATCGCAACACTGGCCTGCACAGTCGATAGTATAATGTTCTGTTGGCCTGCTCGTATTTAAAACGAAGAAAAGTTTGATTATAACCTGATGCGAAACTTGTTCTTAACAATATGCAGCATTCAATTAAACTTAATGAACCTAATCAAGCACGTACTATCGCGATGGCCAGAGTGACATTGTCTTAGTGTTTGAGATGGAGAATATTGCGCTCGTGTAATCTAGGAGAATGTAA
Source organism: Prostheceraeus crozeri (assembly GCA_907163375.1). Taxonomy (NCBI): domain Eukaryota; kingdom Metazoa; phylum Platyhelminthes; order Polycladida; family Euryleptidae; genus Prostheceraeus; species Prostheceraeus crozeri. The sequence continues at coordinate 124,352 of CAJQUW010015505.1, read as the reverse complement.
ATATTAATTATCAGTCATTGTTTAAAATGATTGTCAGTGCATTAACATGTTCTGTCCTTGAAATTAGGTCAGCGGACACAATTATGCAGGAAGTGCATGCATGTGATTACAGGTAAATTCTATTTTTGTAGATGTTTTAATGCTCCTTCGTACACCTACATGTATGTGCTATGGAGATAACCAAAGTATTTATCAATCAATTCAGGTGTCAATCATACAATCATTCTAGATTTGACGATGACAAAAAAATTGCAATTAATTGTTCATTGCTCATGTGATCCAATTAAATTGCTTTTAATTTTTTCCGACCCTTGCAATGTACCGCACATCTGGCAACTAAAATGGGAAAATGAGTAGTGAATTGTAAAGAATTATTGAAAGGATGTAGTTATTTGTAATAGCAGAAATGTAAGAGCAATGAAAAAGGTATTTTTTTCAATGACACAAATCAAGTCCAAATACATATCAACAATGAGTCATCAATTGACTCACTTTTATGAAAACTTGAAAAGGCTTCCATATCAAATATCAACGTCAAGAAATCTCATTATGTATTTTTGAAAAAAGCGAATTCACATCGAATAAACAAACAAAATGCATCTACTTGAATAAAGTAACTTGGTGAATTTGATCCCAAAAACATCATCAGCTGCATCCAACATATTTGCTTACAAAACTAAAATCTATTGTATTCAATGATGTGATTGATATTCCGTCTAAAATGTGAATCATATTTGTCTCAATACAACTACCTTTACGTTGAATCAAAGTAAACATGACTCGCCTTTTAAGATGAACTGCTAAATACCCTCGAGATACACGCAAGCGCAACATAAAAGGAGAAATTGTAAAATTGTAACTTTGTAAATATGAAACTTGTATGCTTATAGCATCCTTCCCTGTCAGAGATGAAATAGGCATCCGATCTTGTGAACTATAAGTCATGCTGAAATCAGGTACAAACTACAAAAGATGGGAGTTCGGTTCGGTTCAGTAAATCTTATTAATACGGTGCATGTCACTATTTTATCTTAAATGAAAAGTTTGGATGGAAAGGAAAAACTTCCATTTTTTGCAATTTCCCGAACTTTTCTATAGAGGGAGGGAGATTGTAGATGATTATCTAAGCCATTTGAGATTAAATGATTACATTTACCAATGTCAGCGATGAGCGTGTTTATTAATGAGAGAATCCATGTAAAACGAAAGTCTTCGCAACAGATCGAACACCAATTTTATCCATCCGTAATCTCTCTCTGCCTCTGTTGGCAACATCCTTGCTAGAATTTAGAATAGCTCATTTCGAACATCAAAATTGAAAATTGATACTGCAAGCTCAGAAATGAGCCTTGTGACTTTTCTCCGTCGAAATCTGTCAAGAATATTTTCTCGTTTTCTGTCTATGTCACGTGAAAGGTTGGCACATCGAAAAAATGGTAGATTTGCTTTCTTTCCCCAATACTCATGTGCGCCTGCCAGAGGTCTGTCTTGGTTGATCGCCCATTTGCCTCTAGGGAGCAGCGCAACTACTAAACTTTCATTTCTGTCTATCGTCCCATCACCCTGATTGACGTACGGGCGAAGAAAATATTGGTCAAATAATGGCTGACGGTTCGTTGACTATCGAAAGAAATGACTATGAAAATTCTTCGATCAGTGAACGTAAAAAAGATAAACAACAAATTTGCCTACAGTTTTCATTTGAATGTTGACCAAGACTCGAAAGTTTTTCCAGCTCTTGGGTACTGAAATGCAGCCACAATAATGATGGTTTAGCGTCACTACTCCCCTTACTGGGGGCTTGGACGGTGCTGACACTATCAGACTTTAATCTGGAGCGATGTGATCTTTCAATTTAATTCAATTCAATATAGACTTTATTGGCAGACATGACAGGTCAGCGCATTACAAATCATAAAAGAAGTGAAGTAAGTACTTACTAAAACTATTTACAAAAGCTAATGAAGGATGAGCTAAAACGTTTTGACTTGGCTATCGGTGAACGGAGTGGGCATGAGTTCCTTCTAGTAGGCTGACGATCGAAGAACAGCTCTCGCATAGGATGATCATTCTCATTAAACACCTTCTGCATCAGGTCAGTGCACACTTTCTGAGAGACGGAGATCAAATCAGGCTGAATATCTTCACCAATTATTCTAGCTACGTGACGTTCGATTCCTGCGAGCTTAGATTCCAAATAGGCTGGGGAAATGCAGTAGACAGGGAAGCTATACAACAGAACAGATTGTATCAACGATCTGTAGACCTGCTTGATGATAATCGGTTGACACCCAGATCTTTTCAAATTCCTCAGAATGTACATCCGCTTTGACGCCTTCGACACGAGCATCTTTATATGCAAATTCCAGCGATATATCCTCAGAGAAAACAACGCCGAGAATTTTTGCATTTGGAACACAATTTACACCCGGTAGATTTGCAAGCTGAAGATTCCTTTTTGTACAAATGTCCATCACGCAAGATTTGGCCTCATTGATTGGAAGGCCGACACGATTAGATTTTAGTCCGATGTCTTCCTGAAGACTACCAATGACACTATCGGGGCTCGACCTCTGGACGGAGATTACATAGTCATACTGATCGAGATCCGACTTTTTCTTTGTTTCAGTTAGTGAGACCTGAAGAGACAAAAGCAGTTTGTTGATGGCAATTTCAGCTGCTCAATCGGGCACTTATCTATATCAGCATCGCTAAATCTTATGAAGAATCAAATTACTGAAACCTGCCGTAGTTGCAAATTCTTGCCGTTGAAAGTTACTTTATCAAAAGTATTTTGTATTTTAAAAGAAATGATATCATTAACCGTGAATCCTTACGAAGTAGACGGATAATGTGCCGGTGTCATGATATTCTTTTTCTCTGAATCTAAATTGCCGGCCGGAAAAAAGTGAATCAGAAAACCGCTACAACCTAATTTTCCCCTCTGAAATGGAAAGGCAAATAAATCCTTCAAGAAACCGCAATTTAAATTCTTAAATCAACTCAAACTTTAGAAGATATGCAAGTGCAAACTTAATAAAGTCTCCTAGAGGCCTCGATATCTCAGCATTGCATCTTCAGTTTGAATCTTTAAAAGAATTTCAGTTCAAAATAAACAGGAGGAAATTGAATACGAGTAACACGGAAACTTAGAGTTAACTTCCAAAATCGCAGCTGCTCTTCTCCCTGCAATTCTATGCTGCACTACCCTTTCCGCCCTGAAAATGAGACCAGTGGAAAGTAAGAAGAGTAACATCGGCACGTAGGTTACCATGTCAACCACTGGAAGCCTTCATCGTTAGGTACTGCTGTCAACATAGAAAGTGATAACAATGAAGCCTCTAGAATGCAAAGCTTGATGCAATACACAATGGTTATTGGGACTTACATGTATTTTCCACATGGAAATTGATAACAATAAGACTTCCATAATGGAAGTTAAGCTTCATGCAGTACGCAACAGTGGCACATAAATCGCACGCATTTTCACTTCGATGCATTTGTCAAGGGACTGTATCATTGGGCTAAAATCAGTCACATGTGCAATTCTGAGCTCTTCATTGGTGGTTCATGCCCCAACTTAGTTCCCCCGGATGTGCCGCGACCTTGAGTCAATTTCAATTCCAGTCAACTTCAGAAAAGCAATTTATTTCTATGACTGTCAAATTGGCATGACAGCGCGTGTCTACGAAGTAGCATTGCTTTCAATGTGAATGTTCGCTCTAGGAGCAGTGTGGCAGTTTTATCCCGGGTGCCGTTCCAGCCGACAGCTTCGGGGCTCGACCTCTAGACCAAAGGATCGCAAAGCCAGGCACTTAGCCACTGTACAATGGAGACCATTTCACAGAAATAATCTAAAACACAAATAATAACTTCCCTCAAATACCGAGTATCTTTACTTGCAGTCCCTCAGAGAAATAAAATGAAACCAACAGAAACATTCTTTAACTAGGTGTTCTGTTTCAGTTTCAATGGAATTGTGTTTCAGCAGCAGACTTCAACGTTAAGTTCCAATTGAATAATTTGCGAATGTGTCTCATGAACTGCTGATGATGCATAAAAATTGCGGAAAATTGTTAATCAGAGTGCTGTTTCAGAACTCAGAGCATGTCAAAAGTTGTAAAGAGCTATTAGCGTGTCTCCTCGCGTTAATTATTTCCACATTTAAAATTTCCATCTATTTATAGTATCAAATCTAGTTAGATTAATGACTACAAACGTCATTGAAGTTTCTTCTTTGAATATGATATTGATAAATTTCTTCACACACAGTGATGTGCGTTTCGAATTGTCCTCCAGATTCAGGACAAATGACAAAAACTAGTTCTGTGGTTTATGAAAATCATTGTCGACTTTGTTAATGACACTCGCGAACGTTTTGTACTGTGCTTTGTATATCAAACGTAGCCTCATGTTAATCACACAACTTAGAGGCTTGTAGTTCCCTACTAGGACCCATGCGTGATGAACAGATTGCATGTTTTGCGAGCTGTGATTTTTCAAGTGGAGTGGGACTTAGATAAAAGATAATGTTCCAGATTGGAATCGAGTGAAGCAGGAAATTGCAGTAATTTTGAATTTCATTTTTCTGAACAGTAAATCTGATCAATACGCATGTACTAAATGTTTTTCTCACATCTCAGTGGAATGCTTGGAATTTTCACAAGGGATTCGAAGATCGATAATGATGATTGTAATGATTGATTTTTCAGTCTCATTACTGTTGGCCTCAGTCACATTATACATTGCGACGTATTTTAGTAGGAAGCGATAGCGACTATAGGAATTACTAGGAAGAACTACAACGATGCATTGCTTTAGGGAACTTTTTTTACTTTGAAGAATTTTTCACATGAATTCAACTCAAGAATTTGGATCGGTGTTGCTTAGTAACGAAGCCTCTTTTTCGATTTGCTACTAAAATATAGCAGAGGGATCTTTCTACATTATGGCAGCTTTTATCAATAGCAACGTGTTTTAAGTTAGCAGTAAAATTATCAGCATTTGAAATCACTTTTGTAGGTGACAGTAAATTATGTAAATATTTGAATGCTGAAAAAAAGGTGAAGTATGTCGCGACAACTGCCTGCCGTTTATATGTAAGCTGTGTAAAGATTACGCATTCGATACTTTCCATGTATCGTAATAATGGACGAACATTACTGGATTATAAAATTATTCTTGATTTTATTGTTTAGCTCTCACCCTCGGGTTTCGATTCGAATGCTTTCTAGTTATAACTGCGCAATAATTGTGAACAGTAGAGCGATGATCAAGATACTAAAATAGTAACCACCTATTTATTAGTCGCTATATTTTACAACTTAACTTAAAAACAAGCTTACACATGGTACATTACTTCGTTATCCGACATTGAGTGCTGTATCCTACTTCCGTTCTTATTAGATTTCACGGTAGTTGCTGATATGAGATAGTTTGAGAACTCAATCTAAGCGGATGTGACATCGACTGAGACATGATTAGGCTTTCATTAAATTGTGTAACTTGGTAATGGAAATCAAACTCATTTTATGGAGTTACGAAAATCAGCGAAAATCGACAAGGCTTGGAATAACAGAGTATAAATCTGATTCAAATATGCTTTTAGCGCATGTTTATCTCAGTGCTGATTGACACTTGGCAGGATTGGACGGTTAAGTTCTCAACCAGTAAACAATATTGTTCATTATATTCGAAAGAGGCCACTTCCTAAATGATTCACAATTTGAGTTAATTAGTACTGTATAATGCAGTGACGTGATCTCTTCCTAAATGTTCTATTCTTAAATACACTCAGCTGCGTCATAACTTTTCGGCAATGTGTGGGAACTGTTTTTATGATGGATTTATAGATGAAGCTTCATTACTCCATAGAAATTCCAGCAGAATTGGTTTCATAATACCAACTTTATTCATTCACTCGTACTTTTCAATGCCATATTCTGGTAGCACACATAATCTGTATGTACCCGTCGGTCTAAATGGACGCAGTACATTTGCTCCACGTGGATTTCTGCCATAATAGATTTATGTCAAAAGAATCGTAGATTTGCTCCTAAGTGAACCATGTACAGTGGAACCTCCTATTGCGGACATTCTATACAGCGGACACCTCCGTATTACGGACAGTTAAGCTCAGTCCCGAATAATATTCGTATCATCACCGGTAACTCCATATTGCGGACACTGAGGCGCAGTCCCGACGGTGTCCGTAATATGGAGGTTCTACTGTATTTGCATAGTCTTCATTCATCAAGTAAAGTAAATTTATCACAAAATTAGAAATCATCCATAGCAAGCGATTGAGTAACCACATAAAATCAAGTTACTTCATGTCAGACGTAGAGAATTTGGGAACACGGTATTATTCATTTTTACCATAAATGGCAGGAAAGAACTTTGATGTCTAAAGGTAATGTATTTTGGAATTCTGACACGACCACTTGGTAAACGTTCAGTTAAAATAGGATGCAACACATGGTCAGCAACACTCAAAGGCCTTCGGAAACGATGCAAATCCATGTTTTTCTTCGTGCATGGTACAAAGCATCCTTGCATCCCCTTCCACAGACAACCCATCGACATCGACGGACGAATTTATCGATCTTACACCTTCTTCTTATCCTTCTTTCGATGTTATCATTCTTTAAAATGCTGTCAACATAAATAACAAGACATAGATAGACACGAATTAATTCACTTTTAGAAATCACACTTTTCAAAGCCCTTAGAAGATGAAGAAAATAATTTGCTGGCTGTACGCAACCTAGCATCTATATGCTTGGTCCACGAAAGTGAATGACTAATATGGATGCCTAGTATGTTTAAATGCTGACGTGATGGGAGAGAGAGATCAAGAGGAGTGACGGAATACGCACTTTTCGTTTTAATCAGTAAATGGGAGCTTTTAGTCAGATTCCCTGTCTTTTGACTTCTGACTTTCGCCGATGAAGCTGCTTGTATTGAATTTTAATCATCATTTCGACAAAAAACTGAATTTATCCGATTGGTATGAATAAAACTGATGAGGGAAACTGCTTGGGCAGAGTGGAAAGCATGGAAGTCCCAGGGCGTCGAGCCGTCGGAAGACCAAGAAGAACATGGCGTCAGTGTGTCTTAGAAGATCTGAAGAAAATAGGAATCCCCGAAGAACTCGCTGCCAACCGAGATGAATGAAGGAGAACCATCAACCGTCCAGCCCCAGGAGATGGGATTCAACGGACGTTAAACGAGGAGTAAGTAAGTAAGTAGGTATGAATAAAACTCGTTGTGAAAATGACCATTGTTAACATCTGATTCCGTCAGACTGCATCGTATTACCCAACACATGACTTCGTATGAAGGATAAACAAGGATTGGATGACGCAAAAACTTTTACGACTGGCGCATATGCAGATGTCCATGTTAACGAGTGTTAATACTAAGGTGTGACTCAGTCAAAGAAAGCAATTATTCAATAAAACAAATATTCAAGCAAAGAAAATCAGAATCTAGTGATGTCATTTTGATGATTATCTGATTGTAATATTCCTGGTCGTCGGTTTCATCATTGGCGCGCACTCCTGATTCTAGAAGGCTATGAAACTAAACATAAGGCCTACTGTATGCGCCGCACTTGTGGCCCATACCTAGTATATATTTTAATTCATGTGTATCCTCAAGCACAAATTTTGTTATCGCAATTACAGTTAGCGTTTAGTGACGGATGCACTTACACATTTGTGATGTACGAGCATCTATCCACATCATCAACAGCCGATTTATCCGATGCCTACCGATTCATTGAGTAGGTTGAACCATAATATTGCGTTATTATTCATATGATTTTTTTTAGATTCTCATTTTGCAGCATATTGAATTATAACGAGATATCAATAAAGACAAAGCTAAATTAAAATAAATTCCAGTTCACTTAAGTCACTGCTCTCGGGAAAACATGATATGATGCTCACTGCGTTTCCTCTTTGGACTTCATATGATTAGCAAATCACATGAAACAAATAGGTTATATACCACGTTGCATCATTCAAATCATCCACGGAATGTGATATAAGCTCATTATTTCCCTCAGAAAGGAAATTACTTCAAGACAGCTTTTCTACAATTGATTATTTGGTGAAACTTGCTGCTTTATTAAGTTCTTGTTACAAGCTATTGAATTATGTATTCATCTTTCGTCTGAATTTCAACATCGTTTCGTCATATCTTCTCGAGTCACGTAATCAATGACTCAATGCACAAACACGCATGTCAGGAGATTAAATGAAACATATTTTCCTTATCAAGCACTGCAATTACATATTTTATTTTTGTAAAATAGTGTAATGCAAATTTGGTGTTACTGTTGACGCAACTGCCAAGGCGCGCCAAAATTCTGCAGAAGTCGCATCGACCGCAGCAATTTACAGCAGATGCTTCGATTTCAATGGTCTGACGTGCGCGTTTGCGGTTCCTTATAAAGCGGGGTGATGTTTCACTTCATCGACAGGAGGATGATATTCGCTCAAGAGCATCATGCATCCATAGATAGTTAAATATATGAATTAACTCAATAATTCATGGACATAGTGCTATGATGTCATTGAGCTTTATCACGGACTCCAATGTCTTCTGACTCTGGACATAGACATTGATGAAACGACTTGTCGACGAAGTGATCCACAATCAAAGCAGTGATGGGATGTAATAAGCAGATACAAGCATGCATTCTACATAGTTATCACACAATTTGATGTTTTTGCTTGAATTGTTTTGAACGAATTATACTCCATAAAATCTCAACAGATGTAGCCACTACGAGACATGTTTCGGTCTGTTGGGCATCAACAAATGTGGGTACATTGGAGCTAGATGGCGTGCAAACATGCCCTCTAGCCACAATGCCACCGAGCCATCTGTTGAGAGCGTGAATTAACCAGGAAGGCGCCACTTCAACACAGACACGTGGAGGGCGGATTGTATCCTGCAACCACTTGATGTCACATCCAATGTTTAGTCGCTTCATGCAGGCGTTACTCGTTACATGTTTTTTTAACCGTACGCGCCATTAAGTTGTTGCAAAATACAATCTGCCCTCCATGTGCCTGAGTTAAAGCAGTGCCTTCCTGGCTAATTCCCGTTCTCAACAGACGGTCCGGTGGCCTTGTGGTTAGAGGGGATACTTGCACGTCACCTAGGTCCAATGTCGCAGGTTCGAACCTGCCCACGACTGATAGGCCAAACAGGCTGAAACATGTCTCGTTGTGTTTACATCTAGTGAGATTTGACAAATTCATCAATAGCCAGGTTGCTTGCTTAAAAGAATTATGCTCTGTAAATCAATCTGATTATCTTGCCACTACATTAATTCTTCGCATGAAAAGTAGGTCCCATCAGTTTCCCATTTCATGAAAAAATCTCTTCATGACCACTTGTGGATGTGCGTAGGCATATTGAACCTTTGATGTGTGGTCTACGTATTTACCGTCAAAGAGAATATTTTGAGATTTCTCGCTTGTCCGAGTGTCCTCAATGATAAGAGGGGATATTCAGATTTATTTGACGGAATGTATTGAGAGGAGATTGAGGAAATTGTTCTGCAATGTCAAGTTGTAATGAACTAGTTCACCTGTTGTTGTAAGAGATGACGTCAAATTTCATCTTATCGAGGATGATATCAAGGGACATTCTTTGATTTCAGTCAGTTTATGAAAGGATATCCGTAATTAGTGAGGAACCTGTCTCAAAGCAATGATATTGTCGTGAAAATTTTCAAGTACTCTTGATTAATTAGAGACTGTTTTTAGATCTTTTGACATTTCGGAGAGATATTCTTGTTTTAATTATATAGAGTAATATGGTGAACATGGACGACATTTTCGATAATTTCATGTACTTTGAATCTAGTACTCCTGCTCATCTCGTTAGTCATATACCTCACCGTACTGGTAGCTCATTACGAAATACAGCAAAATGATAATAAGATGATAATTATGAGATAGTCTTAGATGACTGCGTTATATAATGATTTAATAAATTTTTCACTTTAATCACTGTGAATTCATTTGAAATATGGATCAAGTTATACATCAATATTCATGAGATAAATGCATGTCATGATATAGTAGAATATGAAGATTTACCATATGTAAATAATTTCATTGATTAATTAACCAGACAATTTAAGCAAATATCATAAGCCGTGAAACCTGTAATAGACCGCCATGATGGTCTATAACTGGTGGCCAGCGGTCTATTTTTCAACATCTCCGAGGTTCTTTAGAACCCAAAAATCTTTTGTAGAATATCAGTTGCAGCTGTCAGTTAAAATTGACTTCCAAAATCAAAACCTGTGATCAAATCTAATTTTGTTTGACAAAGACTTAATATCAATAAAAGACAATAAGCACGTAGGCCAAATTCACCCTTCTGTTGGTCATGAAGTTTCACCAATAAACAAGATAGTATACTTTATCTATCTAACATATTATGCATGATGATTACCTATAAAGAAAACAAGATGACCAACAAGACTAATCGTGATTAACATTAAAGGCACTTAACCGTTGGTTTGAGTCAATTCTTAATAATGAAGAATCATGAAGCATGGAGGCATTCATGGGATGGGTATGCAGCAAATAAGCAATTGTAAATTGCACATCATACAGACCTTTACAAAAAAATGATCACTACTTATTCTGCCTTTATAACGGCATGCTGTTAATAAACGTACTTATACATCATCAATTCTAAGTTTAATTATTACATGACTTGACATCGACTTCACATGCTCCAGATTCGTGGACTTCAGCTCCGTGTATTACTTAGTATTGGCAGTGTACAATTATGACGAGACTTCCGTTCCATTGCATTTGCTCCTGCCGATCCTCAATCGCACGTTAGCGATAGTAGCTCATATGTATAGAGCGGAAGGCATTGATAACCTGGGCTCTAGTCCTACCAGTCACACATCTCTTGCATGACAATTTGATCTTATGCTTATTCATTTCACTTGCTGTAAAATATTAGATCTAAAATTATAGAAAAAATTAAAATTAAATTAATTAAATTATTTAAAATTAATTATTTTATTTTTTATTTATTTTATTTAAATTATTCAAAAGGCATTCTGTTGACCTCCTTACCTCCAGTGGAGCACGAGTTAGCTGCGCCAATACGATGATGTGATGGCTAGCTTCTGCCTTCAAAGAAGAAATGATTGCTTATCACTGATGTTGCCCTAATGCTGACTGAAAGCCTACTAAAACTGATGTTACACGCATACTTCCTCATTGAAAACTGACGTCTTCACTGACTTTGTGCCACATCAATTTTCATGTCACTTCGAGAAATGTATGTATGAAGCTCTGACGTCACTACTCACTCACTGGGCCTTGACGCAGTCACAATTTAGCCGGAGCGATGTGATCCTTTTAGTCAGGATGCCCATCCTGCCGACTTCCAATGACAATCTCGGGGTTAGGCCTCCTGACCAAAAGATCGCTAGGTCAAATCACTTGCCACTCTAACTATAAAAGTGATTTCATATTGAAAATTTTACAACTTTATGTTGAAATTCGAATATTCATGTACTGCAGATGTAGTAGGTACTCTCACGCTTAAATTACAACTTTCTGCTGGCCTTCATGATAACAACATAGCGGTGAAATTTGATTTTCAAGTGATATTGAAAAATGCGTGATTCAGTGGAAGCGAAAGACAGAATTTCCAATCGAAACTGCGACAGTGATAGTCCAAATATATTTTGAATACAAAATGAGGCATGAGTACGTGAAGAGCATTTGTTAATCATTCCCCACAGTGGCAACTGGTATCTGAAACGTAATTTCTTGACTAACAGCGCAGATTCTGAGGAGGACGTTTCCGTCCACTTGTGTGATCTCTTCACTATTTGCTGTTTCTAAAACCTGGTGCTGTGATCTCTACGGTGGTGTAATGATGCTCTACGCTTGGACATCCCGGGTTCAAACCCATTAGAGCTTAGTTGGAGCAGTGGGGGTGATACATTCAGTCTTGATCGTCTTGCAGATTCTTTCAATTACATGTGTACTGTCGAACGCTTCGACCGCATGATTAGGAGATTTCGGCCAAAATTGGAACCACTGTCATACGAAACTCCTCTGGTGTAAGTTTGCCACACACCTGCGTACCATTGTGTTGTACTTCGGTTATCAGGACCTCGCACGAATGACAGGAAATAAATCTTCAATTTGGATTCCACACAATGCTGATATCGTCACACTAATTACCTACCCACGCGATTGCACCCGTGAATGTTGTAGGCCTGTGTGTCAACCGCACCTGCTTACACCGATGCACAGGGCATGATAACCGGTGCACCGGAAATTTTATAAGTTACACTGAAGCACTGAACTGTGAATGTTCAGAATCCAATGCAAATTTCATAAAGTACATGTAAAATTCAGCAAATTTATTAGGCTTCTTTTAATTTTATCTTGCCAAAACTTCCAAGTGACTCTCATCATACTTAGGTGCTGCCAGAATATGACGGAAAGTTGTATTGACTAAATTGCCAAGTCAGTGGCGGACGAAGCATCCGCGTTTTAATTGTTTCTTTTAAAAAAACATTTGAACGTGCAGTATATCTAAAGAAGAGCCTATCATTAATACTTTTTTCAAAATCATGAAAAGTACAACATTGAAAACATCAGGAAAAATAGAATGAATCAAAGCAATATCAAGCAATCTACAAATTACAAGGCATGAGGGTCACCATCTAGACACTACCCGGTTTCAGGCAGTCTGTCTCTCTTTAATGATACAATGCTACCAGATCATACGGAACAGTCTTTCGGACAGAGCGCTGGATATATCTTGAGATTCTGAACTGTGAGACTATGAGATGGACTATGACATATTCACTATGAAATTCCTAGGTTCTTAGGTCGCGAGAAATGAGATTTTGTGTCCCTAAACTGATTTCTCATGAACTTGAATAATCCATGTTCGTCATTTTTCACATTTTTCTTATCATCGAGAAATACATCAGTAATTTAATGATATAGCCTTGGTTTTCAAAATGCTTCAATTTCATCATTCAGAAATTCGAAGTTTAAGATGACTATTGAATTGATCAATAGAATTGAATAGCGTTTTCCTAGTTGGATTAATCATGTTGCATGCTTAAAGATCATTCTTCTGTTGCGACTATTGCAGATAGAATTCATTAGTTCTAAGTAAAACTCTACAGGAAAATGTCAATTTGATCGAAATTCGAACGTTTCGGTGGAACGGACCAAAAACCGGCTCTCGCAAAGGAACCGGTGCACGGCGCACAGCTCTAGTTATTTACTGGGCGATTTGAAAAGACGAATAGAGGATCCTTCATTATGTACTTTGTAGGAATTTTGCCTCACATTTGTCGCACTTAACCGATCGATCTCATTTGAGTTTCTTCTTTTATAATCAATATTCCTCTTTATCGCTCACTTTCTTGTTGATATTGAGTGCTAAATATCATGATAAAAAATTTCTGCCTCATTACATAAAATGCGATCATGTCATCAGTGTTGTGTTTCATAATATACATGTATACTGATTGACCTAATGATCCCCATGTTTATGGTGCACATACAATAGGCAGTAAAACTGTAATAATTCCCAAATCCAGTTTATGACAATTGTAAATTCTTAATCGGAACTTCAGTCTTACTTATTGCACATGCACATGCACATCCATGGCTGTGTAAAATACTATTGATGACAATTGTTCAATATTTTTGCAACCTTTCACTCAGTCCAACTTATAATTGATGACGAACCATTTTCTTTCCAACTCATGCTTTTTGAGCATTTTATTTTCAGAGATGCACCAAAGAAATACTGTTAGTAGTTGAGTAAGGTTCGTAGATTTGGAGCACTTATCGTCCGTTTCTGGTCATAAAAATACGAATCGTGCCGCTCGCTGATAATTCTTCTGCTGGATACGTATTTTATCCTCTGAATGTGCTGTGATAAACGCTGGATCGCCTATATGATTGGTTTCAATGTCATTACTTTGCCACTAACTCATAAACGCGATCATGTTAAATTATTCATTCAAGTTTATTGCCTTCTACGCTCCACTACTGTCTTTGCAAAGGTAGTTTCAGAATGAAAATAGACAAAGTGGACAGGGAATGACAGAGATTTTGCAAATTGTACGCAAATCGTCGGTTGGATGAGAAGGAATTGAATCTTCGTCCTGAATCATTGCACGGAAGCATGATTCATTCAATATCCTCCTCTGCTATTCAATGGGAAATTTTTGGTGCTAGAATCAAAAGTACAGTAACTTGCTCTCTGTTCTTAGTTTAGCGAACTCAAGAATCTCAAATAAACACTCAAGGAAATTAAAAGATTCGGGGTTGAAACTGGAGTTGATGAATTTTTAACATAAATGGAGGTCTGGTTGGTGCTAACCCTCTTAGAGTTCAGAGAAGGTGCGTCAGGTTTCTGTTCTAGGACATCATCTTGCAGCCTAGCAGTCGCAAATGTGCATTCTCGTTGCGCCTTAATTCTACAGTATCAGTCCGGGAGCTATTACGAAGTTGTGCACGGACCGAGGTCGCACCTGAAACGTTTACACGCAGTAGAATTATTTGGCAAAAAGACTGCAAATGTCCTCCAGCCAGTTTTCGAATAACCGTACGAGAATGGTTAAATTGCAACATATGCAGCTCACATGCACATGTGCCAGACCTCTGTATCTCCAAAAACATAAGTCGTTAAACGAATGATGAACTTTCATTGTTTATAGTTCGCCGGTGATGTGAGATACGAAGTACTGGTACTTTGAAAATAAGAGAAAGAGCTATATGATAATGGTAAAAGATGACTTGGTCAGGCTTTTTACTGGAGCGTCGTGATCTTATAGCCCGGATGCCCTTCCTGACGATCTCCAATGACACTTTCGGGGTTCGACCTCTGGACCGAAAGATCGTTATGCCAAACACTTGACCTCTACCATGGAGGCCAGTAGTCAGATAGTGGTTACCGATCGAATGTTGTCATCGCAGCCTGTGGAGAAATATGCAAAGGAAGAAAAGTCTCATGGCTGATATTGTCAAATTGCGTATTATTTTGTAATGAGAACAGATCAATCTGAAATTGAAAATGATGCAATACACTTGTCAGAAGGATTTTAAATGAGCCAGTAAATTGAAGTCACTGCGCTATGACAACCAACGGGTGATACTCTCATTGGGACAGTGTCACACTTGATATTTCAATCAAGTATATATTCACCACAATGATGATATTGCTTACTTTCGAACGTTGTCTCTTCTAAAATAGCTTCCATGCATACTCTTGACGCAGTATTTGAGATACCAGCGTGGTCGAAGATGTGAATGATTGCATTAATCGACCTCCTTAATAAAAAATATACAAATGTTTTACTCTACTAGTGTACAATGTGAAGAAAAATATGCGCTATATTTATCAGAGTGAATAAATTAGAATAATTTCAAATATGAAGAAGGTAATCTTTAACCAAATGCTTTTTTTCAATTCAAATAAATAATGCACAAACACGCGCCGTTCGTGCATTGCTGACTGATGGATCTATGAATGGGCATAAAGTCAAGAAGTGATTTGTTTTTTTTAGCATTAAGGTTAGTGGACTGATTTTGCTCAAATTCACTTTCTCCTTGTCAGTAAGCTCATTACCTTCCTATGCAAAATGCTCTACCGAGTGTCCCTCACATTTTTGCTCATCCCCGCCCCACCCAACACACAAGCCATCCTCGTAGGCTAGGAGTAGAGCAGCCTTCATTCATACACTCCGGGACAGAGGCGCCATAAGGAGTCATTTAGTGCACTTTCATAACCATTAGAGTTGATCATTGCATTATCATTTACGATGACCTATGTTATACCATTTCTTGTATGTACTTTAAATGCCTTAAGTGGGTGACATGGAATACACCAAATAAATACATAATTTACATAATTGCACTCATTTCTAATTATTATATTTATCACTATTGCTTAGCCTTTTATTTGTCGTATTTCTGGTTTGCGACATTAATTCAGATTTAGATGTTGATTTGATGCAAATAGTAGATGTTTAAACAGATAAAAAAGCAATTTCTTATTACTTGACTGTGGTGTTAGATGGTTGTTTTGATAGCCTTTATCTTGTAGCGCAATGCGAACTTGAGAATGACAGAAAAGGGTTTCGAATTACCTGATTTTCAGATTATAGCGCGGTGATGTTTTGTAACTCTAAAGTCCTGCTCGTCTTACTCAAGTCGAAAATTGATGACTAGCAATGAACTCATTTCTCTTTTCAATTATTCGACTTTTTATTATCATCATTGGCTCAAAATTCCCCTTTGTTTTTGATGATGGACAGCATTTTCGATTTGGAGCGTGAAACTTGGCAACTGTCATAATCATCAACTTTTCATCATGTTGGATTTTACACCTCCTCGTTTTTGCGAGATCTTAGAGAAACTTCTTTCCCCTGTGGAATCTACAATCCTGTCATTAAGCACAACCTTGTGTGATCAATCTCTTAGGAAATCCCAAATGATTTGTTTATGATTAATACAATTCCGTAGGTAGAAACAAACAAACAAGGGGAGAGAAATTGTTGTAAAAATATTTCGATAAAATGAAGAAAGGGCGAGTCAGAGTAAAATTCTTTTTGGACAATCTTTAATTAATGGTTGAATTGGACATGATGTTGGTCGATATTTTCTCTTTTTAATTTGTTTCCGGAAGCAGAATTCAGAAGCATTCTATAGTCATTAAAATTGTTGAACAAGCAGCTAGAGCTTGATTAGAGAAAAATGTTTGTACTGAACTTTTGAAAGGAATATCTCCTTGAGCAGTTTTTTTATGAAGCAATTGAAAATATGAACAGTTTATTTCCTAACTCAACAGGGGCTCGTGAGGAAATAGGATTTGCACTCAGTCAGTTTTCCGGATATCAAATGTTTTGATGTCATGACGATTGACATCGGAAATTTGAAAAAAATTGTTGCTTACCTTACAAGATTTTTGCACTGTTCCATGATAACTTAATGACCGCAGATTATGCAAGAGAAATCATTTATTTTTTCCCAGTCAGTCATGTCTTTATTCAGTTAACAGCATAAGCTGTTTGTTATACAATGTAAGAAATAATATAGAATTTACATGTATGTACTGCCGACAAAATAAATCACATAATAAGTAGAGCGGAAGAAGGAAGAAAAGTGTTTCTATATCTATTGGTCCTACACACTATCTGAGGTTTGGCATGTCTCAGTCGATTGCAATACGAGTTGCGCTTTGGAAGGAGAGTCTGTAGAGATGCAGGTAGATCAAAAAATTTACTTTTCAAGGCTTTCCAGATTATATTTCTTGAGTACAGCGGAATAGTCATACGAATGGTTTCTGTTGGGTATCCCTTCTACCAATTTAAAAACTCGTCTTTGAACACCCTCAAGTCTTCTTGATTGCTCCTTTGATAGTGCGAAATGAAATACTGGTGCTCCGTATTCGAGAATCGTACGAATTGCAGCTGTATAATAGTGCACGATTTCTGAGGTCTTGTAGTCTGAACGAACCATTTCCTTTATGAAATGAATCCTCATGTTGGCCTTCTTGCATATCATGTCAACATGACTGCTCCAATCAAGTCGATCATTCAGCATAAATCCCAATGGTTTGTTATGTTTGACTGGTTGGATCACATCCCCCATCAAGGACCACATCATTCCAATTAATACTTGAACGTTTGAAAGATATTCCCAGCTCCCATCAAGCGGACTCAATCTTGAATTCATATTTCTAACACTGAGCACCCACTATAATAGAAAAAGTAAAATCTAATCGCACAAAATATCGATGTTTTCCTTTTATCTTTTCCCAAGTAGCCCGACTTTGCAAATTTCAACAGAATAAACCACCACGAGACATGTTTTGGCCTTGTGTCATTCGTGACTCACATGTCAAGTCGCGGACTATGTTCCTTTGCTTGTGCAGCAATCTTCTCAATGGAAATACATGAATTTATGTTCATATGTTCACTATATTTATTAATGTAAATGAATATGGTGTTGTATTCCATACGATGAATTGCGCTCATCGCCGTGTCCACTCGACTGCTGTGAGTTTATTGGGAAAAATATAGCAGTAACACTGCTTATGGTCATCCTCATTATCTTATATACAATATATTGCCTTTCTTGTGATTTCTAATCGCTATCTATGAATCTTGCTGAATTCCGCAATATAGATCAAGCGCACAACAAGTGAGCTACTTTAGCATTAAAATTAGTGCAGTTAATTTGGTTTGGACATTCAGATGAGATCTTCAATCTCGAATTGTGAAAGTGATCAAGTCGACATTATCCTCACGATCAACATTCAATCAGTTACAGTTCCAATTTGATGGCAGTTCATCCGATCAGGTTCGCAGGGTTTCTACCTGTAAATGGTGACTGATAAGATGTGATGTCCCACACTAAGAAATCCTCTAACTTAGCAAATCTTTATCTTGGCTGCCTGGCCAAAAGGTCGCCCACTCTCTTGTATGTGTCGCCATTTAATCTAACATAATTACACTTACCAATCTAAGTTCCTATTTGTGCTGATATGTCTTTCAAAAAGTGATTGGAAAGTACAGAATTTAATTACTGTAATCGTTGTTTGTGTGTTTTCCTTTGCTCTTAAAGTGTCGAATCTTTATGTCACTGCCTTAGTAGCTTTTTTATTGTTTGTCACAAGCACTTTTGCATGCTCTCATTGCTACTCATGGATAATGAATGGTTTAACGTCTCTACTCCCCATGCTGGTGGCTAGGATGGTGTTGACATAGACTTCAATTTGGAGCCTTGTGATCTTTTAGTTCGGATGTCCTTCCTGACGGCCTCCAATGACACTGTCGGGGATCAACCTCTGGACCAGAAGATCCGTAGGCCAACACTTATCCACTGCACCACGGAAACCACTATTGGGACTCATGGGTCTGTCAGTAAGATTCCACAAGGTTATGTTTGCTTTCAATTCGCGTCCAATTTGCACTGCATTCCGGTTTCAGATTTTGTTATCTAAATCAATGCATCACGATAAAGGTGGCAGGATAGTTCAGCTGGTAGGACAGACCGCTCTTCGGTTCGGAGATCAGAAGCTCCAGGGTGTGAGTCTTCGCCTCGGGAGGTACCACCACTCAAGAACCAGAAATTTTTCCGTGAGAGTTGTAGCTGTGCTCCCTAACTAACCCCTGACTTGCTAGCATGACTAGCGAATCGGGTGGTGTCAGCAAAAAATAATGCGCCATGGACCATTAAGCAGTTGCCATTTTACATTTTACCATATAGCATTTCACTCATTTTCATCTTCATTTTATCGCGCACTACATAATGCTTGCGCTTTTTTATTGACTTGTAGCATCATTCTCTGCGATTTGTAGCAATTTGTGCTTGAAAGTTGTCTAAAAATGTTTTGTGTGATTGTAGGAGTAGACCTACGAACATCTTTCCAGGATGTTACATTGAAACTCTTCTATACGTGATACATTTCTATATGCGGCAGCAACATGTAGTGATTAATGAAAGATAGCAAACATGACACCTTGGCATCCGCAGAAAAAGACCCTACGTTGCTACGTATCGTATTTTTGCCAGAATATTGCGAAGTCACACTGCAAGGATTGTAGACCGAAGTTTATTCCAATGATGTCGAATTATTTTTCATCGTGAATAATTTGCAATCATCGACATATGCACAAAATCGTTCCGCATAAAAGCATTGAAACATTTTTCATTTTGGCATTTAGATTTCTTCCACGATCGAAGAGCAGCTCTTTCACGTACTGGACTGTGATCATTGAATGCGGTTTTGCAGAGGACTATCAATAGAACAACCCAAGTGACTCACCATTCTCTATCGGTCTCTCTTTAGTCTTTGTTACGCCGTGAAAGATTTGCTGATTGAAGTGGACGAAGGTGTTGGTTCAGCGGACTTAAAATATCCGGTTGTTCACTCAATTTCCTTGTTTGAAGACGATAATGATGGTAGAATGCGTAAGCTTAGTGGTATCTCGGACAGAAAATTTCAATTAGACCGTTGATTTCATGCTATTATTGTATTTGAAGCTTGAAAGATAACTTCTATTTCAACCTCTCATTGTATCCTTTATAATGAGACGTAATCTATGGTCATCCTTTAGTAGCGTTTGTCATCGACGGAAAAGGGAAAACAGCTCTCACTATTCTCATGTATTTCAATTGAAAGAAATAGACGATGGATACTTCTGCCTCTAGACTTTTCTTTCACAAATACGGCTTTTGTGATCCTCACAATGAGTTATTAATTATCTCAATTGAGTAGAAAAGTACATCATTGAAATGTATCCTGAGTACAGCCCATTGTGATAGAGTCAATTGTCCACACTATACAAGTTCATCTTCTATAGGGTCTTCTGTTTCATAAACCATCAGTCAGTGCAGCAAAAAAATACGATCTAGTAGACAAGTGGCCTGATTTCATCAGGGTAATGTGCGAGGTTCGAGACGAACCTGCTTCATCATTGCGAGTGATAAAGATTTACGTCAGCACAAGAGACCAATTATAGTGCGGTAGACAGTAAATATATAGAAAAAGACAATGAACTAGATAATAAGTAATCATTACAGTCGTGGATAGAGAACATCAAATATACCGTTGATTCCTCGACCGCACTCGCCTGACCCAGGAATCGAACCAAAGTCCGAGATGGAGACAAGCTCGCACCTTCTTCAGTAGGCCACGCTAAAGTTGCGAGCTCGTCTCCACCGCGGACTTGGGTTCGATTCCTAGGTCGGGCGAGTGCGGTCGAGGAATCAACGGTGTTGGTGTCTTCTATTGACTTAATTGTCATTCTTTTTAGATATTCAATGTACTGCGACAGACCTTTGTTGTCAAAGATAAGCCCGACGGAAAATTGAAAAACGGAAGAGAAGAAAATATGACACTTATTAAACTCCTATCGTCATTGTAAAGTGTTTCCAGCCCAAGGCTGATCTAGCTTTGAGCGTGCAAGCTCAAACAGTGGAATATTATCCACCACCGAAAATTATCCATAATGAAAAAAAATAGTAGATTTGGGACGTACCGTCCGGTTGTTAAATACTAACCGGCAAAATTCCTCGGGCGGCAGTAGAGTCCTACACTAGAGCGATAATTGCATATCATCAGAGTCGATCTCTGACCTTCCTACCTAATTATCATGATTTTCCATGTGATCTGGCCCGTGTTACATGAGTTTATGTCGCTTGTCAACGCTGCATACATGCCAAAAGCCGGAATGCTGAAGGCATCTACAGAAGATTTACCAGTTAGAATGGGTAGCGCGCGAAACGTTCGGCCTTTTTATACAGCAATTTATTGTCAAATTAAAAATGTTTCTTTGAAAATCCATGTATGCTAACTGACTGAAGTTCAAAGAACCCGCCTTTGCCAACCGCCGCTTATTTTCATATGATTTATTTTCTATTCTACAAGTTTATATTGTTTAATTCATTGTGCGGATGAACGAAATACCCTTATCTTCAATTCTTGGTCAGTATATCAAGAAGATGCTGGGGAAATTTCATTGCGTTAATTGATACATCACATGAGTATAATGAGGGAATAATTCCTACGAAACGCGAAAGCATCAAAATACATCGACACCTTCATTCTCTAGAACGAATTTATGTTACACCCTATTGTGAAGACAATCAAAATGTCAAGAGGCGAGCATCTTTGACAAAATGATTCGTAAATTTAGGGTGATGGTGAACCAAAAAGTTGATCTAAATATATCAAGTATCAAGAATTTAAGCATGCTTGACAATCAGTTCTATACATAAAATTAGATTGTTTAGGTGTATCTCTTTGCTAGAAGTACAAACTGATTCAAAACGATGGCAAATGCAGGAACTTGCTGAGTGGACTAAAAGAAATTTTCAATGCTTTTCAAAGATTGACAAAGATTACAAGATGACAAAAATTGACGTGCGCCCGGATTGCTGTGAATTTGTTCAAAATTCTCCGATCGCCACCATTCCTTCAGATCTAAAATTTTCAGATAATTGCAGAAAAGTTTTCTCTATAATTTTGGTCTTTCCGATCATAGCAAGACTACGACAAAACGTTCACAAACTTCTCCGTAGAGCTTGATATCGTCTGTGTCTCTTTGCTGTGTGATCCGGTTGATAACAGTTACTGATACTTTGCACAATTTGGCGTGCTTAATGTTGAACTGGCTGCTCATTGTTCGATTTCGATGGTATTATGTCAGCAGATTGTGCCATTTCGTTCACGCTACATGTTCCAATGCTTCCTTTCTAGTCAAACAGAAGAAGAGACGACCTGTCTTCTTGATGGAGTTTGTAAATGAGAAAACAATATTTCATTTCACAGCCTGCCACAACGATGAATAGGTTTCCACATGGAAGGGACTAATCCTTCTTCTAATAAACAGTCACTAGAAAGCCAGGGAACTTTCCTTGTCCAGTATTGAAAACTGTAAATTTGTCATGAAATTAGTTAGCAAAGTTATAATAGAATATTAAGTGTCTGTCTGTGTGTGTATGTGTGAAAGGTTTTAAGTCACTACTCTCCCATGCTGTGAGGTTGGACGGTGCTGACATTGTCAGACTTTAATTGGGATCGTTGTGATCTTTTTAGTCCGATGCCCTTCCTGACGACTTCCAATGACACTTTCGGTGCTCGACCTCTGGATCAGAAGATCGCTAGGCCAAGCACCTAACCCCTGTGCCACGCAGAAAAAGTAGTGAAGTGGGTGAAATAAATTAGGAGTGATTGTTGAACAGAGATTGAACATTAGTCCGACCGTCAGAACGTTTCTACAGGGAACGAGGCCGAAAATGAGACTTTCACAGGATAATGTCCACCCTGTGCTTACTACAAATCTGCGTGTCTGCCGAGTTCTAGTTATTTCCTCTTCTTGTCAGACAGGATCAAAGAAAAACACATCAGTTAATCCAATGGTACGCAGATTGCAGTTTTTGTTAAAATGAAATTTTTCTATGTTTTCACTTATTGCGACAAAGATACTATATCTAGAGCCAGAATTTTTGGCATGGAATGTCTTCAGGTCATTTCCTATGATGTGCATGCGTTATTATTATGTTTCTGATCATCAATGTATGCGAGAATGTGGTTGAATGTGGATAATATTGCTCAAAATGCTTGTGTTTGTCGACATTAGTCGACATTAGAAGGCTTGTCACATCATGTTTGGCTTCATAGACAGAGATGAATGAACATGATAGGAAATGACCTGAAGACATTCCATATCAAAGATTATGACTCTAGGCTTTGTTCTTTTCGCTTAATAAGCATTGAATATTGCATTTTTGCCAAAAAACGTCTCTGCGTCCGATTGGATTAACATGTGTTTTTCTTTGATCGCGTCTGACAAGAAGGTAATTAGTAATTACGAGTACTCGTGGCAGTGATTGTTGAACAAAGATTGAACATTGTAAATAAATGACCAGACAGGTCTGATCGCACTGTATACAGAACAATTTTCTGTTAAAATCTTACCCACATTAGAACAGCACCGTTTAACCGCTTATGTCCTCTCAAGTGCTGTGCGCATTGATAACGAACCGATTGGAGTAGGCGCATCGACGAGAAATGAAGTGAACTAACCTGATCAACCTGTATCGGTTCTGATGCTTTCAACTGCACGTGAAAATGATCAAGCTCCCATTAGTTTTTAAAAGAATGTTTTGCCTTTACAACTAATCCGTGTTAATAACATCGACAAGGTATATGCTCTAGCGACGCTATCTGGCTGTTTGGGAAAGACATGTTGAAGAAAGAGCATGTAGAAAAGCCTGTAATGTGCGTCTAAGAATCGCTTATTACTTTTCTCAATTCATAATTTGATGTTAGTACTCTTAAAAACAAGGCAGGCGACTATTGAACGAATTTCATTGCATATCAACTAAACAGAACAGAATGTTTCATCAGAGATTACAAGTCGTATTAAAAAACCATAGAATTAAATCTCTGCAATTACATCGTAATTGTAGCTTTGCTGATAAGCAATCGTGATAATTAGGTAAGTAGGTGACAGCTACTTCTTTCCAGTCTGAAAATGTCTCCCATGAAAAAATTATAGAGTTAACTCGACTTCAGCGATGAGACAGATAATTACAGATGGCAAGGCTTGGATTGTAAAGTTGTGATTGATTTGTGCTTCTCGCAATCATTATACTGTATATTCATTCTTCCAGCTTTAAGTGTCTGAGCTTTGTGTTTTCGTTCGCATGTTTGAAAGTTCGAATCCGCTGCGGGAATTGATACTATTTAGCCATTATGGTGTATAAAAGCAGTTAGGATGTTCGTTTCAATTGAAGTTCACTGCGTACGGAACAGATGGATTCATCAATAAGTCAAATCTAAATCACTGAATGATACCTGGTGTTGCAACGCTACCGATTCCGAAAAAATTTGCGAAACTCCGTGTCTGACTTCCTGTATATATAACCTATTTTAGTCTGTTAGTAATTATCACTTGAAATCAAATTATTGAAAGCAATGATTCACTTTTGAGGTTTGACTCTTTCATAGCGGTTGATAGTGCAGTTAAATCACAGTTTGAAAAACAAACATCTTTCTCGGATTGTTAAGGTAGGTGCCGTGTTAGCTGTTCAACAGCTTTTGATTCCATGAACTGACTTAGGAATAATCGCATCTTCTCACTGTATGACCATCACAACCAGGCGATGGTCAAAATAGCTTGGGTGTTATTTTAGTGGGACATCAATCAGCTCTCACTATCTGAACTTTGCAGACATGTATAATCATTTTTCCTGAGTACCACAATAAAAGTAGCATATAATGAATCCCTCAAAAAGTTAACTTAGTATTTTAATTGCGTGTATCAAATTTCCTCGGATTTGGTGACATGTTAAAATAGGGAATTCTGTCGACGCTGAGAGATGTGAACGAGGCTGCTAATGATTCCTGATGTTGGATGAAATGGCAGCTATTCATGTCTGCTCCCATGTTTCAACTGAGGGATGCAACTCACATTCAATTTCTACATTTACTTATGGTTTCAGCTTAGTGGTCTGCTTGGCACAGGGGCTAAGTGCTTGACCTAGCGATCTTCTGGTCCAGAGGTCGAGCCCCGAAAGTGTCATTGGAAGTAGTCAGGAAGGGCATCCGGGCTAAAAGATCACAGCGCTCCAGCCACCGTCCAAGCCTCCAGTAAGGAGGAGTAGTAACGTTAAACCATCACTTAATGGGTTTAGCTTGTGAAATTGAAGTTCTGGGCCTCTACTCTTCTTGTTCAGCGAATATTCTGGAAAAGGAATAATATAAACTTAAGCAGCATTCCAATGGCATTTCCAGACATTCAAACCAGAGTCTAATTCGTTAGTGTTGCTTATTTATCTTCATATAAATGCTCGAGACATCTACCTGCGGATAAATGCGTCACTTATCTCGCATTTCAAGAAATGTCATCACTCAAATATTCCTCAAATTCTTCTGTTCTTTTCAGATGGTGTGCTTTGTGTTTTTCTCAAATTAATCGATCTATAGAAGGAAACAACGACCGTATATAAATCCGGGATAACTGCGATTTTGATCTTTCACCATCATTAGATGTTGAGAGTGAAGCGATTCATCTGTAGTGATCTGTGACCGCAACTGCTGCCGTTTCTCTTAGTAGAGAAATTGTTCAAGCAGAGTACAACAGCTTTCACTAAGCATGAAAAGAGGCGGAAGTTTTTAATTAGAGAGAAGCGTTGTTGTAGGAGGGACATGGTTTTGTAAGCCAAGTATCTATTATGCATTTTGTTTATCCGTCGATCTAAATTGTGACATGTATTTGATTAGTTTACAAAATTGGCTTGACGCAATTCTTATTGAATAGAAAATGTCTTATCAGGTAATATTACTTTTTCTTCGCATTCAATCACAACAAAATTGAATGTGAAATCTTCTTCTTCATCATAGATAATCGGTTATTGCCGAAGATGAGCTTTTTCCATTAAGATCGTGACTTGTTGATGCGTCCACTGATAAGGAAATTAACACGAAGAAATTTCCTGAAACAATCAAGAAATATTTACCTCACTCGTCTGAACTGTTAACAACATGTTTCCAAATTTAGAGCTCATAGATCACACGCAGAACGGAAGAGAAGGGGTTCGACGTATTGCTCTAATCCTGTTTCTCATGAAATTGTCCAACTTGATATTTAAAAAAATCTGAAAATAATTTATAAGGGCATCAATTACGACAATTTCTTGAAAAACAGTCCGAACATCGACCGTTGAAGGCCCCTGGACGCCGAAGGCCTGTCTCTCAAACGTTATAACTTTTTACTTTATTATATCGTCCAGTAAATTGAAAGCGGGAGTTTCGATTATTTTTTATCAATTTCTTTATAAAATTTACAACTTTTGCATTTCCTTCTTATTGATGATTTAATCTTTCACAAAAAGTGGAAAATAGGAATGCAAGAACAATGTGTATTTATGGTAGAATTCATTCATTCAGCAAGAAATTATGATTAGTAGAAATCATAACATTTTCCTAAAAAACCTTAATTATTTCAATTAAAAAGATATTTGACAAATGCCTGATTTTTATTTTGTGAATTCCTTTATTATGTTGAGAAAAGCAACTCAGCTTAATCATTATTCTTCTATCTTAAGTAAAGTTCAGTCATTTTTCTTTCTATAATTATCTTCTTTGTTTACACCACGTTTCTTCTATGAGGTGCATTTTATAATTGAAGCGTGAGCTCTCAAAGATGTGATTTATTACAAGACAATGCTTGTAATGCAATTGATGAAGAATTTTAGAAATATCATGTGTTGTTGAGTGTTGCCAGGAGTAATTTGCCTTGGTAAAAAACGGATTTCGTTTCAATTATTTAGATGAAAGTGACATCATCGCTCGACAATTAGCTTGATTATGCATCCTAGTATAATAATAAGCGTACATTACTGTTGCTAATCGTTAAGGCGGTAAACTTTTCCTGATAAGTTGAAAATAGCCACAGAAAAATAAGCAACGCATATCCATATCAGTTCGTTGAAGAATTTCCTTTGTGAACACATCAGTGTGGGAAATGTCATCGGGTTAGTACATTGTGTTGCATGGATTTCAAGTGACTCTTCGCCATTTCCAGTTCTCTTGAATCTGGAAATTTCGTAGAACTTAATTTATAAAAGTTGCTTACAGAGTAAGTGTATGTAGGTAGAGTGTCGACTCAAAAAAGTATCTGTATACAGTGAAAATTTTTATATGAAAGATTCAGTTTTTTGCGTAGATTACGTTCCTGCTGTCCAAAAAATTATTTGAGCAGTTTCGAAAAAGCTAAAGTTTTGCCAAGATATATGCTACCGACATGACGCCCCTTTATAAGTAGCATGAAACAAGTTGGATCTCAAAAGGAATGAATATTTGCTAATAAGCATCGTAACTTAGGGGAAATTGTACTGATGACCAAGGAAATCGAATGAACGGCACTATAATGGAAGTCGTCATTAAAAAGTCGAGATCTTATTCTGGTGTCGTGGCTGAAATTTCATGTTTTTAATTCAGTTTTCAGCGGCATGAATTTATGATTCACTAAATTTATGTTTCACTTCTTGAATCTGAATGTGTGGACTCATTTGCATCTTTCAAAGTTAATTGAAATCATTGTCTTTGATTATATTATTTTGCTCTACCAGTGGCAGGTTGCTTATGATATGATCACGAAGAAGATCATTAATAAGATTCTCTTGAGGTTGTGAAGGCAATAGCAGGTCATCGAGTTGCTAATTTAACAAACATTACCTCTCCAAGGCTGTCATGACACGGAGGGTCTGTAAAATGATATCATTTCCCTCTGCATTATTGTGTCATGATCAGTCAATTCCGTTGTAATTTCTTCAAAACTGCATAAGTGTGCATAATTCCAACTGTATTCACCTCGAGTTCATTTAATAAAATCGAAACTGTATACACATTGGGGATTTAACAAAAGCTGAGTTGCCACTCTACCTAATATACCTACTCTATGCTTACACCCTCTTCTTTTCCATTGGTGCTCGTCTGCTGAGTGTTATGAACTAGAGGTTGCTGCCAGTATCCTTGAATTTCTGATGCCACTTCAAAATGTCTTTGACATCCGGTCACATTTTCTTCCAAAATTTCTTTGACTTGAATCGATTTCTTGGTTTGAGGAAATCACTATATACTTTTTTATATACTATATTTTTCTCTCTTCGTCACTTCTTCGATCAAACTTTCAGCTAGTAATCAATTAAAGAAATGCAGTCAACCAAAGCGATTCGAGAGAAAAGCAAGTCTGTTTAAAATCAGATCATCCGCAGTGATATGAACGCGCGCAATATGACTCAGAAAACATGCATTACATCAGACTTGATTGAAATTCAATAATTAATTTCGGTATCAGGACACATCATAAAAGGTGATTTATAAGAATTCTTACCTAATAAAAACATTTTAAGAATAGATACAAATTGTGAATATGAAATTAAGGAATGGAATAGGCGCACAAAACGCGACGACAGACGACACCACAACAAAATCACATTGGAAAAAGGTAAACATTTGGCTCCTCTTCTTGATATTGCAGGGAGTGACTTATGCTCGCATTGCATAATACTATTCGTCACCTAATGCCATTATGTTAACCCCTATAAATTGATTTGAGCTTCAATTCATAGAACAGTTTGAACAATGATGTGGTCATGTAATACTGTCTGAGAATGAGCGGATCGTCGTTAAATTATTAAAACATTCATTTCAGACGCCACGAAGTCTCAATCTTTAGTATCATTTAATCACGTAACGATAATGAATTTGCAACGATTCTTATGCAATTTATTTGCATTTTATGACTTTCTGCAGAGATTGTAATCATGTTGCTACCGCCTCGACCTTTGATTACAATAAGAAATAGAGATTCTTTGAGCCGAATAGTATTACATCACTGAAGCCTACTTCTAAACATGATGAATTAAATATAGATTAAACAGCGCATGTGAATTTTTGTGTCATTCTATTTGCTGCGTTCTATTTCCTGTCATTCATATACGAGTTATTCTATTTCTGACACTTACTTACTAGTTTATGAAATTCAAAAAGTTGACATCAATGTTTGTTGGCATTTAACGGATGAAATCATAGCATCTATGTATATTATGAAACCTTTTCATTTACAAAATACATTTAAATATTGAATCCCAAACTTGCTTTTTCGGTTGTATAAAAGATAACACATTATTTCTGACATGGAGATGGTCCCTTTCTCATGTCATTTTTGAGTTTTCATGAAAATAATTGTTTTATATGAGGAAAATAGAATTTCATTACGAACATTGTTTAGATTTTCAGATTTGCTCATGAAATATATTCTTTAATGCAATTTCATTCTCGCAGATGTCCATATGAGGGAAATTGTTTTCAACTCTGCGTATTACAGTAATCTTTAAGTATGTCGGCATTTTATTGAATTATCGCTGATTAACCCAAATGATTAGGTTATTAAAGGGCATCAGTGTAAGAGTATAATTAATAGATTTTAAATGGTGCAGCTGGGGAACTGAGTAAGTAGGCGGAAAGAGAAATTCAACGCATTTGTTGAATAGCAAAAGCCATTCTTCAGTTGCGGTTTTCATCGAATTCTCTCAGTGCTGCATTTATAGAATGCTGCGATTCCTCTCGATTTGAAGAATTCCGGTGGGGTATCTGTAAGTTTTACTTTTCTGGAAAGTAATAGACTTCACCAGTAATATTCGTGGGAAAAAATAGAATCACTCCCTTTGTTCGACCTGAGGATCTATTTCTTTTTAGAAAAAATACCAAAACTCGCCCTTAATTATTATATACGTTGAAAAAGATTTTTTTAAAAAAATAGATATTTGCGTCGAACAATGGGACTGATTCTTTTATTCCCACGAATATGACTAACCTCCGTATAGACGAACCATGAAAAACTCACCAGCAATGGTTTATTGTGTGTGTGTGTCATTTCATTACAAAGCGAAACATAAAGTCTAGGTATCCAAAGACAGGATGATTCGACTATATTTTTTGTGGGAAGTAATTGTTTACTTTAACCCTATAATTCTTCAATTATTTTCAAAATATTCTTTTAAAGAAAATTTAGATGCAATTTGTGAGCGTTCTCAGCATCGTCCGAGGTTTGTAGTGGTGCCATTAGAATCGCATTCATCTCTTTTTTTTGGTTATAAATTTTTTGCTGCATCGGGATCAACATTGCTGCGTTGTCCCTAAATATGCGGTTCGAAATGTCCGCAAAAGGACGCAATGTGCATGAAAGGGTCATTGTACTGTCCACACGTATGTTGCCCTCTCCCATATTTGATTTCAAGTCTAATGTAGAGCAACAAACCGCTCAAATAATGATCACTTTTGATATCTGTTGCAGGTGAGGTGGCTACGACATCAAAGGTCGAGAGTACGAGTGAAACGGTCAGTTCTTCCATCTTCTCCCCCGTTCAGTCTCCCAGCTTCGTTCACACTCGACGACCCGAAGTGGCCAAAGATGTGGTATCTGGTAAGTGTCTCTATTTTTCTTTTAACGAGAATACTATACAATAGGATTATACGTGTAGGCATGCAATACAAGTTTGTGAACATGCTTCAGTAAAGATAAATCGAAAATTCTCAAGTGTCAAAGATCAATGAGGCAGCCTTCAATGACTCGACGTGTATGATCAGAAGTTCGAGACAGACCAACGGGGTACCGCTGTTTACCAACAGCAGCCATGTGAAAGCTGCTTCATCCGATTTCAAATTCCAGATTCAAGCATCTCATCTGGATCGGTAACAAGAAGGGCCCAAATCCGTTTACATTTTTACATAAAGGTCTGTCCAGTCCGTATATTATGACAATCATTTCCCTTGATTAATTCTGTCGCTTCGACAACGATGCAAGCTCACGCCATGTATTTTGCAGTATGGCAGTGGTCTTTATGCAACTCAGTTTGGAACTTCATCAAAAATTCTTTCTGAACCGCATGATCCAAAATTACAAATGAGCTGAGCATCACTATAACAGAAAGAAAGTGACAAATGGTTCGAGAATGCCTCAAGGAGCAATTTTATATGTTAGTGAATAATAGTGTTTTCGTTTACAAATACCATTTAGTTGCATTGGCATGGATAGCAATCACGAGATCAATAGATCTTGTCAATTTGAACTAATGATAAACCCATGTATTGTCTGGTAATGCGTACAATCTGGCTTTCATCCCCATTTTGAAATTATACACATTCATGTCCAGTTGTCCACTTCAAAAATCTTTTTCTATATGCATAATGAAAGTGCACAGTTATATCTTCTTTCAAACAGAAAGTGCCAGTGAAAGTTCATGAACTTATGAAATGCACCTACATTCTCCTTCGCCTACATGATCCTCTACATCATGCTTCACCTGCATGCAAGTTGCTATTTCAGTTAATTTTTGTGCTCAGAGAATTCTCCATGGCAGCTGTCTGATGGATCGAAAGCCGTGGCGTAGGAGGGAGGAGTGACGAACCTCCTCTGATTGTAATGTTCCATGATTCGATCGTTCTCATGGTTGAACGTCACTACTCCCCGATACTGGGGGCTTTGACGGTGCTGACACAGTCAGACTTTTCTGTAGCGCAGTGATCTTTTAGCCCGGATGCCCTTCCTGCCGACTTCCATTTACACTCTCGGGGCTCGACCTTGGGACCAGAAGATCGCTAGGCCAAGAACTTAACCACTGTGCCACGGAGATCTTGATGAGCCAATGACAAACGATGTGTACCTTTGCTAATGCATCAATCTTCTCAATGGAAATGAACTGACGTATGTTAAAATGTTCATTATATTTATATAGTAAATTAATATGGGAAGACTGGAGATGGCAGAGATGAAGATGCTCGGATGCTGCATGGGAGTGACGAAAAGAGATCAGAAAGATGCTTCGATGACAGCATCTCCAGAATAAGCAAAGAGAAAACCGACTGCGATGGTTCGGACACGTGAGATGGGGATTCGAGGATAAAAGTAGAAAGTCAGAAGATGTTAAAACGAAAGATAGTAAGACCCAGGAGACGAATGTGCGATTGCTACCACGAGGACATGAAAGAAGCTGTACTGAAGGAGAAAGACGCAATGAACCTAGAAAAATGAGGGAGCAGAATCCCCGCCAGCAACCGCGGAAAAAGGGAAAATGCTCGTAGAAGAAGAAGTCTTTCTTGCATATCACGACTCAAGAGTCGATTTGACAATTAAGTAGAACACAGCTACATTGATGTCAGCCTGGTTAGGAAGTCAACCTGACCGTTCCTTCGATCGCTCGCATAATTCGCATTTATATAGCAACACAATTTCACATGAAAACAAATTGAGTGAAAGAAAACAATCTGCGACAAGTAGAAGATAAACAGTAGCGCCAGTTGGGTTATCTTATCTCTCTGTGATGATGTTTTCATCTACTCGTGATGGAGAGATTCATACCCACCTCCTTCGAATAGTTCACTGACCTTAGGCGGGTCGGCTATTTGATTTTTTCAATCCACATGATTTATTACGTTCAGAGCGCGGATGTAACTGATATCCTGACAGTCCATAAATTCTCTCAGAACTGAACTGATCTCTGTGTCGTCAGGATTGGGGACACTTGATGATAATAATCTATGAATATGCGTGTCAATGTCACCCATCCGATCACGCAGAAATAATGTGTCTGCGATACATGCTCATCCCATCATTGCCGGTGAATCGAATCGGGTATTGCTAATTCTCTTCAGTACCCGCTTTTGCTATTTATCAACCGATTTCTTAATTAGTACGAGGGACTTTGTATAGGACATTGAGAATGCCGAAGTTATTCATGTAATACGTATATTGATGAGGTTAAGCTCTCACTGCCTATTTATAAGCTGGTACGGCAGAAACTGACAATTTTATTACATTCGTGCGATAAAATCGCCACGCAAAAGGCAAATCATCGCGAGCGGCCGCAGCAGTGTGACGTCATTGTAGCTAAACTCTTTTAGCACAGATATCAACCATTGTAGAAAGATAACACGTACACATGAATAATGAAGACCTAGAACAATAAAATTAGAGCAAAAAGTATGCGCAAAAGGAAATAATACTGCAAATAAAGTGCCAATTGGGCTGCACTTCAAACTAATAGGCAATCGAATAGATACTCTCTGTGAATTCACAATATTGTAGAAGTGAGTCGAATCTGAACGGCCTCTGCTATGCGTAGTTCAAAAAAACTTGAAAGTGCCGGAACAGTTCAGGTTCAAAAGACATGTTTTTAATGTTTTAAAACAAAAACACATTTTTTACATTAACTGTAATGTACATTAAGTTTGTCCTTTTATTCTAGCCCTTAATATTGTTTCTTTTCAATTGAACAAAACATCAAATGAATACACAACTTTAAAAGTGGCTTTGATGCATGAAGTGAGCACTTGTGGTGAAATGGTTTAACGTCATTACTCCCCCATAGTGGGGGCTTGGACGGTGCTGACATAGTCTGACTTTTCTGGAGCGTTGAAGTACTTTAAGTCCGAATGCCCTGCCTGCCGACTTCCAATGACACCTTCGTGGATCGACCTCTGGACCGGAAGATCGCTAGGCCAAGCACTTAACCATTGTGCCACGGAGGCCACCATGTGATGTTGATATCATACTACTTACGGCAGCTAAATTTCTCGGAATTATTCTTAGCGATGTAGGAGTGTTAATTTAATTGGCTTAATCTGCTGCACTGTGAATGAAACGTCAAGCCGCCTTGAAGTTTTCAGGCTCATCTGGTACTGAATTCTCAAAAGCTTTAATAAAACATTGCCCATTTAAGAGCATATTTGAAACATAACTTGAAAAAATCTTTTACCAACTTGTTTAAAGCACCGTACAAAATCTCATGTTTGAAAGTATGGCTTTAAAGCCGTCCTCAAAAGCAATGTTCGATTTTTCAGCATTTTGTAGACTGGTTTTGATCATGATTCGAAAGCTGTTATACTTTTGTTCCTTTGACAATACGGCTACTTTATTAATATTGGAAATCTATCTTATTCAAAAGCAATCAAATTGTATTGTGAATATGACGGGATGAACATCATTGTGTAAATGTACATTTAATGATTTTGATTTCCGTTCTTTTCAAATATATTGAAAACAGACATGTCACTCCCTTCTATTTATGACTTTTATCGGGGGAAAATTCTACAAAGTATAGTAAAGTACCCGACGCGTTTCGTCCGAAGACAGTCTCAAGGGAACCGTCTACTTTTAGATTTTACTTTACTATTTAACTTCGTATCATTTTTTCTAATAAAAATTGTAATAGAAGGGAGTGAATTGTCTATTTTCAATATATTTAAAAAGAATGGAACCTGAAATGAATCGATGCACAAGGGATGACTATAAAACCCTGACCATTTAAGCACCAGCAAAATATACGTGTAAGAACTGGTAATATGTTATCAAATCCTATACTTATTAGTTTGCTCATAATTTAGTATTAATAGTTTTCTAACTAATTTTTTTACAGCATGACATGATTTGGAAAGATCTAATGAAAAACAAGAGAAATATTTACAAAAATTGTGCTTGTTGGATAAATACAAACATACATTTTTAACCCTACCGACATTCTCAGTTTTGGCACGTTTTCGCCTTGCTGACAGAGTGACTAAGGTTTGGTCTTGCGATCCTTTAGTCATTTGACCGAGCCATCCTGAAAGTGACATCGGAAGAGAGAAACAGCGAATCAACCAGACGATGTATATTTGTTTGTGGTGCATGACTGCGGTATACCAAGTCAGTCCTACATGCCTGTGTGTCGTCGCCGTCATTTGGCATTGAAGGAATTTTTATACAGAACGAGCCAGCACAACAATGTCTTGTTGAAGTGTCTGTGAGAGTCCTCTAGGACCAGGAGAGGTGTTGATATTCATCGTCTGCGTTGTCCGTTCTTATTCAGTATTGAAGAAATGCTCATAGGAGGCCTCGTAGCCGAAAACGACGCTATTGTAATAGAGGTTTAGAAGTTCGTGATGGCTCGTACCAAACAGACGGCCCGAAAATCCACTGTTGGCAAGGCTCCAAGGAAGGAACTTGCTACCAAGGCTGCTCGAAAGAGTGCGCCGGCAACTGGTGGAGTTAAGAAGCCGCATAGATATCGACCTGGTACTGTTGCTCTGCGAGAAATCAGGAGGTATCAGAAGAGCACTGAGCTCTTGATCAGGAAGCTGCCATTCCAGCGGCTTGTTCGTGAGATCGCCCAAGACTTCAAGACTGACCTGCGATTCCAGTCATCAGCAGTTTCTGCACTGCAAGAGGCGTCTGAAGCTTATCTGGTCGGTCTCTTCGAAGATAAGACTTGTGCGCCATCCATGCCAAGTGGGTTACCATCATGCCGTAGGACATTCAACTGGCCCGGCGAATTCGTGGTGAACGTGCCTAAACATCATTAATCGTGAAGCTCATTTGTCCAGCAAATAGAGATTTTCTCACATACTGGCTATTTTATTATTACGACGCTATTGTAATAGTGGCCGCGTTCACCATTAGAAGAAATGCAGTAATAGCAACTTCGCACTTACAAGTTATCATTTGTCTTAAATAATATATCTGTACATATCATGGTTAATCGGCTCTAGTTGAAATGCAACATTTATTTAAGAAAACTGAAATTTGTATTAAAAATTTCCAGGCTACAAGTAGAAAAAGATCCAAACTCCAAAATCCCAGGTGTATCTCAACGAATATGTAATCGGTCCGAAGTTTTCTTGACCGGCGACTTGTTATCGCTGAATCACAACTCTCATTACTGTCCGTCAACCGGGAAGTTCAGTTCATTGTATTTAATTTATGTGAAATATAGGGCCTATGATGATATCATACTGTGACCTCGCATTTTTCTCGGCTGCATTTTTTGCTCTGTCTCACTGCATTTTCGAGAACGGCGTCATTGATGGCATGTCAAAATTCCTTAGATGAAGTAGCTTGTCTCTTAATCAACTTACATGTACTTAAAGTCATAATTTATGGCATAACGCAGTTGATAAACAAATCTATCGATAGACATGGTCGTTCTGTGAATCCCATTATCTAATTTGAATTTTTCTTGTCGTTATCAAAATGAGATCGTCACATGTGTCCGCAATTTTCCCACTGGAGATGCTTTTGCGTTGTCTTTGGTGTCATACAGAGCTGTCGATGTTCATCGTCCACGTTGTCAGTTCTTATTCGGTATTAAAGAAAGGCTCATAAACATTCTCTTGTGGATGCGAATGGACAGTCGATTAGCAGAATCTGTTGGTAATTTGATCAGCAGACCAACAGAAACATCGACGTTTGCGTAACAAGCAAATGGCAGTTGACATCATGAACCTACAGACTTGCCTGAACTCCATGTGTGTGTGCAGACAAGTGAGGTTGCATGGAAATTTATTTAAGAAGTTCGTCAACATGCATCGTACGGATAAGTAGTACCAAATGTCACTCGAAGAAAGGTTTCATTTAGCTTCAGGTGTCAATGCTAATGAAATGGAAGAGGATTTCTCATCAAATATTTCATACCGATGAGATTACAGTTCTAAGTTCAATATTTAGGGTAAGAAAAAGCAAAAATGGAATTAGAAAAACTAGAAATCATCAAATCATTGTCCTATGAAACTCCATTAAAACAACCCCGATACATAAAAAAAGGCACATAAACTTTAGAGAAGCTTTCTTATCATTGCAACTCTGACTTCAGAAAAGCGGTATCCAATCAACATGGATATTTTCCCACCAATGTGCGAAAATACATCCTTTGACTCCTTCCCCCATTCTCCAAAAACAGAAACCGCCATAGGTAGGCATCTCCATCAGAGTTCTGCACATTTCGGGTCGTTGGAAGAGTGCATGCGACTTTCAGTGATGTCAAGGAAAGATCTTACGGTTGTCCTCGCTACCGAAATATTGTTTGTAGAAAGCGGGTGTACCACCGTGAGATCAATCGCGCCTGTTCGTCCAAGGCTCCAATCTGGAAGCAAGATGCCAGCAGGTTGTCTATTAATGTGTCAACCCAAGCCAGCACCCATCTCAGTGCTTGAAGAGGATTCGGATGTAAGAAATTTAGTCATGATCATTTTGCATCAAAGAGATTGAGAGTTCTATAGACGGTAGGGACGTCGTCAGTCCGCTTTGCAGGGCAAAGTTAGCTAGTAAGGCCAACCAACTTCGACTTGCATATAGTTTCGTATTTGGATTGGTTATAATCAAGTCTTCCTCAACTTTATAGAAGTATTTCTGCCGTTTGAATTGAATCGCACTTTTAGAGGTGAAACAGTCCCTTCAATCACCAAAAATTTCATATGAAAATAAAATGAATAAGTTTCGGGTGAAGAATTAGTGAACGGTAACGTCGTCACTCTTCTCGACGTGGTCAAACATTTATGTCATTCGTTCTGTTGCTTCCGTCTTCATTCCTTGCACCCAAACAAACCTTATTTCTTGGTTCTACGGGGTTTTATGTTGATGACTATAAGTCTGTGAATTCTGCCTCTTCGCTCAGCTTAATAATACTTCATTGCTGAGCTATCGCTAAAATAATATAAGCTCAATAAATCTGCTGCCCAAGTTCTGATGAAATAATAAAATATATCAAGTATAAGTGCAGGTTCCTTCTGCACACTCATAGTGGAGATGAGGACGATCGCACATTTGACAGTGCTCGTGATAGCTGCTCAAAGATCTTTCAAAACATCATCGCATGTGTGCTGACTCCTCCGTTTGAATTTCGCTTCATCGCTGTTCAAAAAGTGAATATCCTTTTCGATTATTTTCATGTATTTTTCCGAAAATTTGTACTTCAATTTTCAGGTATATTAATTATAGCTAGCTATGTGCATTACGTTATTAACCCACCTCATGAACAAAATTTACTAATTTTTTGATGCGACCAGTTGATATTTGATATATTCAGGTATCGGTAGACCTATGATGTGAAGCACCAAACAGCACAAGTACAAACTGACATTCGAAAGTTTCTCTTTAATGAAACATTTGTGTCAATATGCCTGTTTTAAAAAGTGTGTGCTTTTTACATTACACAGCGGCAGGCGGTCAGAATTTTCTCAGACTGAACGGACCTGACGATCGATCGTCTGCCTGAAATCCAGTAAAGATGTAAGCAGTCCGAAACTTTCCAGACTAAACCGGTGACCGGTTATATCTCTGGTACATGGTGATTAGCAGTCATGTGCTGCGCGTCTTCAACGATACTGCTCTTATAATGACCTTGACAGCACTCACTTATCTCTAGACCAAAGTTCACACATTTTTGAGCAGACACTTGACAGAATTAACTTAGAGTACATTCTTGTAATCGCGGCCGGCACATGGGATATTTCAATATTTTTTTATCTTACCGTATTGCTGCACTGATTTTTCATCCCTGTCTCTCTCTCTTCACTGGTTTCTCTTACCTTTTTTTGGCAGAGCGTTCCGCAAATCTGAGCTAAAAATGAAGTACGTAGTTAGCAATAGGGTAACCGGTAAGCGTTTAATTGCGATTTTACTGCAATGTTTGGAGTATATTGGATGCAAAAACACAGAGAGAGCATAAATTAAGTCGCGAATGCATTACAAGTACGAGCTTGTGTGTCCCTTTTTCATACTGCATACAAAATAAACTAGCGATGCTGTTCATAATATTGCTGAGAGCAAAACATATTATAAGAGCATGAATATTTTAATTTTTTTATCTGCATGCTATCAAATGAAAGGACGTAATCTTTTGCAAAAGTCTTCAATCTGAAGAATCATGACACAGTGTCACAATGTGAACTTGGATTGTTTGTTTCTGGTGGTGATTAGTTCTGAAATTTGAAAATGTTCTGTACAAAGCTTCATATAATAGATTTTCCGTATTGATTTCATGTGGCTTGACTAGATTGTCAGTTGTCCCAACTTTTGGGAGAAGTCTCAACGTATGCAAAACCATGCTCTAATGGCATTTGCGATGGGTCTTTAATCCTTAATATTGTTTCAAATTTGTTCAAATGTTTCATCTTTAAAAAGTGAGAAATTTCCACATTGTGAAAGATGACCAAATAAAGACGGCGACAATGTATTGTGAATGAACATCAGTATGAACCGGGATGTCACTGATCGTCTTATAACGCCCTTTCGCGACATTGATATTCATACAAAAAGTGTTTTGAGTTATAATTCTCCGTCTTTATCTGAAAATCAATTGTCAGTTACATCGCATCCATATCAAAAGTTTCATATAGGCTACACATAAACGTATACAAACATAACGAAGTTCATAAAGTTTATGAGATAGAACTGAAAGGCTATTGTAGCATTTTGTGCCTTCTACAATGAAAGTTTGTTTTCTACCTTGAGTGATCCTGGATGTGTCGTGATTAGTTCTTCATATCCCTTGAATATGAACTACAACGCTGCATTTGTGCAAAATCTGAATTTGTGTTTAATCTACAACAGTAAATCGAGAATTCATAGAGAAATAGCGGATAAATACAATATTCTGATGCCTAAATTTGATTCTACTTGAAAGGAACTTTATTTTCATCGACAGGCATCGCTTCTTTTAAAGTTCATCTCCCTTTGTCCTCTCATGGGACTTGTGGGGCGATGGACATTCGTCGCTAGTCTTCTATCCAGTCATTCGAAGTAAAACTGTCAAATATGGAGACTAATTCTTGTCAGATTAGTATTCAAAAATGTTTGATTTCGTTTTCTTTTTTGCTCGACGATCTACAGTATGTTGCATTCCTTTCAACGTCTGGAACATCAAATGCATTCGAAATATTTGTTTTTTCCGAATGGCTATCTAAGTTATGTTGATATTGTTCGTTAACCTTAAATCTATGAAATGTATTACAGATCAGATCGGCCAACACAGTATTAAAGTCCGCATTGAAGTTCGGAGTCATCTGCAGACCACTTAATTGCTGTATGACTTTCTCTGTAGTTTGGTAAGTCATCGGGCTGAAGTTAATGCTCACAAACCAATGAAGGTATGCTACACAAATTCATTAAAAAAAATCACAGGAAATTATTGTCTCGAAAGGTGGTCAAAGTTCGTCATTGGTAAATACATTGAAATAAAAAATGTCTCGGCGATTGAGAAAAATCTTCGTTGAGTTTGGGTCTGAACGAATAACGCAGCTAGTTGTGTTGAGCACTCCGCTGTTTGTGTTGAACAGACATTATTTTGTTCCATAATGGAACTAATCAATGATAGCCAATTGTCAGATCCTAGCTGATTTCTAGAGGAGCTTATACATTTGTTACTTGCATGTTTACTTATGAAATATCGAGAAGTCAAAACATGTCAACTTTGGAAGGAGTCAATCCGGTTCTTGGAAATCGATGAAGCAGTTTTGAATATTGTTGCTCTTCACGGCACGACTATAGCTGGAGGCAGATTGAAATGCATGCCACTACAATCATGTAATGCGTGCACAGAATTGGACAGGTCGTCTCTTCTGTTTAACTAGAAAGGAAACATCGAAACATGTAACGTTAATGAAATGGCACAATCTGCTAACATAATACCATCGAAATCGAACAATGAGCAGCCAGTTTAACATTACACACGCCAAATTGTGCGAAGTTTCGGTGACTATTATCCACCGGATCACACAGCAAAGAGACGCTGTTGATGTCAAGTTCTACAGAGAAGCTTGTAAGCGTTTTTTCGTGCGCCTGCTAACTTTTTTAATAATGATCGTGAGGGTCAACATTATCGAGAAAACTTTTGTGCAATTATCTGAATTCTTCGAATCTGAAGGAATCGTGGCGATCGGATCATTTTGAAGGAATTCACAGCAATCCGCAAGCGGCGCACGACTATTTTTCCCATCTCTATAGGGTATTAGGAATTCCTTTTTTCACACTTAACAAGTTCCTGCATGTGTCATCGTTTTGAATTAGTTTGCACCTCTAGCAAAGAGATGCGCTTAAACAATCTAATTCTGTGGTGTAGATGCTATGCCACAGCAAGATTTCTATGACACGACAACGACATCGTAACAAATACATTGCATGTTTTTAGAACAGACAAATACATAATTAAGTAAAATGGGCTTGCAGTCATCATCCAAACGCCACAGTCGAACAACCGATGCAATTGATTGACTTTATTGTATATTGTAGTACATGTACTAGCAAATGTAATGTAACTCTTTCAATTTACGCAGAAATAAAGTCTGTTGCTTGCCAGAACACTGTCTTCCTTCACATTATTGAATCTCATTGCGGAGATCTCTCATTATTTCTTATACTTGATCAATTTTCAGATAAAATGCTTCAGCTGTTAAATTACTCGCAGTTCATGGATAGGTCAGACTTATGAAAACCCTAAATCATGAAATCAAAATTAAGATCGCAAGAAGTATTTGCTGTAGAGCTCAATTCACAATATTTCATTATCTTAATCTCTCATTAATCTCATCATTCGCTCCTGTGCGAACTTTTTGAGTTCTTGGATGAGTCAAGACAAAGCGTGAAATTGCACGAAAGCTGACTATCTGTAACAAGTTCGTCTGGCAAGCGCTTCTGTGAATAAATCTCTATCAAGAGTGAGGCATGTGGAACGTGAGTTTGAATAATGAAAATGAATGAGGGAAACATTGCTTTAAGGGGACCCCAAAGTAAAGCAGAATTGAACAAGTCTCATCTGTAAGTGAAGTGGTCTCCGTTGCACAGTGGCTAAGTGCTTGGCGTAGCGATCTTCTGGTCCAGAGGTCGATCCCCGAAAGTGTCATTGGAAGTAGTCAGGAAGAACATCCGAACTAAAAGATCACAACGCTCCAAATAAAAGTTCCATTCCGCCTAAAATCAAAAACGTTATCTTCAAACAGAAAGAAGAAAGCAAAACTATTATTTGGCAGTCGGCACAGAGGAGGAAGGTTATCCACCATAGCAATAGGAGTGAAGAAGGTCCAGGATCCTCCCGCCTCGAGAATCACCACCACTCTCAACCACAGTGTTAGTTCAGGTGAACGCTGCGACACGGAGATGCAGAAGGTCCAATGTTCGAGTCCACCCGCCACGAGAGGTGCCGCTGCTCTTACTAAGGGTCTAAATTAATGAGAGGTGTGAGTGTATGAAGATGCCTCCATCATCAGCTTGCTAGTATGGCTTCACGCCTTGCACGCGGGGAGGGGGGATGTGCGGATAAGAAAAGGAAAAAGATGAAGGACCAATAACCAGAAAATGATTTATAATTTCAAATATAGGATGTGTGAGTTAACTAGAACAGTAACTAGTTGCGATCAAAGATGAATTTGTGATGCACACGAGGTGAGGTTTAATTGAACACACTGGTTTAATTTAGTCCCCTTACCTCTCGATCGCTCGTCCGTGTCATTAGCTTTGGAGCATGACATAAAGTCTTCCATCCGGTCGTAGAAGTCGTCATTAAATTTGATACATTTTTCTCGTCATAGTGGTTATGACAATGTATTCTCGTGTTCCTAAAAGACCACATTGTTCAAAGTAATGTCACATTGTTAAACTTCTTTTGCTTAGGGAAAAATGTTCACTCTCTGAAGTTAGAGGAGAGAGCAGTTTGCTGCTATTTTGTAAAATTGTTCCTTACATTACCTGATGACGATTCAAAACTGTCTTAAAGCATCATCATATTTTAAGTAGTCTGCATGCCATTAAAAGTATATTGCGTGATGCATATTCAGCTCATTGTCACGTGACCTACACCTGTTCAATTCAACTTCGCCAGTTGCCAACTTCACTAATGCAATTGTGACTGCGGACAGTGTACAAGTTGTGATGAGTTTCATTTGGAAGGCAGTCAGTATGGATCACTCGACTTAAATTATATGAATGGAAAAGATGACCGTCAGAACTGACAGTGTGGGTTCGGATGCCCTCGCATTGGTCTTGTAGTGGAGTTCGCTGTGCATCTGGAATACCTGGGCT
This sequence comes from Prostheceraeus crozeri, assembly GCA_907163375.1. Taxonomy (NCBI): domain Eukaryota; kingdom Metazoa; phylum Platyhelminthes; order Polycladida; family Euryleptidae; genus Prostheceraeus; species Prostheceraeus crozeri. Next base: position 81,403 of record CAJQUW010015505.1, on the reverse strand, counting down.
CAAATCTAAGCCAGATCAAACCTTTGACGTACTTGTCAATCCGTGCTGCAGACCTATGATGCAAGTGAAACGGACTTTAGTGTTACCGAGAGGCTAGCCACTGTACAACGCAACAAAGTAACCAAACATCCAATTGAGTAATCACATTGAATATCACAATTAAGTTGAGGGCACGTAAGTCTGCATTATCAGCTATTTATACAAATAAATCGTATCACCCAGTTTTTTTTCATTACTTGTGCCTAAAGATTGATGATCAAATTATGGAAATTTTCAAACTTGGCGTAAGCATTTATCAAATGCATTATTTGAACTGGCATTTGAAGTAGAAATTTAATAATACATGTAGCAGTCAAAATGATGAAAATATGGCAATAAAACGTCTAAAAAACATTTGATACTATGTTTCTTGTTTCTTGATTTAGTTTTCATAGCATTATTTGTTTTGAAATGGCTGAGCTGTGTAATATATTTTCGATCAATGATGCACATGTACATGTATGTCATAGAACTACAGAGTTGTAGAGCCAGTACCGATGCATGGATATCCGCTACTGCTGACATCCCTGGTTGACTTATGTTCGGGTCGGATTAGCTTTACAATTGCTTCAGTTTCGGTCACTAAGACAGTCATCCGATGAGACGATAAGCGATGATGAGACCAAACCGCATTCAATATCGTAAAATGTTTCCTTCTTAGACCCATGAATAAGGCTTTTCTTCCCCCTCAATAACATATCAAATCCCATGCAGATATTTCAAATTCAAATGACCTTAGATACAAGAAGAGTAATCAGTCGGATTAACCAATTAATCTGCACACGCTGCGGTGACATTTCGAAACGATCGTACCCAACGACCTCGTTCAAATTCTCACGCAGAGAGGAAGAGCTCACTCACAGGGCCAGGACTTATAGAATCGTACTGCGATCTGTATCAGTCGGAACCTGAGACGGTCTGTGCTGCTGGATGCAAAAGTCTTTCTACTTCATCAAGAAATCTTGGAAGGGAATGAGATATGAAACAGGTGCAAGAGATGACATTTTTCTGAACTATTGCGCGGAACCTTCGTGGAGTGAAGATTTAATGAATCAATTCAATCATAATTTGGCGTCAAACATGGCATTCTTTTTATATTTGGTGTTAAATGTATGAATACTTAGTCTTATCTTGCCACATGTGGATGCCATCACTTTCCAAAACATGCTCGTGCAAGTGTTTCAATTGTGAACAATTCAGACGATTTTTTTAGTAATTACATGTACTAGGGATTATATTACAGAAGTCCAAATAGTGAATTTCATCGAGACACACTTGCACTCAAATGATGCACTGTCCTTATCAACTATCTACTGGAACTTGTTAAGTCAAAAAACTGTCAAAATTCGTAAATAAAGAAAAATCAAAAGATATGCATAAAACTAGAAAGTATTAAAAAGATAATGAAATCACAACTTTTCGACCGAAGCCTTCCTCTTTCGGAAGTACGCATATCTTTTGTTTTTTTCATAAATACAATAACTCGATGACTGGTATTTTGGGTCAAACTTTGTCGTTAGGTCAAAGTTAAAATACAGTTAAATATTTTATCGATAGAGAAAAAATCTTAGTAAATTATACAGTGAACAACTAGTGCAAATAATAGTGTTGAGCGATCATCAAGCAGATTATTATTTTGTTTCATAGGACCGTCTATAAGTAATCAGTGATAACCAATTGTCAAGTCTTGAGTGAAAGGTGGAGGAGTTTAGAAACATTTGTGTTTCTGAAAAGGCTGTTGTCTGGAGAAAAAGGGAAAGATTTTAAATGTGTCACTGTCGAAAGAGTCATTCAGTTTCTTGCTAATCGACGCAGTGATGTTGCTGTCGGGTATTGGTCAGAGGACGGCATTTGTTGACAATACTCTGCCTGCAACGATTTCTCCATGTAATGCTTGGATCCTATGTCACAGAAAGATTCCCATAAAGCTGCAATGCCAAAGTAGCAGTGAAGGTATGCACATACGTCAATCCTCCATTGCTTTTTCGGATTGGTTGAGGTCGTTATGAGAAAGAATCGAAGCTTCTATCCAGAAAATGGAAGTCGGTTTGTAGTCATCAACTTATATGTCAGTGAGACAGCCAATATATGTAATTGAATAATTTTTTTGCATCTTCTGTTTGTAGCTCTAGCAAGTCCAACTGTTCTTTGTTTGCTGCAAGATTTTTTCTATCTTTTGAATTTCATTTATGCAGACTCGATATTACTGTTAGGTTAAAATTTTAACCTGATTAAGTCCTAGCAATTCCACATGTGCTTTAAATAAAAATGAATCCTTTTAACGAAGTTTTAGTTTATCACACTTGATTTGCATATGTGCTATTAAGTTAATTGCCGTTGAGCGTTGTCATTATGTACAAACCGACCGATAAGACCATGTAAGTTCAACCCACGCATTATGCACGTAATTGACATTACTTCTTATTCTGTTAGATAATGTTCTGTATTTCACTGCATACTATCATTTTCGATGTAAGTAGTCCTAAGCAGTCAATAAGCGAACTGATTGTAGACCAGATCCTTGTGTTGCACGCTCCGAGATTGTAAGGAAGTGGTCCATTTGACATAGCTACTTTGGTGGTTTGATGTTGGATCTTCGTCGAACCAAAACGCCTTTAAAAGTGACGTAAATAGAATGAAAAGCACATTAGTAAGCGTGCATATAGTCCTTTGGTCTCCGTGGCACATTGGTTAAGTGCTTGGCCTATCGATCTTCAGGTCTAGAGGTCGAACCCCGAAAGTGTCACTGGAAGTAGTCAGGAAGGGCATCCGGACTAAAAGATCACAGCGCTCCAGATTAAAGTCTGACCATGTCAACACTGTCCAGGCCCCCAGTAAGAGGGAGCAGTGACGTTCAACCATCATCATATACATGTAGTTCTGTGTAAGCATTTCGGACCAAAGAATTAATCCGTTCAAGTGTAAGGCGGAGATTATCAAAAAGTCAACTGCAAATTAATGCGCTTTTTATCATTTTTAATCATTTTATTGAATATGGAATTATCCGGCAATTAATCACTTAGCTGTAATTCAATATGTTTATGATGATGCCTTTCCCTATTATCAATTTTTTGGATGTAGACAAATCTTGCGCGACTTACTTATTGTTAGCGATTGGTAGAACTAGATTTTATCACATTTATCTGTTTTAGCTACTTACTGTATTCATATGGAGAATTGCGAAACCCGGAGGTAAACACTGTATTAAGTGAACTAATCAAAGCACGTCCATTGAGTGTTATTGAGGAAAGCACAGAGCGGCATTGTGCGTTATAAAATATTAAATAGAGTACAAATAGTGTATTCCACACCAGACACTTGATTTATTGAAGGATACTCAAATGAATTTCAATGCGATCAAAGTGCGCGTTCTTCACAAGCATTTTTTGATGATTCTTTTCCCTTGGATACGTCAACTCTTGCTGCATAAAGAATCAATAAATGAGCATCAGTTATGTCTCCATGGTTGACTGGTTAATCAGCCTTTACGGACTTAAGACTGTCGAAATTGCTTAGATAATGAATGGTTTAACGTCCTACTCCCCCATGCCGAAGGCTTGGACGGTGATTACATAGGCGCACTTCAACCTAGAGCATTGTGGTCTTTTAGTCCGGATGCCCTTCCTGCCGACTTCCAAAGATACCGTCGGGGCTTGACCTCTGGACCAGGAGATCGCTAGGCCAAGCACTTATCCATTGTACCACGTAGACCACCAAATTTTTGAAACGGCTGAGATAGATCATTCATGAATTTGGCAAGTGTAACTTTAATGAAGCAAAAAAATTATGTTTTCAAATCAACGTGACGAAGGAACTCATGATGTAAATGCACAACAGAAAAAAGAATTTACAGGTTCCGGTACTTCAAAAGTTGACAATTCTCTTGACAAGAATGCAGAATGTATAGATTTCAAAGGTGTTGGCTCTGATCTGACCAATGTTTGAACTCAGCTCTCCCGCACGCAAAGCGAACCTTGTACCACATGACCACTGCGCCGCTAAGCGAGTAGCTTTCGAGAAACATCAGGTTGGTTGTTTGAAATTTCAGTTTTTACTTAGAAGTACGAGTAGATCATATCGTGAGCTTCTAATCTTGAGATCTATAGACTAACTAAAAAAATGACAAAGCCAACAAATGATCAATGAATAGCGTACACTGTTGATGTCTATTTCTCATCGAAGTTCGAGGTCTTTATATGAAAATGCTCTTTCAAGATAGCACTCTAAAGGCCTATGTTAGATCTTTCAAACAATATTCAGTAATGTTAGATCTTTCAAACAATATTCAGTAATGTTAGATCTTTCAAACAAAATTCATTTGTCACCTACGTTACTACATTTGTTTTCTATTACCGGTAGGTGTCTAACTTTTTTGTAATTCAGTCACTACTTTTTCTCAGGCGGCGTCAGATATTGCGTTACTTACTTTGTACGTTGAACTTTTGTGTTCGCAAGGTGTATTCAGTCCGTGAATTCTTTATCCTGCAGTTAGAGATAATTAGAAGTTGGTGAGAAAATAAAGCTATGGAGAACTTTTGAAATAGGAGTCACCGACTTATTCATCGCTAACAATGCTCAATGCCGTAGCGAACGCGAGCAATTATCAATGAAATTTCTCTTACGAATCTTCTTTTGTGTCTCCTGAATATTAGCGTGCAATTTTTAGAAACGCCTCAAGCTAGAAGTGAGGACGCAGAATGTATTGATGTACTGCGAAACAATTCATAGTTTAGTTCGCTTCTGGTAATTCCTTCGTTTATGCGTTTTTATTTATCGGAAGTATTCGCTATTCTGCCATGTCTTGCCTGTTCAGCAAAAATACTTCATGATAGGGAATGGTATGTAAGGAAAGTTTTTTTCAATTCTGTAGCGACATCCGTCGATGAAAGTTTTCAGTTTCTTTCGAAGATGAAGTCCCCATTTGCGCATTGGTTAACTTCAGTTTTGCTACAGATCGATGAAGTCAGCCTGGATATTGTCGTCTTGCTTCGGAGAATGTTATTCAAGGCTGCACTACATTGTTGTGCCATGTAACCCCTTCCCGAATCATCTATGCGTTCTTAGTGATGACAAGGCTGCACTACATTGTTGTGCCATGTAACCCCTTCCCGAATCATCTATGCGTTCTTAGTGATGACAAGGCTGCATTGCATTGTTGTGCCATATAACCCCTTCCCGAATCATCTATGCGTTCTTAGTGATGGCAAGGCTGCACTACATTGTTGTGCCATGTAACCCCTTCCCGAATCATCTATGCGTTCTTAGTGATGACAAGGCTGCATTGCATTGTTGTGCCATATAACCCCTTCCCGAATCATCTATGCTTTCTTAGTGATGGAATAGTCCAATGGTGGCGCTCTTTCTGTGTCTGAGTGACTTGCGATCAAGCATAAGTCTGGATTGTGTCCGTATACAACGTCAATCTACGGCTACGTTTGCTTGCGGGTACTTGATACTCGCATTCATGGGCAAATTGCTCAAACAAACAACGAATAGATGGAATTTGACATCATCCTTTCTGTCGGACAAAACGTCGGACGTTGTTTACTTTATTTTGAAAATTGCTGCGTCGCCATAACAAGGGGAATGCTTTCTGATTTTTCCTGAAAGAAAAATTATGCAAGGTATTGGCAGACACACAGACTTAAACACACTATCAAATTAGCGGTTTTCTAGTGAACTGATCGTCAACAGGAGAAACTTTCACATTGAAGCATTCTGTGTTAATGTTTGTTTGTCGTTCATCTAAATAATGCACTCTTTTTATCTTTTTACGATCGGAAAAAATAGTCAACTTGTATTATAAATCATCTGCTTCGCTCTTTAGATTCAGACATCTTTCGAACCATTTCCTCACTACATTTATGTTCTCTTGGCCACTAATATCTTCATCTGGTGAAGAAGTTATAATTATCCTTCCTCATTCTATGTGTTCGCTTGAAAAGATGTTGATAAACATTGGAAGCCTAGCTCGTCCGAATTTCGGAATAATTTGCCTCTAATCCAAGAAATAAATCATTTCTTTCCATCACTGCCGTTATTCATAATTTGCGCTGGAAGTGTAGAGCTTTAACACATTCGGCAAAGAAGTTAGTTTGGTCGTGACTGTCTCCGCAGAGCCAAACGCTTGACTTACCTCCCAATAATCGACTCTCGTGCTTGCCTAAACTTCCGTAAAATTCCTGAATTTCCAATGACTGCAAGTGATCCTCAATGAGGCAGCTAAGCTTGTTGAATAATGAATATAGAGTGAATTCTTTCAACTTCATCCTCATTTCATTGTCTGCCAAAAATACCTCCACTTCATTTCTTGTATTGGTGCAGAAACTTTGAAAGAGACGTCGGATGTGTCGATAGAACTTGGCAAGTTGGTCTGATAAATAACTCCGGAAGTGATGATTGAATCTGCGAAGGACTGAAAATTCCATAAATTGCAGAATTTGTTGACGCTGCTCAATTTCCGTCTGCAAGAGATCTTCAGACATAAAGTAGCTAGTAATCAGACGGCTGGAAGAAAACTTAAATTGATTGTTTGATTGTCAAATGGTTGAATTTCGCTAAGAGATTTGTCAAATCGTGTGGAACTGTTCGAAAACTTTTGATCGACTTCGGTCGACTTTTACCACGCTCTCTCTGTTCCGAAGTTGGTGGATCACAGTTAATTGTATGAAATTTGAATAAAAAGTAAATCTGATCTATTATAAACTGTGAAAAGCCGTTCATCAGAGCTGGGTGGAAATCACATTTCGTTGGAATCTGCGTTCACTGGTGCACGAGTAAAATTATATTTTGTTGCTAATCCAATTATTCATAAGCCCTCTATTTTTGCGCATTTTTTATTGCAAGTATTATTACTGTCATTATCACTATCATCATTTCAAGTTTCATTTATTTAACATTGCGTTTCGTTTTCGGATACGGTATTTGCTACTCTTAATATATCGTATTGTAGCATTGAAACCAGGGCTGAGTCCGGGCCGCTTTTTTTGCCCCCGGATGAGAAAATTTTGTCGTTTTGCGCACTTTGCCATCCTTAATGAAAATGTCAGTTACGTTAGTTGAGTGTAGTTGCCTTAGAATCATTCTAAAAATCTAACTGTTGATAGCATGATTGCATGCTGCATCGCCTATGCACCATCTGTAAGTAAATTGAGTACTGTTGGGCAGTAAGGTGAATTTTTAGGCATTTGATACTTAGCACTTTTCATTAGTTTTAAATACTGTACATTTATAACGCATTTGGATAAATTCGATCTTTTTTATGTGCTGACAGCTGCCATCGTTATATTATATTTAGGTTTACTAAAGCGGGGAAACGAAAGCATTGATGACATAGACCCCTTTTGAAAAAGAGAAGTCATTAACTCAAAAGTTGACAATGACATGAATATTTAATCGACTATTTGACCAAAATTCCAAAGAAATTTTGTTTCCTAATCGTCTTTCGATTGTTGTTTCGGATCGAGAAAGCATTACTTATGACTATTCTGTCGTATGCCGGTACTTATTTTATCTTATTGCTTGCTAACCATGTTGATAAGCCATCATATGAATTCATTCAGATAATCTAAATGATCAAATGAGGAAGATGATTCTAATTTCAGACATAATAAGTATCGGCCCGGCCCGCCCAAGGACCGGGCCCCCCGCTTGTAGTTGTGATTGAAGCCTCAGATACAACGACGCGGTACTATTCGCACTAATTTCTTCCATTCATTCATTCTAACCCTAACCAAAAATAGAAGTCTTAAATTGATGTATAAATTTTCGACACGCCGTTTAGTCGGAGAATGGCATGTAATATATATTCAACACTGTTTCTTTTTGGAAGTGAATCAGATGATTTCCTGAGATGATATCTTTGTCATCTGAGACATTTGGTTTATCGATTCATTCGTTTTTGCTTACATAGAATGCTTTTTGAAGAGAATTTAGCTTAATGGCTGTGCGTTCTGAATTATAACAGGATTTAGGGCGTGATTTCTCATAAATCACGACATGCTTTAATATTTCAATCCAAATGCATTTTATTTATCTAACATTTTCTTTCTCAAAATATGCATTTCTGGGAATGCTCAATTTGGCATTTCATTTGATAAAGAGATCTACGAAGTAATTTGATGTACTTAATATTTAAATGTTTAGACTGAACAGTGAGTGCTATGTGTCTCTGATTTCTTTTCGCGTATACAGTAATTTAATAGTATGTTATTCACTTCCGGAGGATCACACCACCTAGACCGTCACTACGTCTTCTACAAGCAATATCTCCAGTTTCATATCATTTTGTAGCTCATCCGTTCAATGTTTGAAGTGATCAGCTGTGAACATAGCTCAATATTCTCGCATTTTTCGCTGAATTCAAACCTACAATTACAAAAGGATATACAGGAAGAGTTTGGCAGAGAAATAAATTTCATGCTTTGTTTTTAAAGCAAAAAAATTCATGGCCTGTGTATATCTATGCATTTCCTCAAAATGCTCCAAACAAAATCAAATTCAATTCAAAATTTTCCTGTACACGAGGGATTCAGCTGTAATGCTTTGCCTATCTACTTCAAGTAGATCCATTAGAAACTGAATATGGAAAAATATGTCTCTATAGGTTCCATTCTTACGAACAGCAGCATCTTCTTCCGTAGTCGAGGCAATGTTTTCAACATGTGTGTGCAAAGTGTGATGATATACGAGTAAACCAGACGTAAACAAGACGTGGCCAATCAGTATGGATAACCTCAATCGTTTGAGCCGCATCGACAATGCGATGATCAAGTGGATCTGTTCAAAACGGTTAGCTGAGGTTCCTACTGAGGATCTCAGGAGACGGCTTGGCATCCATCCATTGGAAGCTGTCATTCGATGACGAAGACTTCATCGGTATGGTCATGTGCAAAGAATGCAAGAGGTCTCCTGGCGAAAGAAAGTGATAATCCTAGAGGTAGAAGGACGCAAGCTAAGGTGAAGACCGAACGTGCGACTTGATGGCGTTAAACCTTCGTTGTATCGACGTTCAAGATCGAAACGCGTCGAGAACCGCCATCAGACCGGACCGACGTTTGCCGACATCCAATACTCGAAACACAGGAAAATTGACGTTAAAGAGTGGGCCACTGCTGCTGCATGTCTCCGTGATTCAGTGGGCATCCCTGAGTTCTCTGGCGTGTAAAGCAATCATCATTAAATATCAATAAATCATCAACTGAATCATTTAGATCATTCTCGCAGGGCTATTTGTGTCATATCATACGAGAACAGTGTATGACATTGGCAAATAGTATTCTTTCGTTGTCTCCTAATCTTAAAGCATAGCAAATTCAATTGCAACGTTGAAAGTTATCTGCTAATTCAGTAATTCCTGTCTGGTATTCATACTGTCTGGATAATTCTTGGCTGCAACCATCATGAAAATAAAAGGCCATGTGTATTCTGCTTGTGTCTGTAGCGCGATGATGTGCGAGAGTGAGACATGGGCCGTGAAAAGTGGTCAGATCATGAAGATTAAAAGAATAGAAAATGCATTTTGAGAACAATGTGCGGTATGAGGCTGGCCGATGAATACAGAAGTGAAGATCTAAGAAGGAAGATGAACCAGGAAAGTATTTCCGATGTTTTACGAAGAAGACTGCGATGGTATGGTCACATTCTGAGAAGAGATGAGAATGACTGGACGAAGAGATCTTTCCTGTTGGAGGTTGAAGGCAAAAGGCCGAGATGACGACTTTCGGATTATCCGCAACATCACCGATTCTGAACACTTTTCCTATGTGATTTTGACTGTATTATTAAATTACAAAGTCAGCAGAAGCTGCAATCACTTGATCTCTTAACTTCCTAATTCCTCTGACATTCCTTTTCGATCTCATTATTTGCAGTGAAAGTCAGGTAACAATTTACTGACGAAGTTATTTTTGAAAGATTAAATATTGAGTTGTTACATAAATGCCTAGCAGCGAGATGAAAATTTCTGTAGCATTTCCTGTGAAATGTTTGCTGTTCATGTTTTCATGGTAAAAGGAAATAGATAAATCAGACGAACAAAAGTAAATACGATCCGTATATGAGGAACTTTTAGTGCATCACCTGTCACCGTGTACTGCATTGTTAACAAATCATCACTCGCATCAAATTGCCACTTACTTCAGCATAGTACGTTTAACTTGACTGTGGTCTCCGTGGCACAGTGGTTAAGTACTTGGCCTGGCGATCTTTCGGTGCAGAGGTCGATCCCCGAAAGTGTCTTTGGAAGTCGGCAGGAAGGGCATCCGCAAAAAAGTACTACAACGCTCCAGAAAATCTGACTGTCAGCACCGTCCAAGTCCCCAGTATGCGGTTATGAGTAACAACGTTTAAAATTCATTTTTCATTCAACTGTCTTCATGCAATGTACGATCAAACGTGAGTTGTTTTTCTCAAGAAATATTATTACATTATACAGTTATTCAATTTTAATTTACTCTTCGTATTAAAGATATATTGGGTTGTCTTCTATATTAAATGATAGGTTGAGTGAATCATGAAGCTTTCACAATTCTCTTTCAATGCTCGTTATTTTGAAACTTTCTTTATTAAGCATTTTAGTGGAATAATAATTGTTTTGTTTGATTTCATTCGCATCTATTCTTCTATTTTAGTTACTAATTCACTAACCCATCATGGTTTCTTCAATCATTGAACACACTTTCACATGGCGCACTAAACATAATCAGTAGAGTGAAAATGATGAAAGCATAGTGATTTAATTTCATCACTGATTTATGCCACAGAATCCCTTATTTTTGAAATGCTTCGATTATAGTCACTGCTCAATCTAAATTAATCGTCGTCGATTGCCAATCAAACTGTTTAAATGGCTTCCGTAAACGGAACTGTCCACTGAACGTCATACAAATTCATCGAGAGTTATGAATGCGTCGCCGATGATCCATTAATTATTCAATATCCAAATATGGAAGGATTTGAATTCACTTTCCTGTGTGTTCTGTCCAACTTGATTCTGATCCTTCACTATTGCGTGGATCACATGCGCTTGTATACAATGATAAAGGCGCAAAAGATTCATGTAATGAAAAAATTCGATAGTGAAAATGAAGCTTAAACGTCGCTCCTCCCACCTCATGCTTGGACGGTTCTTTCACGGTGCTAGTCAGTAGTCAGCGATCTCCGTGGCACAGTGGTTCAGTGCTTGACCTAGTGATCCTTTGGTGCAGAGGTCGAGCCCCGAAAGTGTCATTGGAAATCGGCAGGAAGGGCATCCGGACTGAAAGTACCACAACTTTCCAGAAAAGTCTGACTATCTCAGCAACATCCAAGCCCCAGTATGGGGGAGTACTGGCCTTAAACCATTCTTCAGCTGTGATGCCTTCAGCTCGAATGCCGTTCTTGCTGACGTCCAGTAACACTTCTGGAATTCGACCATAAATCATATAGACAGACACTTACTGACAGTCATGGAGATCGCAAAACTGACCAAAATAAAGGCACAGTCAATAAAGCGACTAGTAAATTGGAATGGCATCATTCTTCCTGCTAATTACAAGTGCTAATCTCATTTTAGTAATTTACACATCCAACAGAGATGCTGTGGTAATGACTTGTATAGCGCAAGCTGTTTCAGTGTCACTAGCAAGCCATTTTTCGGCCATATCAATTCAACATTAAAGTGTTAGGCCAGCACTTTATCCTTACTGTATTAGATGAACGCATTTTTTTCAATGTGTTTTATCATCAGCTCATGGCTTCATGTGTGTTGAATTTACAACAATTTGGAAATTATGATATAGTTTTAAATAAGCAACTACTCAGCATCTGCTTGGAGCAAGACTCGCCGATGTCTGTCTAATCGGATGATTTGCACGACGAGCAGATTTCACTTCTTCGCTACTGTATTTCAACGTTCCATGGTTGTATTGCTAGTATATTTTTTAAAGCTCTAAAATGAGATAGCATCTTTTTGATTATATGACGATCAATTGAATTTAGAATACCTCTATTCTTAACAGAGCGGAAGAAGCAAACGTTTGATAGTCGTTTTGCTAACAGTTCGAAGGATGAATGATGCAATGCAATCTCACTTGGCTCCGTAGCAGAAAAGAAGATACTTTATCAACAATTTGCACAAATGATTCATATGCTAATTCCTCCGAATATTCAAAGTTGTATAATGATTTACATGCATGTTTTTATAGCATTTATAGCGCATTATAGGCATTACAGAATGTGATCGGTCGGCTAGTGCCCTCAAAAGTAATCGATAGTTTTGCTGAGCAAGTGAAGATCACGAAAAAATGATTTTTATCTACGGATTACAAGTTCCCTCTTTATTGTACAATGCTGCATCTATATTTGACGAATTTGTGACAATGTCGACGTATTTTGTCATTAGGTTGTTTATTGATGCATCTTAATTCAATGGCTACAGAGGGTATCTTGGTATTGATCTGACTTGACTCTCATGAAGTTAATGTGCATAAGAGTTGGATATGAAATGCTTTGTAAATAATGATTTTCGTTTTGAATCATCGAGGCAATAAATTGATTTTGTAGCGCCTGCTATTTGAATGGGTACTTGACACCGTTGTAGATCCGTATTACACGAAGGGCATCAATATCTTTTTCTGCAGTGGATTGTTGCGGCGTGTTGAGTTGGTCAACAGCAATAATTAAACCTTTTATTATTACACGCATGAGCTCGGAAGGTCTTCTGTACGCTACCCTTGAAATTGAACAAGATGACACTTGATGGATTGACTGATGAAGATAGGTATTTGAAATGTGCCATTTCTTTCTGAAGTTGGATCTATTCCTGTGATACCAGTAAGCGTTTGTATTGAACTGCAATTAATAGTGTATTTACGATGAATGAAGTTCACCACTCATCGAAAAAACAGATTTCTGATCCTGAAGCGATTTTGATTCATATTTGCTTCTCGTCTTTGTCATCTCTACCCTTTCGTTTCTTTTTCCACTTAATTGTTTTTTCTCTCTGCTAAAGTGCAAAAAGGAATCACGAGGTGCTGTCTTCATATTTCCGGCGTGTCCCGTGAGCCGACCCGTAATTTTCAGTTTCAATGGACGGACCCGGCCATTTGCATGCAATTTTAAATCATAGTTGAAATATTAAGTAATTCATAGCAATTCATACTCCGAATATTTCAAGATTCGCTTAACATGTTTTCCTGCTCAGATTGAAGGCATAAATGAGCATTGGCAAGCTCATACTCGTATAGATTGCCACCAACTAAATGCGTTTCTTGATGACTATTGTGTTTTCATATTCGCAAGTATGCGCATTAATTGTTCGGAATATACAAGCGCGTACTTGCTATTCACCGCTCAGAGGAAATTGCCCTGTCAATTATCCTGTCATTTTTCGCATCAATCGCTTTTCATTACTCGATCTGCGCAAAACTCGCTGATTTCAGATACTCCCGAAGAGGCGGTGTGGGACCCACAGGAGCAACAATCCGCCCAATCCACCCAGCAGCGAACTAACAACAGCCCTCCACCACCCTTGGTGGCCCTGATGTGTTGCAGTAGATGCAGGCATAAAGGAGGGACATTGCTTTTATGGGAAGGTCCCCGTCATGCTCCTTTAACCTCGATTCGTTTGCACCTGAGTCATACTGACTTCCAACGAAAACAACCCTGTCAGCAATCCTCCACAGTATCAGGGACTCTAGCGTCTCAAAGACACATCACCAGTCACCGGGGTTGTCGCCCCCACTCATAAGCAGTAGCTCGTAGGGGCCAAGAACTAACTCTGACACCAAGTAACCAGACACAGCCATCAAGCAACCGCTCTCGGACTTACATGCTTCCAGAAGGAATCCCGTTGTGCGGTCTTTGCCAGCTATTAATGTAACTGCTCTCCACGCTCACGAGATCTATTCCTTGGAGTCACCAGTAATTCCCGTGGAGCCACAGTTAACCAATCAACAACCCATTAATAACTAAAGATGCTAGCGCTCTTATTGATACATATGATTCCAAACCAAGCAATGAGGATATACTGTATTATCACATTTTATGTACATCTATCATATTTTAGAGGATTTTGCAATTATGCGGTGTGTAACAGGAACGTTGATCATGTGTACAAGGATGAACGATATCTTCGTATGGTTTTGCTAGAAAGTCACATTGCTTGAGAGTAAGATCGACTTAGGAATTCAACAGCTGCCATTGATTAGTAATGATAAGTGTCAAGTTTCTTTCTGTCACGAAGAATATTAAGGAACATCTTGAAAATTGGCGGCCAGGGTCCCATCATGTTTCCAACTATCCAGGCTCTCTTTTCACTCTGACTATCGATACAAACGTACGTGTATCATCTCTTTCTCCTTTTGATGTCTGTTCAACGAAAGAAAGCCGATGAAACGAGAAATTCGTCATACTATTGAATGTATGATATTTGATTAATTCTTGATTATTTACCATTTTAGGTTAACATCTATTGGACATGGATTTCATTTCTGAATCGATGAACATACCTTCACTCAAAAACAAAATCAGTCTTTCTCTAGAATTTTGCTAAAAGAGCTGAAATCATTTTCTTTCCGAATAAAGGCAGGAAAATTGTCAGAATAAGCGCAGGCGACTTTTTCTATCACTTCGGATGTTTTCTTCAGGTGTTTGTCAGGGGCAAGAAAGACTGACAAAAAGGTTTCCATTTTGATAAACTAGCTACGAAGACGATGTCACTTTGCAACCTTGGAAATAACAGCTAATTCCAAGTTTATCTGTCAGTAATTCCTTCTAGAGGAAAGATGACTATCGGTTTCTAAAAAGCTCATCATTTTATGATTTTTCGTCTCATTATTCCAATCCCTTCTGACGCATGTAAAAGTCACAAAATCAAAGAAATATCGATTCCTGTTAAATGTCAGGTCTAGTTTCTCATTCATTTGAATAATTGTTTTCTCAGTAATTATTCATTGTGGGGCCAACAAGTAAGAATAATGCCGTAAATCGAAAAATATTCGAGAATTTGCAAAAATATACCAGGAGCAAGTTGAAAAGAGGTTCTGACTCGAAGTTTTCAATTCTATTGTTCAAAAGTAACAGTAAAATTGACTTTGGCAAAGCGTGACGGGCCTTCGGCGTCCAACGCCTTCTTGCGGTCGATAGTCAAATGGCGGTCAGCATACTTGGTGTGAAGATTTATAAAGAAGTGAATGATATTGAGCATTACCTTGTTTGTTGATTGTGAGGCAATCAAACTGTAGCAAGGTAATCCATGTCTGCTATTGATTGTTGGCTTCAAGTGTGTAGTAGCTTTTGCTTCAGTGAATTTTGTGCCTCGAGTGCTCGTCAGCTTAGCAATGAAATCGACCTGAAAATCCTCGATGCTACCTAGATCATTATGTTTGCTTTTATTGTGCTCATATAGAGCATAAAGTACAAAAAAACGTATGTTTGTCGACTTCCAATTTTCGCGAATTCAGTGCTAAATTTCAACACATCTGTTTCTCCACTTCTAAAGTAAATTTAAACTTATGATTTTACTATGTATTTCAATATGTTAATAATTGCTGCAATACGAATGAGGGTGAAATACATAAATGCAGTTCATGAGGAAGATACTAGTATTAAGTTTGTTTCCGTAAGCCTATGTGGTAGAAAAATGGGACTCTTGATTAATCCTTAATGCTACATGGTCGATATGTACCAAGACTGCCGTCTTTTCATTCAGTTTTTGTTTGCGAGAATGGAATGATTGTTTTGCCAATTATATACCTAAGTTATCTGGAGTTCGTTTATATTTTTTGTTTGCGATAATGTCCACAGTTTTGTAATCAATACAATCATGTCATTTACGGTTAAAAATGAATTGTATTTTGCATGGCTCTTTGCGAGAATAGATACATTTCTGATAAACATATTGATTATGCATTCAAAATTCAATCTTACAGAGAGCGTTTAAATCAATACAAATAAGGAAAAATTTCGCGAATTTGATAAACTTCATTAAATTGAACCTGACACAAAATTTCCTGGATTACAGCATTCGAGAAGTTTTGTTTCCCGAACAGACTTTATCAAAAATGTATAAATACATATAAACTAAGTCATCAATCTCACATTGCGAGTCTTGGAATGTGTTGCTGTGTTATAGCTTGTATTGTATTCAGTCCTTTTACTTTCCGGCAACCAGTGACATTCTTGGGAATGTGTTCGACACGATATTACTTGGTCATAAGATTTAATCAGATGGCTGTAATTCTATTTAGCGTGCTAATGAGCGATTTAATGAAAATCGGCTATTGATTAAGATGCATATTGCATACTCAGGGATGTGATTCCTAAAATTAGGCGAGTTGGTCAAGAGCTGAAGGCATAGTGCTATTTCATGATTTATCATTTGCTCTTCTCCGTATGCATTAAGAAGATTTAATCCGATGTTCAGTAAATTCTTCTTCATTGATATCAGCTTCTATATAATTTCTAGCGGATTCTTTCTTCAGTGACGATTTTCCATCGCAATGCATAGACATTAGAAGGCTATCCTGGTCTCAGTTAAAGTATACTTACTTGTACTTGTTCTCGATTGGCCACTATTGAGTGACCGCAGTCCTCCTGATCTGCCGCAGCATTGATAATCTCGCGTATGGGGCGGAGGGCTACCACTTGAGATCTCCAGGTAAGAAGAGGCCGACCTCTCGGGCGTTAGTGATAAGTGGGACACAGCATTGAGGATCTTCTTGGCAGGAATCAACTTAAAGACATTGCGGTCCGTTTTTATACATGTGCATCTTCTTTTGAAGTGGACTATCTGTCGCTATGTATGAAGCTAAACGAATGAAGCTATGTATGAAGTTAATGTTCGAAGTGGTTGCGATGGCTCCGTAAACGGATGCCATTGGAGCACGCGATCACTACCATAAAGTATTTAGGACACAAGTTTCTCGTCATTCATCCTTTCATCAAGATTCATATAACATACACAGTAATAGATTTAATAGTGAATCTCACTTCCGTTTGTGTCGTCTCCTCGAGAAAAGATTAGCTGCTAAAAATATGTACAGTCTATTTTCTAAAAGATATTTGCAATTCCGAGCTTTTGCGAGCCGGCTCGCATTGCCCTCACTCCTGCCAAAAGCATTGACAATGCGAGCCGGCTCGCGAAAGCTCGGAATTGTAAATATCTTTTATCAAATAGACGGTACATATTTTTAGCAGCTAATCTTTTCTGGGGGAGACGACACAAACGGAAGTGAGATTCACCATGGAATTAAATAACCTCCTGTCGCTGCCATCAACTAACAGCAGTAGATATTTCTTAATTCATATGATTTCATGCCGAGAGGCATCGAAAGCTCGTGTATTTTACTGTACTGTGGAATATGAATTAAACAGATCGAGAAATCCGAAATAATGACTTCTCAAGCATACACAGTGATTAACATGTATTTTCGTGATTTAAGAATATATGTTTTATTTCTTGAAGCCAAATACAATGTCTTGACAAATACTTTGTTGAACAGTTCACTTTCTGTCTGCTTCTGGTTGTCAACGATAGCAGATTATGCTGTCATTCACTGTGATTCATGTGCTATTATCATTCATCAGACTGGAAAATTTCCTTGAAGAAATATTCTGCAAATCAGAACAATTGAGGACATGGCATAGCGATTGTCAATTCAATTAAAGCTCTCAGCAAAAACTGCCTGTCAAATTATACAGACTTTTCTGTCAGTTTCCCTCAGGCTAGTCAGACAATTCCATCAGAGAATGGTAATGCTCTCATTTAGTGAAGAAAGAAGATGCTTCCCAATCAACTTGTTCCATTTGCTTTCAAGGACATCTTTCCCTAATATCTTCTCTTCCAGTCTCCTCACGTCCACTCAAATTCACAATACCTGTCACTCTATTCCACACTCAGCTATTTCGTAGGGATGCAAGTGGGTAAAAGAATATAGTATTTCAGCGCCATTGCTGCACAATGTAGCATCTTCTCACAATGAAGTCACCCTTCTACAAATGCGAAGCTTGAACATCACTTCTCCCATGCGGGGGCTTGCACGACTCTGACGTAGTCTGACTTAATCTAGAGGGATGTGATATTTTTAAGTCTGGATGCCCTTTCGGCCGGTTTCCAGTTCCCGGGGGCGCGACCTGAAGCACAAAAGATCGCAAGGCTAAGCTCTTAACCACTGTGCCACGCAGACATCACTCAGATGTACTTAAGAGATTGGAAATTAAGATGAGATGACTCAAACTACGTGTAGACAACGGAACGATCGATAAGAAGGTTGAAAAGAAAGCTCGGTGATTCCTTGGTAGCTCAGTTGGTGGAACGATGTCATAGATTTCTGGAGGTTGGTGGTTCGATTCTCCTGTCGTAGATATTCCGTCAACCCAACATTTAGTAGCTGGTCATGAGGCCGGCCTTGTATGTGACGCTGATCTACCTTGCCCGTTATAGCAAGGACTATAGTAATGCACGAAACTGTGAAAGACGGGAAAATTTTCGTTAACTATAAGTTCAGTCACTCTGCTTAGAATAATTGTGTCATGTTTAGTAAAGAAGAACGAAGCTGAATTAAAGCAAGCCAAGAACTTTTAGACGATCCACTTAACGTCCGACCATGTACGACCATGGAAATGAATAATTGCGAGTAGATTAGCAGTACATTTCTTGTCAAAGTATACTTGTTCGGCGACTGCATGTATATGATACCAACAACTGCTTATTTATGCTTAAGTGGGAATGTAATTATTAAGAAAAGACACGGATGCATTTCGTAGATATCAATTACATGTAAATCAAAAACAAGATGTTGTCTACGTTGTCGCCTCTCTTGTTATGATGATTGGTATAATTAACACATGAATTCGCAATCACCAGCAATATTAACGCGGTTGATTTAATTTGAATAACAAATTCAAATTCAAAGACACGGGGAGAGGCAGTCTCGCACAGAAAGTACTTTCACTATCAATTCAGTTCAGGTTTGAAATAACTTTGAAATACTTCCCCATACTCTTTTCAGTCTTGTTGTCGGACATGACTTTACAAAGCGGAGGAATAGTAAAGTTCTTATCACTACAGATATCTAGATGTTCATTAGATGGATCTGTCTGTAAATAGGGTTATTCATTCGTTGTTTGTGTACTCTTGCACACACACGAAGTTGAGATTTTATTTCATCAATATGATTTTGAGAGCATCCGAGACTGCAATAACATAAATAAAAAGCATTTCCTAGAGCATGTCATGTTGTGATATGTAGTACACTCGAAGCACGAAGCTGTAATCTTTATCATTTAATGACCATTTTTTCATCATTCCATGTTGAAGGTCATCTAAGTCTTTAGTCACAGTATAGCGACTGTTAAATTGAATATTGCGTAGTTACTGTAACTGCTGCGTTTCTGGAGGATGAGTCCTCGAACGTCGAGATCCGCTATGAAGAGCATTTTTTCACCAGACCGATGGTACAAAAGGAACGCAAATGATCTGAATTCCATCATGGATCTCGGTCTGATTGATGTCGGATTGATTGATCATTTGATATTTCGGTCCCTACCTCTTATCATTCTCAAGCACTGATTTCATTTAAGATATTCCAGCATATATTTGAATAAAAGGTGTTCGGAATGCGATGTGAGATATCGGTCACATCTTCAAAGATTATAAAGACATAAATATTAAGCGTATAAAAAAAATTTGCTTAAGCGAGATTTTACAATGGATTTTCCGTGGATCTAGCATTTGGCATGATAATCGTCAAAAGTTCACACATTCAAAGTTTTAAATTTAGACATGTACATCGAAAACAATGTCATGCCGTGGTCACGCGTCACCATGACGACAGGGCCTAAATAATGGCTGCTTCCAGTGGATGATAATGGTTAAATGCCGGTCCATTTTCTCTGTCTCTTGTAAATATTCATGATGGCTATCATTTCTCCTTTATTAAAAGCCATTGCGATTAAATAATTATGTAATTATATCGCCTTGAGGCAATAATCTACACCAATCTGGCAACACTGACCAAGGTCGGTGCCTGCATGAGTGGCTGAAATGACCAACAAACGATATCCATTCTAAGCTTACTAACTTCAATTCTCTGAGTACACGATTAGTTGCGTTAAGAGGCAATTTCACGATATTGATTAATAATGTGGTGCGATACCATACTGTGCAATATTTTAAAGTGATCGACTTCCATTGGAAGTAGACCCCCTGAACTCATGACTATTATAATCAATGAATCTTTAAATAGTTGTGGAGATCTCAAATTCGTCACTGATTGCAATGAAATCGTGTTCAGCAGTCAATAACTTTCATATTAAGAATTTGTTCATGCTGTGTTGTCCATGAAGTCAAGCCTATCACACGCGAAAGCACAAGAGTCAAATTTGTGGTCCTCTCATAATTCTATAACACAGCGGTTTTATGTGATTTCACTTAAAATGCACAGCAAAATCATTCAGCACATGTACGCATAACTACGTACATGTACGTATACAACATATCTCGCATGATGATGATGAATGGTTTAACGTCACTACTTCCCCATACTGGGGCTTGGACAGTGCTGACATAGTCAGACTTAAATCTGGAGCGTTGTGTCTTTTAGTCCAGATGCCCTTCCTGACGACTTCCAATGCCACTTTCGGGGCTCGACCTCTGGATCGGAAGATTGCTAGCCCAAGCACTTAACCACTGCCACGAAGACCACTGTCTCCGACATGCATATGGTGGAAGCATTTTTTCAAAACAATTTCCACACTCTCTGAGACCTGAGGGGCCCAATGGACCCATTTGGCTATCTAATATGCCTTCACTAATTCTGCCTACTGTGGTCCGCATATCACTCACTCAGGTCTCTGAGGATTAATGCTCTTTCATTTCAGCCAGAATAATTTCTCTAAATCGCCTGTAGAAATGTGACACTTCTGTTTCCTACTTCAATGTTTTCCTTCACGATTAAAAATGAAGCTCTTAGACTCGGTCAGGATTTTGGTTTTGAAAGGCAGGAAACGGAAGCTAGCCCTCGAGGTGTTGACGAAATTCTCCTCCCGGTCAATGTCATTGAACGCTTGTCAACTCAGAGACCGCCATCTTCCGTTGTATTGTCATTCCCTCACACTTGACTCGTGAGCGAGTGCAGATGCTATCTGGGCAGATAGAGTTTGCCTCTTCCTGAAGATTTTTCTAACCTTTCTGCGGATGACTTCTAAATCTAACTACCGACTCATTATCAGGTTGGATATAGCGGAGAAATAATCAGCTGCATTATTTGCGGAGATAGCGTAGTATGAGGCAATGACAGTGATTAAACTTCAAAATCCGCAAAATACATTGATGACAAACGGGTTGAGATCGCAGCAGTGACTGAAAATGCACACGTGTGCTTTTCTTAGACAACGTAACTATTTAGTGTATGAAAACTTTCCAGATTTATTACACGTCACGTGGTTGAGTGTATTACACGCTATGTAAATCATCATTTGCGCGCAGGGAAAGTTAGGAAGCATCTCCAATTTAAATAAATCCCTTCGCTGAAGTGGGAGACTTTTCATTTTTTTCAAATTTAGCAATTTGAAGTTCATCGCATGGGTTTTTATCTCTGATTTTGGTGAAACTTGGTAATTTTTCAGATTTCTTAGTAGCCACGCAGCACACACAGATAAGGCCCACAAGAATCTTAACTCATATTTCAGATATCAACCTACACACTGTAGAATGTGCAATGTAGGCCTATGTGCCTGCAGATCACGATCATTTTGAGTTTATTCTTATTTTTGTTATTATCTTTCCCGACCATGTTCAATTGTTTTTGAATGTTTGATTAATTGATTTTCTGCACCTCTTCATGGGCCTACTTTGATAGACCTCAATTCTGTATGGTGTCTTTCAGGTTTTGCTCACGAATCAATTTTAGATCACTATTTGGACACGAGTGTGCATGCATACTGTTACTTTGTCACATTTTGGCAAACGCAATCAATTATTTTCGAGCATAAATTTTATACAATAATTACACAATAAATAAATAATTTATAACGACAATACAATAAATGCAATAATTGCAATAGGAATTTAATACAATAGGCCTGCTATGGTATCAATAGTTTTCTCCTATATGACATTTTTGAGTGTTTTATAACTCCATTTTCATTGCAAATATTGGTATGTTGATTAGCAACGTAATGCGGTCCATGCTCATTTAACTACATCCTGTCAATATTATGTGCTAAGTACGGTGAAATTAATGCGATGATTTGAGTTCCTTGTGACCAAACTGCTCTGGCATCGTACCTTTCATGTTTGTTTTTTAGTGTGAAGCACATGTATGAAACATTTAATTTTTAGTTGCACCACGTTTTAAAAGCATGTCACGCACAAATGAACCAAATTATTTAATTTGAAATAGCGTATATCACTTCATCGACGCCTTCCATGATATTCGATCACTGTAATCCGTCCTCGAAATTGTTGACTAATGTTCCTGAAGATAGTATCTCCGTTACTTATGAGTCTTGAATCCATTGACTCAAATAGAAGAACTAAAGGTCATTCAAACTTGCACTTTCTATTGCTAACAACTGTCGCCAAGGATTACCCCTCATGGTTTTGACAGTCTTAATTTGTATTGATTCTGGAAAACCGAGAAAAGACGCTTGAAAGGCTGTTTAACCGCTATTTTGAAAAATATCTAAAGAAAATGTGAAAAAGGACTAGTAGTCCGGCAGCCAGAACGAGTTTCTGCAGGGAACGGGGCCGAAAGTGAGACTTTCACAGAATGATGTACATCCTATGCCTACTACGAATCGGTGCGTCTTCCGAGTTCTAGTGAGTTC
Source organism: Prostheceraeus crozeri (assembly GCA_907163375.1). NCBI lineage: Eukaryota > Metazoa > Platyhelminthes > Polycladida > Euryleptidae > Prostheceraeus > Prostheceraeus crozeri. Next base: position 58,552 of record CAJQUW010015505.1, on the reverse strand, counting down.
CTCTTCTTGTCAGAGAGGATCAAGGAAAACTACATGTAAATCCAATGGGACGCAGATTGCAGTTTTTGGCTAAAATGAAATTCTGTATGTTTTCTCTGATTAAACGAAAAGTACTAAGCCCAGAGTCGTAATTTTTGGCATGGAATGTTTTCAGGTCATTTCCTATCATGTGTATGTGCTATTATCGTGCTTCTGATCGGCGGTGTATGCGAGAATGTGGTTCAATGTGGATAAAAAGGGCCAACATATTGGTGCTTGCCGACAGTAGGAGGCTCGCCAAATCTAGATGTGTTTCGCTATATAGACAGGGGTGCATGAAAATGAAAGGAAATGAACAGAAGACATTCTACGTCAAAAATTATGACTCTAGACTTAATACTTTTCGTTCGTCTAATCAGAGAAAACAAAGAAAATTTCAATTTAGCCAAAAACTGCAATCTGCGTCCCATTGGATTTACATGTAGTTTTCTTTGATCCTCTTTGACAAGAAGAGGAACTCACTAGAACTCGGCAGACGTGCCGATTCGTAGTAGGCATAGGATGTACATCATTCTGTGAAAGTCTCACTTTCGGCCTCGTTCCCTGCAGAAACTCGTTCTGGCTGCTGGAGTATAGGACTACTGCTGGAGTACTTCTCAATGTGTTAAGATTCTAGCAACAGTGACGTTTCGTTGCCTCATTTGCATTTCTTCGATATTTTTGATGTACTAGACCAACTTACCTTGATAGTTCGCTTTTGAACTGCAAGTGAGCAACGAAACGCAACAAGCAGGCATGAAAATATTCCGGGTTTTCCGGATTTTTGGAGGGGAAATGAAACATTTTTGTGAATCGTAAAATAATGCAATAAAATTTATGTACCCCCTATACCTAACCCTTACCGCACGTCTTGCCAAACTTGTCAATATTTTGTCATTTATCACATTTTTTGTTTTTCAATTTCTTTTGACTTTCCTATAAATTGCACTTAAAAAGACATGGATTCAAAAATTTTCGCGCTGCGCTATCATAAGCTAAGTGATTTTGTATTTCTTGGGATATTAACTATTATGTGTACCTTCAAAAGTAATCCTTGTTTTATGTTTTGCCTTGCTTCATGGATAGCTAAAGCTTTGTTTAGTTGTATCGGAAGGACTATTTGTGTTAAACTTAATGCTTATGATAATTTATATGATTGAATAAAAAATAAAATAATTTTGTAGTCCCACCTCTGTCTTATTTTAAATTTTCGGCTAATTTAACTGATAACTTATCACGAAAAATATATACAGTATATTCTACGAGTTGCTTGAAATAGAAACTGTTTAAGACAGCCTGTCAGTCATAAAACCCAAAAAGTAGCCATGGGCGAACCAAATATTATTGCCCATCAAGTTATGTCTGAGATGTCAGGAAATGCATTCTAACATCTAAAATCTCAAACATTTTCCGAGCAAGCTCGGATATTATAGGCTCGCTCCGCAGTCCGCTCGCCATAAATTTTTGGATCTGTTGGATTTTCCGGGGTTTTATTTTCGGTCCATTTTCATGCCTGAACAAGGTGATTGATCATCTGTGTAGATAACATTTATGGAACAATTAGAAGAAGCTGAACAACAGCAGAGAAAGGAGATACACTTGCCGAAGAAGATCTACAGAAAAGAACGAAAAATTTAGCCAGAGGCAAGAAGTTGAAGCATCCAAATTCCTTGCCATTGTATTTGAAAGAAGACAATGTCAGTGATGTTGTGAAAAATACAACTTTGTCCATTAAATTCTGAAACCTGGCCTGGCAACCCTGTTATCGGCGTGTCTGATAGAAAACACATAAAAAACAGATTCTCGACAAACTTGCGGAATTTACTCTGCATTCCCAGTAGAACTTATCCAAAGTGCGCACTTCACCGCCCAGAATCACAGGTGGTCAGAGAACATTTCCAGAGTCTCCATAACTCCTCGTATTCATTTGTCGCACCTGAGACTCATTTCTTTCTCTCACTTTCTTTCGACATGTTCACTCATACGAGCATTATGCGAATGAATTGAGACGAATAATGTAGGGAGAATCAATGTTAGAGAAACAGGATGCTCACCTTCCCATGCGTGTAGTTGAAGAAATGATCGTGTAATGTAACGTTTGTAATTTTCAACAATCATTCATTCATTCATGCGGCAAGCAATACGGTATAGAAGTAGTTGTTGCCTGGCAAAGATTCTCCAAATGCACTGACCTCAAATTGGACGTTCCAGGTATTTCCATGCCCTTGAATGCATTCGGCAAACAGATGGTTTTATAGTTGAAGTTCGAATACCAGTGTCGGAATCCCGTAGTCCTATCATTTTTGCTGTAGTCCTATCAATGAAAGGACTCCGGACTCCGGCCTATAACTAGACCCGAAATATAATATAAACAAATCATTTATCCTCGTGCATTGTCTTGATGTCAACTTTCTCCGTCAAACAAAAGTACAGAGACACTGTTGTATGCAAAACTTGCAATAGTTAAGGGAATGAACAGTGATAGTGAGAAAAGGATTGTCTTTTCACTCGAGGTTTAGTAAAGAAGACAAGCTTTCCTAGCCTCTATCACACTTGCGCACCAAAGGTCACATCAGAGACAAAAGTGAAATGAAATACTATGTTTGTTTGAGAACATTACCCTCACGTTAATCGTGTGTGATGGCTCCTCCAAAGCGCAAATTAAAATCGAAAGTGCACTCATATTTTTTGGAGAAGGATGGGGAATTTTCCTGCCTGTAGAGACTGGAGAAAAACGTGTGAAGCACACATCAACAAGATGGGAGGAGCCGAATCGCATGCACCCAACTTAAAGCGACATTTGATAAACTTACATCGAAAATGATTGATAGTTGATGCAGCAATGATCACTTATAGGTTCAGGTAAGCCTATAATGATCTATGATGTAGGTTAACCTACCAGTTTTTTCAAAAAGCTAGGCTATATATACTTGCCACCCAGAGTCGGAGTCCTATCAAAACGATGGGACTCCGCATCCCTACAGTGTTGTGGTGCTCAATTTCTCGCGAAATACTTTTCCGGTCTGAAATTTTGACACATTTTCTACTGTGTTGTTTTATCTTAATGAGAAATTAATTCCTGGTTGAACTTGTATCTTCTGGGGAAGCTCATTAAAATTATAATTTCTCTATCATCTTCAGCTAGGTGTTTCTTCCACGTGTTCAGACAGAAATAGTAATTTTTTGTCTGTTAGAATTATTAAATATAGAGTTGCTTCCTAAGTCGAAAAATGGGAACTGACTTACATTGATTAACCGCCTTGTTCATCAGCACGTCCAGAGTGCTAAGGCCCCAAGACTGACAAGAAGCAGAAGTATGGGCGAAAGGAGAGCTGTGCCATCTACGATTCACCCTGATAGTGGCATCCCCCGCTATGATATGTCGATCATGAACAGCTTAGTGAACGAAATATTCAAGCGAATTGCCTACGTTTGCAGCCGATTTGCTCATTACGACAAGAAATTGGCTGTCACCAGTTGGAAAATCGAAGCAGCTGTTCGTCTTTTGTTGCGTGGTGAACTTGCATGATAAAGCATGCCGCATGATCAGTATATCTGAAAATTTCGAAAATATTGTTACAAGACTTGATGTGAAAATGTCACAGCGGCCGACAGCACAGAAAACGTAAAGAATTAATCAAAGTAAGAAACAAATCTTCTGATTTCCCCTATCAGAAGCTAAGATAGATGAAATGCATTTGTCGGAATTAGTACTGTCTGCATTTCCTAAACGTTCGTAACTTTACAATCAGCGGTTATTTAATGAAAATATGACTTGCATTCACGTCAATTATGCATGCAATGAATAATACAGGAATAGAGCCACTGCTTTATCAACAGTGGTAAATTCATAGTATTAAATTCAATTTAGTGTCTATATGATCTTCTAGATAAATGGAAAGTTGAAAAGATAAAGTAATTTTTCGTAGTGAGCTTCATGAATCCATTAGAACATTGACTTTAAAAGTACTTCTGTACACTATAGATAGGTTCATGTATTCAACATTTGCTATGATCAACAACTTGTATGCATTGATATGTTATACACGCCCACTATTACTTTCATGATTATATTTTCCCAATTTTCTTGACTTAAAATGCGTGACTCTGGGAGGTTAATATTTTGACAGATGAATTTGCTATGTGAGGGTGAATATGTCTGATGAAAGTAAATTAATATTAATGAAGAACTTGAGTCTGCTCATCTCTTATCTGACAAAGACAGAATATGAAGTTTAAATGACCCTATCTGAATTCAAATACACGCAGCAAAGTTCTGCGTTGTCAGAAGGCTTGGTTTTCTAGGCATCACCGCAAATCTCATCAGCTTTTAATTATTTCTAAGTGGATTTCATTGTACGAAGTTTACAGTTTTGAAATATCCGACCGATTCATTTAACGCACCTAAAGTCCGATCGACATCGAGCTCCCCTTAGGTTAATTTTCAGTTTAACCTGTGAAAACAATTTTCATGAAGCTTTTTTTTACGTCACTACTCCCCATATTTGGGGCTTGGACGGTGCTGACATATTCAGACTTATGGAGCGTTGTAGTACTCTCAGTCCGGATGTCCTTCCTGCCGACTTCCAATGACACCTTCGGGGCTCGACCTCTGGACCAAAAGATCGCTAGGCCAAGCACTTAACCATTGAGACCACGGAGACCACAAATTTCAAAAAAAATTTGCTCATACCTAATAGTTGCAAGCAATCTTGTCGAAGCAAATGTGATCCGATCGTGTTTCTATTAATGTTGTCGATGTAGCTGCGAAAATTCGCAAGTGCATTTCTGCGATTTTTATTTTGCAATGCTAGACGCTCAGTTACTTTCAAGACGGCTGTAACTACAGCTTAAAAATTGTGGTTTTACCTATGTTGGGTGACAATCTACAAATTCAAAATTATAAGAAACTCGTCGCGAATTTATGAAGAAAACGTCACCAGCTCTTACACTGTGTAAAGGAGGAACTGCGCAAATTCATAGAGCATAGGAAAACCAGCTTCTAAAGACTGATAATTGAATGGATGGGGTGAAGGGGCGAATTATTCAGACCACCTACACGCATGGTTTTCGCAGTTACATCCCAACAAGTGAATGGGTGGTTTTCAATGAACATCTCTTTGAGGATATAGACGAATGTCTCCTCTTGCCGAAAGTTCCTCAAAAATAATCTTTTCGAACAAAACTCAACTCATTTTTCAACAAAAAAAGGTTTGATAAATAGGTCTGCATTGAAAATATTGTGTTTAATGTTTGTCAGCTATAATTGGCTTGTATGTTATGTTGTCATTTGGACGTCTATTTTTGTCTGCTCAATTAAATAAATTTGAATATTGGAAGCCGCTACATTCACACATTTTCACACATCTTTTGGGTGTGTATGATAGAGGGCAACTGTTTAAAAAAATTGATAAATGTTCCTTGTTTACACTCGGACGCACATTCGGCGCCGCTCTTCCTTGTGGCCGAGTTCAATTTTTCCACTCTCATTCTTTCTGTGTTGAGTGTTTAACAGGAATGCGGAGTGCACCTGTTTTAGAATTCTTCGGTTTGACCCGACCTAGATTTGAACCCAGGTCTCCCGGACGCAGAGCGAACACTTTACCACAAGGCCACCGCGCCGGTGAGAACAATTATTGCATAGATCTGTTTGTATTTATACGATTTATGGGTAAAAACATTGGCAAAATAAATTGATTAATCAAATATATCCGGAATTTTTCTACTACAACTCACCGACAGACCTGGTGATCTTATAGATTGTTTAGTCTGCGCACTTCGTGATCCGAGATTGAAGGTCTCTGTTTCATGATGATTCGTTTAATGCTGCATCGATCTTCATCTCTCCATGATGATTTCTATTACTGAATGAATTCTTCAGTCTCCAGCTTGTGGCTTCGTTCCTTTTTTCATGTGATTTTTATCAAACGTGATTTCTCGGTGATCTGATGATACAGTTTTTGTATATAAAGTCTTCAGTGCTTTGATAATTCGCCTTTCTGAAATTGCGCCTTAGATTTCAGTATCGAATCTCTTTGAAGATTCTTAATCTGCGTATGACTAAGCATTCTTGACATTTTATATTTGACTTTGTGCAGCCTTCAAAGGGACTGATGTCGTTTCTTTTTCTTTTAAGTCATTTTGAGCCATCGCGTGCTTGAAGGTGAAAAGTTCACCATGCACCTTAGATTATGTGTAGGTAGTGAAAGGAAGAGGAAATTCTGATTATTGGTTGTATAGTCAAAATAGATCTTATGATCAATACTCGTGATTTGCTTCCTTTAAAGATTATCAAGATGCACAATTCTTCTGGAATATTGAGTACAATAGATGCCGACGATTTTCCTCTTGAATGAAGGATAAAATTCATCAATGATCAACTTATGAAATATCGGACCGTATTCAGCATTCATGAATGGGATGTGGACGGCTGTTATGTAATAAGTTGACACTACAGAATTCGAGAGCTTGTCTCTTCCTCTGTTTGACTAGAAAGGAAACATTGGAACAAGTAACGTAAATGAAATGGCACAATCTGCTGACATAATACCATAGCAATCGAACAATGAGCAGCCAGTTCAACACTGAACACGCCAAATTGTGCAAAGTTTCAGTGACTGTTATCAACCGGATCACACAGCAAGGAGACACAGGCGATGTCAAGTTCTACAGAAAAGTTTGTGACCGTTTTTTCGTGCGCCTGCTAACTTTTTTAATAATGATCGAAAGGGCCAACATGATGAATTCTTCGAATCTGACGGCATTATGGCGATTGGAGCATTCTAAAGGAATTCACAGCAATCCGCAAGCGGCGCACGACTATTTTTCCTATCTCTACAAGGTATTAAAAATTCCTTTTTGTCCACTTAATAAGTTCCTATATGTGCCATCGTTTTGAATCAGTTTGCATTTCTAGCAATGTAATACGTTTAAACTAATTCTGTGGTTGATGCGTAATAAGCATCAGTTCTGTGTCTTCATCTCTTTAGGCCTAATGAAAATGTACACAACGTTTGCGAGGCGCGATCAGATACACTGTTGTGATTTCAACAAATTGGAAAAATCTTGGTATTATCATTTGTGGTACTGGGACACTGCTCAGACCTGTCATCAAGATATCAAAATTGAAGCATGTACGCATTATGATAAAACTTCATATCCTCCAAAAAAATGCGCGGTGCACCCTGTAAAACTTCATACTAAATGATGGATGGCTGTGTATTTATGCCGTATGATCCAGAAGCTCGCTGTGGTTGCCTACAACAGGGCTGCCCCGATTTTATCAGGACTTCCCGATTTTTGACCCTAGAAATTTAGCTGTCCTGGTTTTATGGATTTTGAAATTTGGATGCTGCTTTTGTAGTCGAAGTTAGGTGCTGCGGTCAGAATCTCTTATGTACACTGTAGTCGCGTGCATAGGCCTCCTGTCTTCCTTTGAAATACTGTTTTCACTGATATAAAATATGTATTCGATTTCTTTCTGGGAAAAATGAGTGTAGCAACATAAAGAAACGCTCTATTTGTACAAACTCAAGAAATTGTCCAACTCGACACCAACTCGCATCTTTTTTTTGATAGTCACAATACAAGAGCATAGTGTTCTATTAAATCGATTGGTTGGGAGGTGACGAAGCAGAAATAGTTGTTAATAAGATGTTGGTAATTTTCTTTTGTTAAAGAATTTCGGTATTTCATAACCGACACGCGCTTAAGTCCACGAAATATAAGAATTATCGCCAGGTTATGTCCAACAAGACAGATGAAAAGCGAAACACGCATCAAAATTCTATAGTTACGTAAAAAATGGAAGAAAAGTTATGATTTTTGTATCACTATTTTCTGTATGGGCGTCCCGATTTTTAGACGACAGGGGTTGGCAGCCGTGCAGTAATCAAATCAATTATGCAATGAAACAAACCTCAAATTTAAGATGATACTGAATAGAAAATGAGAACAAAAATGTATTCCTTGAAATTACTATTTCGAATACCAATATTTACTTCATCTTCAAATTTCAAGTTCAGTAGCAAACGTGAAAGCGCATTGTACGACCTTTGATATGCTCTCTGCGCCGAAAACGGCTATTAAAAGTCCCTGAGCAGTCAGAAAAATTTCTGTAAAACAAATGACACCGAGATGAAGTGGAGTCGATGAAGTACCAGAGCATTTCTCTTCCTAGCTGATCTTTGCTCGTTTACAATGCGAAGGCAGCTCACTCTATCATATCCCAATGGACAAATTCGTTTATATTTACGGAGGAATGAAAAGATGTCGCACGGAACTATGGAGTGAATTTTGATTGTAACCACAGACGAAATATTGAATTTCATGATATTCGATAGTTCCTTTATTGACTGCCGAATCCATTACTGTTCGCCATCAATAGGCCGATCGATTACGTTATCCTTATTGACACAATTGTGCAACCAGGAATGTGACGAAAATGCGGACGCTGTAATACAATGTACAAGTTTTTTTGTGTAAAATTGAGACTAAATGAGATTATCTGAGAGTGTGTTTATGTTGAGGAGATGCATTTATTTTTAAAGCTGAACTTTTTGGTAATTTTTCATGATGATGGATATTGAATTTTTAATTGAATATAATTTGAATTTAATTGATTCGTCTGTCTTCTTCGTTTCATCCCAGTACTGATTAATAGCTTCAATAAAAATGAACTGTCCACAGAAAAAAATAACCCATCTGCCTTGTCCGCAGCATATTGAGAAGAAAAGAGCTGTGGAGATTAATATCCTTCATTCCATAGTGAAAACAAACAACAAATTCAAGTGTGTCAATCAGTAAGGCCTCTTTTATCACGCTTTAATATGCGGCTAGGCGATACTCAACATTTAGTACTTCAGCCAATGAATTCAAAACAATCCTTTTGCACCGACTGTTTGAGAAGTTATATGGAAATGGATTTATTATCAGTATGCCCTTATTCATTTAAAGCACAGAGATTTCTCGTTAGATATTCGTTAACTTCGTAAAAGACTTTACGAGCTTTTGAGTTTTAACGATAAGAACTCATTTGATTCAACAAATGTCGAAATCTGTAAATGACTACCACGAAACATGCTTCGTCCTGTTGGGACGAGGGTTGGTTCGAGCCATCAACGTTGACATGTGCGCATACCGCTTTATAGCGCGAAATAGCCAGAGAGGCACTACACCGGCGCTGTGACCTTGTGGTAGAACGTTCGCTCTGCGTCAAGGAGACCTTGGTTCAAACCAACGACTCAACAGGTACATCCTTCATTCTTGCTAAGCACTCAGTACAAAACGTGTGAGAGTGGGATAAATGATAACTCGGTCACATGGAAGAAAGGCTCCGTGTCTAGTGTACTTCTGAGCATAAGCAAGGAACTTTCATTCATTATCGCTGGCACGTGAAGGATGGATTGCATTCTGCAATCAATTAGTGCCGCATCAATAAATAATATTATGTAGTAATAAATGGGAATTGTTGATTTGTATACCTTATAGACCTTTGGACCACCATTACCTTTGATTAGCCACTCCAATTTCAATTTATTTACACGCTTAGTAATCGTTAATATAAGTAATTCAAGGGCAGTTAATTATTGATAATAATTGTGTTGAGTCTTCGAGGCATTTGGCTATATCAAATACAATCATCTGACCGTGATATGATGAAATGGGCCTCCAAAAGCGGTAGCTCTAAGTTACTCCATTTCGGGCCCTAAGAAACTGTAGATGAGATGACAATGCTGATATGATTGTTCCCTCTATCTCCCTCTTTTTTTTAGCTGCTCACTCCTTTTCGATCTCTCTTCGTTTCGTTAGTGTCAATTTTTGTTTTTGGTCGTTACTGCGAATTAGTGTGAGAGATCGGGTTGTTTTTCTCCTGGGACCTGAAGCTGGGGTTGTGAGTTTACAGTTTCCAGCTGGTTTTCAGGCTGAAGGTTGCTGACGTGGATGCCTCTGGGAGGATTGGCTGCCTGCTAATGAAGCGATGAAGTGAAGCAACTTAATGACCCTTACAAAGGGAGGTAGTGTGCGATGAGGGATTTGTAATGAGGACATCATTATATTTATTTAGAATTTATATAATTAATCCAGTGGTTGGTTCTCTTAACGCTTTGTTACCTTAAATGATTACAATAGACTGAAGAAGTGGAAGCTGAAATAGCGGCGGCGTCCTGTGATATTTCCTCTATTGTTGCGGGGAAATCTGTTAATATTTTGGTTGTCACTTGTTTAGTCGATAAGGGAAATTGATGAACGCTTTGCTTGTATAATCAATAAATATTTCAAATGTTGAATTGAATATTGATTGCCGAGACGTGAGGCCACATTGTAAACATATTACATCTCTTATTCATTCTTTGTGGTCTCCGTGGCACAGTGGTTTAGTGCTCAGCATAGCGATCTTCTGGTACAGTGGTCGAGCCCCGAAAGTGTCATTGGAAGTTGGCAGGAAGGACATTCGGACTAAGAGATCACAACTCTCTAAATTAGAATCTGGCCATGTTAGCATCGTCCAAGCTCCCAGTAAGGGGGAGCCATCATCTTTCATTTCTTGTTCAGTCGTTGATTTTGGAGGATTTAATAGGGATTTTGATTAATTATTTTGTTACAGTAATTGGAATTAACTGCATAAAACATCTATAGGCCTACCATTTTATATATAATGCGTAAATAATCTACATTTGGCTGAGTCTCGGTCATTTCCTAAACTGGGTTAGATTGATTCGGTGGTTGAAGATATGTGTTGGGGAATATTGTGACTCACTTACAATTCAGTATTTTATCGCTATTCCCGGCTTCTTTGACGGGCACAGATTAAATTTTATAGCCACTGGCATTGTTCTAATTTGTATTATTATTATAAATTATTAACAATTTAATTTATGAATATTTTTTTCATTAATCATTAAAGAAGTCCGTGAGCAGTCAGAAAAACTTCACTTAAGCAAGTGACAGAAATGAAGTGGAGCCGATGAAGTGCCAGAGCATTTGTCTTTCGAGCTGAGATCTGCTCGTTTACAATGCGGAAGCAGTTCACTCTATCATGAACAAATTTGTTCACCTGTTGAGCCCCTAGGACGTCTGTAACTGCATGCACCCAACTCCTCCGTTACACAGTTGCTTACATTCCCACGACATCCCAGATAAATTTATAACACAAAAATTCGTCTTTGTCAGTAACGCTAGTGCGCAGGAGGACGTGCACTGTTCGTCTTGTCAAGTTGTGAACAATTTTGACAAGTTAAGCAGATTCCATAACAATGTCTATGTTTTCTGCCATAAACACTTTGGATCAATGCAACCGGATGACGTGATGATCGATTGATCGAAGAGAAAATCCAGATGTTCCACTTCGCCATCATCACAACTCCAAGACTCCACACCAGATCTTCACTCGGTTATCGACTGGGTTGGGGCCCGTGGCAGCTCCGTTGGCAGCATTGCCCGCTGTTCAGTTATTGTTCCTAAGCTTAGCATATCAAGTTTCTAGCTAACATTGGTTTTTTTCCGAGAACCGGGGAAGCTGGCAGTGCAGGATGTTCTCACATCTGACATCGCGAAATAATGCAAGTTGCACTATCGGAAAATTCGTCGTCGGTATTGTCACGCAATGACAATGCGAAACATAAGTTGACGTCAAACGTCACACGTCACACACGCTTTTTGTATCAAACTCAATCAAACCAGAGAAAATCAAAATACATAGAGGAAGTCAAAATCCTTCTGTCGTGATGATGAGCCGAAAAATGCCATCGTTCACACAAGGATAATAAGGCCTTTATGTAGAATAGATAGGCCTATTTCTAGTTTTCAAAAATAGTGACTAAAGAATACCATGTGACTAAATTCGATGTTGTGATTCAAGTATTTAATAAGCCTAGCCTACATTAGGCCTACGTCATGTATGCCACCATGAATCATTACCTGCATGTCCACTGGCCGGTATGTTGTGCATGAAGAATTCGTCCTCGTCAAGACTATAGAAATGGATTTACCAACAGGATTCACTTTTCTGTTGAAAGACTATGTGCATAATCGCAAGCAAAGAGTGCGATATCATGGCTGCAAGAGTCAGCTCAAGGAAGCTACCAGCGGTGTTCCACAGGGTTCTGTGCTTGGTCCCTTTCTTTTCGGCCTGTATATATCGTCTCTTCAACCATTGTTCTCTCTATGAATTCGCCATTATTGAACATGCCCGCGCCAGCGCCTGTATCTGAAAGCGAATGCCCGCTGCCCGCAAGAATCGAGATGCCCGCAGCGGGCCCCACCTCAGGATATCGGTAAAGCGATGCCTTGTTTTTAATCAGTAACGTTTTAAATGGCCTCTTTTGCATGATAAAAGTAGAAAAGAAGTGAAAAATCTATGAAACTGAACTGAACTCAATGAATTCAAGTGCACTTACGGTAACAAAAACATCGATCGGTCGAAGAAAAGGTTATCACAAAGGATCTCTGAGCGCATTCTAGCTCTAGGATGGAGAAAGGAAGAAATCGACTTGCAACATGAATCAACCCGACATTTAATTGAGTTGTAATCCAAATCGAACGCCAAGATTTTGCTTTTTGATAATCCCGAGATGCCGCATAAAGTGCACCTGTTGCGTTTATTTCGAAACAATGGCTAACTACAAAGGAAAGCGAAGTAGAATTTGTGTGCACCGAAAGAAATGCTGTTGCATCGCATGACATCACATCCCCTTCATTGATTGCAATCTATTTTGAAGAGAACTTTGTTCTACCTTGATATGTTTCCTATGTCCATCTGTTTGCTCTCATGTCGCTGTATTGCGAATTCTTCTAAATGTAATTTTCAATGGCATAATAATCGCACTGAAATGGCTTATCAATACAATGGCCGTTAGGAGAGCTCATTTAGGCAAGGGCCGTTCGTGGGTGCAGAAAGGTCATTCGTAAACATAGTACTCCTGTGGAGGTTTCGCTTATCTCACTTGAGGTCCTCATTGTATATGAGCTACTTCAATGACCACTCCAGTTTATTCTCAAAATTTCACCACACTTGGCACTTTTATTATTGCTATAAAAATACTTACGATTATGCAGATAGTCTTTCAACAGAAAAGTGAATCCTGTTGGTAAAACCATTTCTATAGTCTTGAAGAATAATTCTTCATGTACAACATACCCGGCCAGTGGACATGCAGGTAAGGATTCATAGCGGCATACATGACGTAGGCCTAATGTAGGCTAGGCTTATTAAATAATTGAACCACACTATCGACTTTAGTCACATGGTATTCTTTAGTCACGATTTTTGAAAACTAGACGTAGGCCTATGTTGGTATTCTACATATAGGCCTAATTATCCTGTGGCATTTTTCGGCTAATCATCACGACAGAAGGATTTTGACTTCCTCTATGGATTTTGATTTTCTCTAGTTTGATCTTGCTTGATACAAAAGGCATGTGTGACGTGCAACCTTCGCATTGTCATTGCGTGACAATACGGACGAATTTTCCGATAGTGCAGCTTGCATTATTTCACGATGTCAGATGTGAGAACATCCTGCATCACCAGCTTGAATAGCCATCTAGAATATTATAACAACGGAATTGTGCCTTATTACTTGATTGCAGACCTTATAATATTGATTAGGCCTATTCATGTTATAAAATGCAGGAGACTTACATGTATGTTGTGACACACTCCACTAGATTATCAAATGCTTTTAAAGATATTATTAAATTATTTAAGTGACAGGGTATTTATAATAAAGTGTTCTAATTGAAATACATATTTGTAATGAAAGCTTGCGTGGTAAATGATGTGGAAGTACGAAATGTGCAGCACATGCACACCTGCAATTACTGGCATTGCTTTATGGCGTTAGTGCATGTGATCTAAGTTGATTTCTTTATATACAATGGAATATTCTAAGTCTGTGCATGTGTGACAATTCAACATTGGCGCTTTAATCTAAATTTTGAGCATATCCTGTAGGAAATGCACACTTCACTAAAGTAGTGGACAATCTTGGGTCTAAATTTGAGGTTTTCCCAAGATTAGCAATGGTCTTGGATCTTTAGGTCCACCCAATATTTGACCCCACTTGCGATAACCTTGCGATTGCAAGTGTGCCACACTAATACAGTGGTTCCCCCGTTAGCGACCACCCCTCCGGTTACGACGACCGCTTTCACATACTCCGGACAATTTTCCAATGTATTGACTCCTCAGCAGCGACCACTCCTCCACAATGACCGATTACTGACAAGATGTTTTGAACCGACAGCTTTATTAAAATCGTCAAATGAATGAAAAAGGGTTAACCGCGTACCTTTCTGACCTCATACTTTAAAGCCACAGCTTCAACAAAAGTTTCGTCAGTTCGTACACTGCCTGGCAAAATCACAGTTGTTAGAAAGCGCCACGAAGAACTTGTCGACAACACTCATCACACATTAACACAGCATTCATATCCAACATTGTATAATTATAGTTATATTTGCTGTACAGTGTACATATTACAGCAAGTCTACTTTTAAGAAGTTTAATTACAAAAGTGTTGGGTTTAATGAAGGAAAATGAATAGGTTCATAGGCCTGCACCATCACTTTATATTTAGATGTAACGTCGGTGCTCGAAATACATGTTGGCTGTCTATCACAAATATGCAGACTACATATATGCTGACCAAACATCCTCCCTAGAGCGGCCACCCCCCCCCCCTACAACGACCACCTTCCTTGCTCCCTTCAGTGGTCGTTGTAAGGGTGGGTCATGTAATATAATATAGAGCAAGTTAAAATCGACATCATAGACTGATCAATTAATAATCATGCAAAATTAACTGCCATATGACTGAAATGTTCGTGAATGTTCGTCCCATGACTTCTGGAAATGCATCTACACTATTACACTAACAAAATGAACATCGACTTGCATCTGCTGGTCAGGATACAGTCCTTTGTGATATTGCTACTTAAAATGAATCTCTTCCTAGAACTGTGTAGTCAATTCACGTTTAAGTTAATCACGAGCTAAATTTGAAGAATAATCAGTGGAGGACAGGAAATTGAGATTAATGGTTTTGATTTGATGCTTGTTTTCTTTGACAAGCCACTTTGTTTATCAGCCTTCAATCCATTATCATTTATGATTATTTGCGTGGTAACCGATAGTGGCTTTATTGTAGAGAAAGGCGCTCGCTTAATGTGCCTGCGAGTATAAACGATGTTAAGGTACATACTTTTTCAAGCAGTTTTGATAAGAACACTTCCCGGAAAAGGAAAGCAGCCTGTATGTGATTCCGAAAGAATATTTAAATAAATTTTGTTTGCCATTGACTTCCACATAGATGTTTTCTAGCATCTTTGCAAGAGCGTTCTTCCTTTTCATAGTTGTTTTCTGCAGCATCACATCACAGTTTGTTTTAAATGGCTTTCATGACTGAATGGTTAATTTTGTCATTATAGAAACGTAGCTGTATTTCTTAATGAAGTATCTTCTCAAGACGTTTGATGCATATTTTGTAGTAGATTGTCATTACATTTATATGGTTTATAAACTCGTTTTGACAACGCATCGATGGACTTTTTCAGCACATGCACTACTACGCTGATATCTCTTCTAGAAATAAAAAAACATGTTTCAAATTTCAAAAATTCAAGAGTATGAGGTCGAATAAAACAATAAAAGTTGATACAATACAAAGTAATGAGGCGCGTGGATGTTAAAAATGATTCTTATTTATTGTTGGGTATTTCGGATTGAATTTGAACGTACAATCACCAAAAAGCAGCTCTACCTATGCTTACAGACCTGCATCATTTTGCTTAAATCGTTCAGACCAATGTTAATCGAAGAAATGGACCTTTTAAAGATATATTGGAGCATCCGATATGTAGCAGAAATACAAGTCTTTCGACTAATATCTTAGTAGGTTTAAATACCGCTTCATATGCTAATGATGTGTCTTTGCTCTTTCTGTAACCTCATAAGTTGTGAAGTTTTCCCTCCCATAGTGCGCTTCAGGTTGAAAAGAAAGTGCGTTGCATTGTTGATCAAAGAGTTTGAATAATTCACGTCAAACATGATAACAGGAAGAAAACAAAGCTCGCCGACGCAAACGATTCACAGTCTATTAACTCATTGACACGTGTCGTACACAAGCAGATGCTGAATTTGATCTTCATATCAATAATATTGTATTGCTGCCTAAGGTACATCTGTAGTCGGCCCTTTTCTGCAGTCCCTCGGTTCGAAGGCGATTCATATTTATCATTCTAAACTACTACGAGCCTCTATATCACTTGAATTCTTATCTAAAAGCTAATTCAACCTTCGGAATATTTATTCTGATTGCTAAGTTGTGAGGCTTCTCACATAAGACGTCCATTACATAAATCTTGATGCTGATCGGTTATCTCAGCGGTGACCCAGACATTTTCTTTCCTCATTTTTTCATTTTATCAAAATTTTTAATACTTAGGATACGAAAATGAGGTTATTGAGGCTTCATAAGCTAATAATTGATGGTAAATTTACATCATATGAGATGGCAATTGGCAATTGCTACCGGAAATATTACTAGAAATAGTGGTGATAATTGCCCTAATCAAAAATTTGACAAAATCACTTTCCCTATCTTTCTTATTTCAAACAGAAATTGAAATACTTTCGGATCACAAACTCAATAATCATATGGAACGTTATGATTGCACTCTCAAAACAGAAGGAAAATTTTCAGTTTGTTATTTTCAATGCAGCACCTGGAATGCTGGTTTCAAAGCGCTTCTAAAAAGTCGGCATTTCTTTATACGCTGCTTTCTTTTCTTACCAGGTTGTAGAATTTTCAAGTTTTGGATTAAGCAAGTTTATTTTTTGCAAATAGATTAATTAAATATTGAACTGCATCCTCAGTTGAAAAATAGGAGCAAACCTGATTGCTGACATTTCATCCAACATTAGAAATTATCAGGCCCAAGGCATTCAATGTTGAC
This sequence comes from Prostheceraeus crozeri, assembly GCA_907163375.1. NCBI lineage: Eukaryota > Metazoa > Platyhelminthes > Polycladida > Euryleptidae > Prostheceraeus > Prostheceraeus crozeri. The sequence continues at coordinate 41,578 of CAJQUW010015505.1, read as the reverse complement.
AAACGATGCTTTAGACCATCGTAATTTTTATAATTCGAAGATGAACGACTGAAAGTATGAGACTTTAAACAAAATGAAAATACAAAACTGAAAATGAAAAAAAACTTGTCACTAGAAGTGAACCTGTTGTTGAAATTGATAATGATGAGAAAAAACTGTTACAAACTCACGAATTTATATGAGTTCCTCCTTGAATCAGTCGAAAATGAATCTAATGAAGTCCTCTGAAAAGTACAATTTTGGAACAATGAGCTTGACCTTCCTTGAATCAACTCTTTTTCAATCAGTTTTTCTTCTGTGTGATATCATCTATCTGCCACAAGCATTGTGTGATGATGTTTAGAACTTTGAAGTCACTAAAAGGGAATTAATAGTATATCATTGTCTTTCTTGTTTAGTAACGAACCTCAAGACACTGTCTTTTCAGTTGAAGCATTATCAAATTCAATAGAAATGAAATTGAAGAGATGGAACATTTGAACCCAAAAAATCAAGTCTCTTGAATCATTTTTTTAATCCCAACCCATAGTCACGCAACATATACGAAGATCTTTTTTGAATTGAACAGAGCACATCGTTTGTTTCTTCTCTTCAAAGACGACAACTGTATTTAACGTAATTCCCGCTCGCAGCGAACAGCTGATGCGTCACGGTGTGTTGATGATCGTTTTTTTATTTACTCTATAAAATTTGCTTCTTTATATCTTGAAACTCTCATCTTGCTGTAATTCGTGTGGTGCGATGACTATTGACTTGGCCAAACGAAACTTATGTTCTGAAATGTGCAGATGGATCCTTTGTAGTGAAAATATTACAACCAATGAACAAACGTAAATGAGAAAATACGATGCAGATGGTGATATTAAAAACACCCGGCATCAAATCGGCACATAAGCAATCGAAATTGTCAATTCTTCTCGCTGTCAGTCTCTTTGTAATTCATCGGACTTAAGACATCCCTACAAGCAGGAGTGCAGGTGGATGCGCTTCGTATTCTTAATGGTAAAAATCAACTCATTCCATCTTATCCTTTATTTTTTATGCAAATCTAATCATTTTATGAGTATCGTTTTTAAAGTTAGTTTACAGTTTTAAGGCCACCACATTAAATTCATATATAAAACTTGGCTCATTAAGATTCTCCATCTTCAGATGGCAGCATCAGAAAAATGTCTTGTCGTTAGACCGCGGATTTTTTACTTAATTTTCCTTGAACTTTTCACCTCTAAAGTGAAGACGCATAGTATAGGCTTAACGTGTTACAATGTTGATTATTAACAGAAATATGGGTTAGGCCTGTAGTTTTATCTGTATTGTTTTGACGGGGTTGCGAACGATTGACATTCCACTTGGAATTCTTATATTTTTAATGTTCATCAATGGGTTTTACTGATTAAATATAAAATGAGCTTTAAACTGGGATTGAAATGTTCAGTGTCTCACGCGATTTCTATGGGGCTTCTTTAATTGTGCTAGTTCATAAAAGAGGTGCCTGGTAATTGTTTCACAGCGAAATTTCACATAAGTTAATTGTCAGTCAAACCAATTGCTGTCATCAATCAATCGACAGGGGCCGCTCTCATTGTCACTGAGGGTTTCATTTAGGCAGTGGTGACCTTTTCTAACCATTGGAGGCCCTTCGGTGATTGAGGCACCTTCTTCAAGACCTTTCCTCGTTCGCCTCCTCTTGTGCTGTTTTTGCATGCCTGATAAAGGATTAATTCATTTCGCATCTCAGTGTCAGCAGAAATTGATAAATATTTCCGTTTAACTACCATCGTGTCGTTTAGAGGCAAAACCACGTGTTTCTTCAGATATTTGATCTATGGAAAGACAAGTTTAATGAAAAAATGTCATTCCTCTCATTCCAGTGTCTTATCACTTGTAATTCCATCACATCATTTATTGTCATTACGCTTTCATCAGTTTGTACATATTCATGATTGCCACAGTTATCATGCTATTATAACCGTGTTCTCTGTTTGAGAAATATACGTCGCGATATTAAAAAAATGTACTGTGCGAGGCTCTAAAGGGCCTAACTCATCTCTTCCATCTAGTTACCGTCCTATCAGCCTGCTACCAGTTACTGGCATGCCAAAGACTGTCTGCTATCGTTACAAGTCCACTATTCGTCCTCTGATGGAGTAGTGTTGTCATCTGTGGGCTGGCGCCCCACAAGCGCATCTTACCCTCCTTGAACGGGTTGAGAAGCCTGTCAAGAATCTTATGGGTGAAAAACTTGCTAACAAGTTGCAGCCGCTCTCCGTCAGATGGGATGTTGCTTCGCTCAGTCTCTTCTACGGATACTATTTCGGTAGAAGCAGCTCTGTAGTAAATGAGTGTGTACCCAAACCTAAGATCTTCTCCAGAAGCACACGCAGAGCTAATGCACTCACATGCTATTATGTGAGCTTAGAACGCGCACGCAGTGTAGTCGCTCGAAAAGCTTTTTTGTTCGCACGGTTCAGCATTGCAATCAGCTTCCCCAGACCACCTTCCCTGAAGATTAGAAGATCTGTTTTTTCCTTTTATTTGTTTGAAATAATAAAATTTATTATTTTTTCATTGAGTAACCCCTAGCTTCGCTCATGGCTAATGACTGTGCTAGCTAGGGGTGAAAATTCATAAAAAAAACTTTGGCTCTTGCGTCGAAATTTATGTCGAGAGAGAAGCATTATCATAGCCTCACTTTTATTAAATTTCGTCATTTATGTATTGTTCCATTATGCAATGAACTTTGGCTTACAAACGGAAACTCTAATAACTTGCTGTATTCGTGCTTCAACTGATTCTCCAGCTGTTGAATATCGAAGTTAGCAAGCACATTCACAAGAAATGAAATCGCAACGATCTTTCTGATGACAAATTTCAGGACGATAACAATACCCATGAGATTTCTGCAGTTGACAATCCGAAACATTATTGAATTACTTCATTTTCGTACTTGTAATGGATCATTTTGAAAATCGACCACGACGTTTATTAAAGCTGTTAGGATTGTTTGAACACTGACAAGAAAAGGGCAAGCCTGAACCGACTAGGAAATATCAGATTTAAAGTTCATTTGTCAACAAAACTTGTGCTGATAATAAAGATAATACTGATGGCATTATACCCTCGAAATTCACATCTTCTTCTAAATTAAGTTGACAGCAAGCAGACGGAACACGTTTCGCACTTTCGAAATGAACTGCTTAAGAAGAGTTCTTCATATTCGTCGGGAAGACGATATTACAAATGCTGTGGCAAGAAACATGGCAGAAGTTTGAAGAATTATAAGAGAAAACATCTAAGACCAACAAGAAAGATAATTCTTCAGTCAAACTTAGAGAATGAATAACTTATGCTGATAGAAATGCATTTGTAGACCGAGAGATGGATCACGAAATCAGTGGTGGAATGATTTTCGACTGGTGAACAAAAAAGTAACGCATTCTCTCTATTAGGCTCCCCATCTCTGATTAGCGTCTCTTTCGTAGCAGCGGAATGAAATGCTGTCCCCTTCTGCTTAGAACCTTCATCTATTCATAGTCTTTTCTTCTATCGATGGCGTGAAATCTGGCAAAATAGGTTTTTAGTCTTTGGTTGGTACACTTGCATTGATTCGTCAATCAATTAATTCAAGTGTATGCTGGTTTCATAAACACACTTTGCCTTTTGTGCGACTCTCCTTATTATTGTTTTTTTGTGCTTTGGTATTGTTTCAAACGGTAAGAGATAGATTTCTAGCTGAAAGCAATCAGGAGTGTGGGAAAAAAAATTAGATTGTTTAATCAAGGAACACTTTGCTTTATTTCCAAAAACTGATTCAAAACAGTTGGCACATGCTAGGAACTTAACTAAGTGGGCAAAAAGAAATTTTTAATTACCTTACAATAATAGGAAAAAATTGTTAATTTAATACCTTACATTGCTCTGAATTCCTTCGTGCGTCGGATCCGATCTGTCACGACTCCTTCAGATTTCGAAGAATTCGATCCATTGAGCCTTCTGATTCTCGATAATGTTGGGCCCTCCGATTATTTTTAAAGTTTTTAGCAGGCGCATGAAAAAAACGTTTTAAAAAACTTCTCTGGTAGAACTTGACATCGTTCTCTGTTCTTGGCTGTGTGAGAAATCTGATAACGTCACTGTAAACTTGGCTGCTTTGGCCGGCTGATTCAATGGTGAAAAATTTGGTTATTGTTCGATTGAACTGGTCTATTATGGTCTGCAGATTTGTTATTATCAGGTTACGTTCACAGATTCAATGCTTCCTTCTAGTCATCGCATCCGAGAGACAAACCTGTCAAGAAGAGACAACCTATGGAACATAAGTCCAGTTATTAATCATGTAGCAGTTACATTATTGTTGATGATAATGGTGCTATCCTTAAGTGGATTGATCCGATTTTCTTTATTTTGTTTTGCTTGATTGTTTTTATTGTGTTTTTTGGGCTTATTACATAACAAAGGAAACACATATACAACGGAAAGAGTGAGGCGTATGATTTTGTGTAATGATTTTAAGGAAGATTTCAAATTATCTTTACTTTTTTTTATTTTACTTTTTTTATCTATAACAGGAAAACAACTCAATATTCATGCTTGAAATTTCCAACAATGATATTAGTAAGCACAACTGACATATCTTCCAAATTTCAGAGAAATTCGTTTAAGTTTGGCGGAGTTAGACAAAGTTGAAGTTAAGGCGATGTTTAAGGGTGATCCATTTTTTATGAAACAATCTGTATTTGCCTCTAAATTCACTCTTCCACCTGTCGATTGTCGACACCGATAAACACCTGACAATTCTGAGATTCGAAGAATAATTTTTTCGCTCCACCCTACTGCATGTACATATATGCCGAAGCTGGGTTCGATTCCCTGCTAGTACCTGAGGCTGGCGACCCACCAGCAAATGGATGCCGACCGCCTGATTAAAGTGCATTGTATTACAATTGTGATACTTGTGATAGAAATAAAACCTATAGACCTCTTAATTAAGTTTCTGCAATGCACAATATGCAACATATAAATCGCATAAATTTCACTTAGATGCACCTGCCAACGTCTGTATCATTGGGTTAGAATCAGTCACATGAGTAAATCGAAGCTTTTAATTGGTTCTTGATGCCCCAACTTAGTTCCCCCGGATGTGCCGCGACCTTGAGTCAATTTCCTTTCTAGCGAACTTCAGATAAACAGTTTATTTCGATGACTTGTGGCGTTGGCTAAATTGCTCACCCGACCACGCAAATAACTTTGCTGCTTATATGAAATTATGTGCATCAGGTGTCATTAACATAATTTAGCCATATACGGTTATAATAAGTATTATAGGCTGAAATTAGATTAATTAACTCTCGACGAAAAGGAGTGTATGTCATCACACGAAGCAAAGTGATTTCAGACAAATGAAAGTGACAGCGAAATGCGAATTGCAGTTCGTATATTTCTTGAAATAGACCTTCAGTATTGCATTTGTAAAATTGCAATTTGTCTGCGTTTTGTGGATGCATTATCAGTAACCATCTCGGCCGGACCTAAATCTACAAACCTAGTTGAGACATAGATATAGGTTGTTTTATATATTTAGATTATCGAAATCTCAATCCAGAACTTAATACAAATTGACGAACACAGCTAATTATACAGCACAAGTAGTATTTTAATTATCACGATTAATTGACTGAACCAAAAAATCTTCGCAATCCTTCGGTAATTTTCAAAGATGTATTTGTCTTGATGAAGGGATATAAAATTTGATACTAACACTATCGTGGAAGAATTTTTGATACTTTGATTTTTGTTTTATATTCGAATACTGATCGGCGGCGGTTATGAATTTCATGTATTCGTTTTATAAGAATGCCACATTTTACATCGTGAAACGAACACGTTGAAATATTCACCTGCGCGATCATTCACGATAAATATAATTATGGAGGAAATATTGCAGTGTAAAATCAAATATTGCCAAGTATTTGCCAAGCTGCAACTGCTTCTCAAATATCTCGGAGTAAGGGATTTTGGTAGACATTGATGAATACTCGTAGCCAAATCAATAATGTAAAAGCAAACAGTGAAATGTCGAATTTGCATTTGACGATGTTTAACGATGTAGGCATGCTCACATTTATTCACTGACATAGCGATTGCGCAGACGGGTGATTTGGTCACAATTTAAGGACATGTTGGATCTTGTTTCCCCCGTTAGAGAGTTAGACGGTCTCGCTGTTGCATTTTTGCATATTTTAAGTATTTTATATTGAAGTAGCAAAGTTGACATCGCATCATTTGATCTTCCAGTTCTGTCGATCTTCTTCTTGGTTCTCTCACTCTCTAGGGCGGATACCGTGTTCTCGCTATCCGTCTTCACTCTTTCACTTGGCAAAGGACACAGTTGGCTGCACGAAGTGTATAGATTTCTTATTCATTCATAGCCTTCAATTCTTTTCTGCAATAGAGTGCAATTTTTGATTGTGGCTATTGACTTTCGATTGCTCGGAAAGAACATTTTCCGCTTCACCGAACTTCAATATGAAAGACGTCTAGACTCCTTTGCACGTTTATAAATTGATCTGTAGAAGGCTTCGTGCTAGAATATAAAGAAGCGTACTTAAAATGAAGTTTTATTCTCATAAAATCACTGTAGTTATGTTTGGACAAGGTATATTTACGCTCTGATCAAGTATTCAGATAGAAAACAATGAAAATAGAAACTTGTAATGTTTATTTTCCAATACACTCAGTCACCATTGCTTGAAAGCGTCTGATAGAGACCTTAAAATCTATTCTCATGATGACGGAATAATCGGCCATATTGTTTTAATTTGGAAACAATTAAGTTTTCATATTTTTAGACGTCAACCATCGTTAGCCAGAGTGTTGTATTTTGCATTAATTATTCCGTCACTGAATTTAACAATGTACTTTCCCGTCCTGTTTGTAGTACTAATTAATCTGCTTGAAGTTTCAATAAAATTGACTCTGCTGATGTGGAGAAAATGCCAAACGACATCGCTTTCACTTTAAGCTAGTCATTTTATAATAAGCAAGAAGAGAAAGTACAATCGAAGAAAATTCTCAGTATAATTAATTTTAGACGATGATTCGTCGTTGAAATGAGAGATACTAATTTTTTTATCTGTCATCTTGCTACGTTATTCTCTAATTAGTGAGCGCACTTTCATTCGGTAGTTAAGTGTAGCCTAGCATTGCCATTAAGAATTTTGAAGTGCTTGCTTCCTATGAAATCCAGGATCTTGTAAATGAATTGACGTTTTCGTAGAATTTTAGAACTGAAATGATCTGCCTGGTACCGAGTTCCGGACATGTCAGAGAACAGCTATTGCCCGGCCATTTTCCATGTGCAGGTCTGGATCCGGTTTCAGTTCTTTGCAGCTTTTGCAGGGAGGGCTGTGGTTCGGGTACGGCCTTGTTAACGATTATCTTCTTCGGCGGAAAGCCGAAAGCTCGCACGACTTTAATAAAGCATCTAGTGCCTGTTGAAATTTACCTCTCTTTTTGGTCAATTTTGCAACTGGAATCCAGGCACGGGGAGAACTATCTCTTTATGAACATATCTTCTTCTTCTTCTGTCTGTGGCTTATCCCACATCAAGTAGGGTCGCCATTTCTGGTCCGTGTTCGCCACATGATTCGATCCGCTGCATCCCGCTCCTTTAAATCTTCACACACAATCCAACCATCTTCTCCTCGGTCTTCCAGACCTCTTACCATACACTCTCCAGTCGAGCATTTGCTTTGTTATATGTGTCTGTTCTCTTCGAAGGATATGGCCGTACCACCTCAGTCGCTCTTTCCTGTACTTTCTTATGGATCTCTGTGACCTGCAGCTTTCGTGTGATGACTTCGATCCGGATTTTGTCTTTCTTTGTCACTCCATATGACCAGCGCAGCATCTTCATCTCGGCGACGTCCAACTTATTTTCTTGTGTCTTCGTCATTCCCCATATTTCCGCTCCATACGTCATTGCTGGTCTCACCGCTATCTTGTACACCTTTCCTTTCTTTTTTGTTGACAGTTTCCATTAGTTTTGCCATTCACCTTGTGGCAACTCTCCATTCTCCGCCTTGTTAACGATTATATGATACTATTATTATCAGCAGATAACTTTCCACTATGAATCGAACGACTGCATGTACACTGTAGGCGATAATAGTCGCAACTTTCATCCAACTAAAATAGTGAAAATGCAAGAAAATAACGTAGTAATGCGTTTGTCTCATTATTTTACATTTTCAGTATTTTCGGTCGGATTGTGAGTAAGCACCGGCCTTTAGGTTTTAAGCCTTCGTATTGATGGAGTTATCGGGTAAGATCAGAGGATGCGATTTGAACATGTATGCTATATGGCACCGATACAATATATTGGCACCAGTTAATGCCGATTGCCAAAGCACATGTCTAGGCCAACTGTTCTGCTTCCGCGGGGTATCCATTTGAGTATACGGGCCGGTCCTCTCGTGTATCAGATCGACTATCTAGTACTGTCCCGGTATATTTCAAATTGGACACGGCCCCGGCCCGGGTGAATAATAAATCAGCTAGCCGTGCCCAGCAATTTCTCCAAGCATGGTCCATCCCTAATGGAAATACCAGAAATTCGGAATCTGTGCGATTATTCAAAGTGACCATGACAGGACAGGCTTCTATCTATTGAGCTTCCAGTCCTTGGCAGGTTTGATCGAGCGATCTTGGGGCCAGAGAACATGCAAGCTCATCGTCTAACCACTTAAGTCAATCAGATTCTTAATTAATCAATGACACTGCTTCATTGCAGGCATGTGGAGGGCGGTTAGTGATATATGATCACTTAACCACGCACCAGGCTCATAGGGCCAACCGATCATGCCTCGAGATTTGATGCTTTAATCAACCCTGGTTACGCATGATTATAGGTGAATGCTTCAGTAAATTGAAGCAGATAATAAAGGAAACCTTTAAAGTTCAAATTTGTAGGTCTTTTTATGTCTAATGAAATGCACTTTGGCTAAGTGGTTTCCGTGGCACAGTGGCAGGTGTTTGGCCTACCAGTCAATCGGTCCAGAGTCGACAAGAAGGACATCCGGACCAAAAGTATCGCGATGCTCCAAACGATACGATCATATTGTCAGTTGGTCCAGATCTGTGGCTTTGCCGTTGAATTTTTCTAAGTGCAATGTTATGAATATTTCTATTAAGAAGATGACTTTGTCCAGTATCAGCTTGCCTGATGCTGGTGTCATGAATACTGTGAAGTGCATGTCATTTCTAGGTGTTGTGTTTCGTGAGGATATGAGATGGAATGACCATATCAAGTCTGTTGTTAGCAAAGCTTGCAAAAGGATTTTTGTTATCATTAATTTGCGCAGATCTGGTTGTAGTGAAAAGCATATGTTTTTAGCCTACTGCGCTTTTATACGATCTCGTATTTTATTCAGCTATCCGGTATTGTGCAATTCTCCTAAGTGTCTTTTTTCCAAGTTGCTTGCAATTGAACGTCGTGTTTTTCAAATCATGGGGTCCTCAACTGATTTTCCATCTTTGTCAGAAGCAGCAGACTCAATTTGCTTGAAACTGATGCGTTCTGTTAGTGCCTGTTCGGCACATCCTTTGAGAGAAATGTTCACTATTAACGAAAGTAAACGCCAAACTCGTTGTAGACAAGCTTTGTTACCCCCTTTGCCAAAACCAAGAGATTTAGCGAGAGTTTTATCAAATATTGTAAACTTTGATCAAATATTGTACCTTTTTTCTTCAATTGTCACGTGTTCACCGATTTTCACCAAGTGAGACGAATAAAGATATTCTATTCTATAGCTCAAGTCCACAGTGTGTATTAGTGGCGTTATAACTTCACTCTGTCGAAATCAATGTATCTTTGTTTACAAAATGATCGGGTCGATGCAATATTAGAGTGCGCATCACATTGCATAGTGTACTAACATCATGCAGAAGTTATCTGTGGTTATTTTGCTATGTCATCCTCCTCTCGTTGAGGGAAATGAACGAATTCATGAGGGATGAAATTGGAAAGTTGTAAAACATCAGTAGCTACGGGTCATTCGCAGGTCATGAGTGATACATCCTTTGCCATGTAACTGAATTTGTGAAAGTTGACTTGTACATGTCTGTTGCGATGTGCAGAGGTCAAGTATCGTTACCCGCTATCTCTAAGGAGTTTTGAAAGAAAACTCATAATTTTGAAGTCATTCAAAAAAATGGATGAAATCACATCCATCAGAGACACCATAGCGAAATTAATGACTTTGCATTGGAATGCGTTATCTTCAAATGAAATGATTGTTTATCCTCCAAAACCCAATTTCACAAATTAAATGATGCTTTCAACATTTCATCAGAACAAATTTGAATCCCTCCATCTGAATTGAAATCAAAATTACAGGAAAATAATTTGGATTATAAAAGTTATTTGGGAAGATCATTATAGTTTAAAGATTTGCCAACTCTAGTTCAAATGAACATTTAGAAGTGTTTAATATTCAAAAGTATTCAAGAAAGTAAAATATATTGACAGAAAAATATACAGAAAAGATTTTCGTGTAACTCATTTTTGAAAAAGAAAAGCAGTCGTTCAAAAATGTCTTTTCGTTTCTTTTAATATCGTTTTTCGAACCTATGCAACGTGCAAAGCTTCTAACGCATGTAATTAAAGTCCAGTGGTTAAGTGCTTGGCTTAACGATCTTTTGGTGCAGAGGTCGAGCCGCGGAAGTGTCATAGGAAGTCGCAGGGAGGATCCAGCACCGTCTAAGCCCCCAGTGCTGCGGAGAAGTGATGTTAGAGCTGCACATTAAATGATTGTAATGAAGCTTCATATCCTTGCTAATGATGTCACAACTTCACTCCTTGTCCACCGATTTCAACGAGCAATTCATCAAAAGGAATGCTCTGAAAAACTTTCTCCCCATGCCTGATCCTTGATCGTAAACAAGCTTTCACTATTGGATAGTCCCAGATGGGATTATTTTTATATTTTAACTTCCGTTCAACACATTCGATCAGCGTGTATAGTAGCTTATCTCAAAGCTGAGAATGTAAGCTGTCGGATGTGGTGATGACCCTATTCACTCAGGGAGGGGGGTAGCGATTGGTCCCCTGTCGCCACTTTGGAATGCATACTGCGCCTCAGAGCTCGGTATTGACAGGGTCATTGTGCGACAAGATTGGAAGACACGAAAATCGATCCAATTTCGACAATGGTTTAGGTGGTCTGGTTCTGTGATGACCTCTTTACTCTGTTTATCGTAGCTTAACGAAGAACTAGCTTCTTATTGCTCAATGAAAAATTCCACTGCATATTTGCCGAAAAGTGGAGGAATTGTTGAAGCCTCTGTCAAAGACTCGCTAAATGACAAATATCAAAAGTTGGGATTGAACTTTTGCCGAACATAGTTTGGAAAGTCGACTTGTCGAAACATATCAGCAAACATGGATAAAAGTTTTTCTTCATTCGCATTGGAGTGCCAGATGGCTGTGTAGGTAAACTTCTCTGTGCATGACTTTGCAATGCCACCCGCCTCTTATACTTTCCCATTTCTGTAAACTCCTCAGAATGAGTGGCTCGGAAAGTTTATTTTGTCCTTCGATAACTCAACTTTCGAGCTCCATGAGCTGAGTGTCAATTTCTTTGAGTAAATATCGAAAGATGATGATCGCCACGTTTTCCTAACTGAGCGGTTTTTCTATGGCGATTCAGTTGGCAAGCTGATATGAAAACGTTAAAATGGATTCGCTGATGAGGAATCGCCATGAACACGAGACTATTTGCGAAGTGAGGTGAGGTGATAGTGGCATGTATTTGCAGACTCAAGTAGGTTGGGGTTTGGATTCAGTTACTGAGAATGTTGCCTCAGGTCATCTGCGAGAAAGGATTTGAGAATTGTCCCCTCAATTGAATTGAATCTGGACATTAAACTGTTTGGATTTGACCAACCATTGGACGTGCTTTATTGTGAGATGAAGGAATTCAAGTTTCTTTCTTTCGCGGGATTCAATTGATGCCTTAGTGTGTCTTGCTACTGGCTTGCCAATTGACAGCTGGGAATCGGACACAATTTTCTAATGGCTAATGCGGTCTAACAAGCATCAAGGCTAGCAAAGCAGTAGATTTATGGTCAGCAAGTGTAGTTTTAAGCAGGCATATTGCATGAAGTACTATTTTTGTTCAATAACAGCCTAACTATAGTTGAGGTGGTGGGATAGCTCAGTTGGTTAAGGACCACACTTCAGAACAGATGCAGAAAGTACATGGTTCGAGTCTCTCTGCCTCAACAGATGCCACCACTCTCACTGAAGTTTCTTAAGCCTAAACATAGTGACCTGACGAAGGCTTCGTGTCTTGTTTTGGTGGTCGATTTACATTTATTAGGGAAATGCGGTAAGATCAATTTCTTAATCGCACCGACCGGACAGAAAACTTCCGTAACCGCAACGAACCACAACCGTTGGATTTTTAGCCGTAACGGATCGTTGACCGCAGATACATCAGACTGTTAATCGTATGAACGTACAGGCTCGTACAATCAGTACTCTAAATCAGTTACCTGCTGCTCATCGGAATAGGCTACACCTTGCATAATAGACAGCTTGCATGACAAACTTCTCTTATATTGACAAAATACTCAGTGACAGAAGCATAATAGTCCTGGGACAGTTTGCCATACCCTGTGCCCTAACTACCATTATACAAAGTTTAGTATTGCTGCATTTCGTATTTAAAGCAGGTTGTCATACAAATGTAGTTGCAGACTACAAATGCGTATCAATTAGGTGCATGGGCGCTTGCCCTATTGGCCTATGGTGCATTATATGGTTAAACTGTATCTCTCATTCTTCCGTTCATTTTGAGAAGCACGAGTTCATCGACAGGTAGATGATATTCGCTCAAGAGTATCATGCATTTATGGATATAACTCAATTAGTCATAGACATCAAGCTATGATGTCTTTCAGCTTTATCAGGGACTCCAATGTCTTCTGATTCTGGCCATAGACATTGATGAAGCGACATGTCGATGAAGTGGACATCTATGCATCAATGTATTGTCCATGCATGCTGGTTGAGACAACTTCACGTCTGACTGAGAAAATACATTTTCAGTATTCCAATAAACACTGGCTGAAACATATGGGAGCTGCATTTTCTCTTATTGATTATTTGTTTGATATTTTTGTCATCAGATCAGCGTGAACACTGACAGGTGATGTCAGTTAATCAAAAACATTTCATTCATCACATTTTTTTACCTTCAATATGCCAACCTATATGTGAAAGATAAATTCCACCTTCCCTGGACAGTGGTTCTCTGCATGTGTTATCACATGTGATTTCCAGATGGTGCGCGTGTCACTCACATGACCACCGTCATCGGAGATTCACAGTTTCGATCAACACACGAGTTATGTATTTATCGTTCCTTAACTGACCATTGATGTATTCGTGTCAGGACACCCGCGATGTAAATTGCAAGTGATGCTTCCTTAGCTGAATAGCAATTAAAATTCTCATCGTCTTATCTCATGAAGACAGCTGACAAGTGTTTAAAAGTGCTCCGACGTGTAGTGAACTGTTCACACAATGAGAGCTCCATTTATACAATTCCTGTCATGATGATGCTGTCCCGTGGCATGATGGCTAAGTGTTGAGCCTTGAGATCTCACGGACGTGTGGTCGAGGTTAGGGAGTGCGACGGGGATTTACGGCCCTTAATGATGACCTTCTCATAGGAGCAGCTGTGTCCCTTATCGGCTTGTTTCCCTGGTGGTGCAGCCGCATTTCGATGATGCGGAGTCATAGACCGAATCTCGCTCGAGTATGTCCGCCTCGGGAGGTACTACCGCTTTTACTGAAGATTTATAGCTCAAGCTGTTGAAAATTACAAGTATGTGAAGCAGGGCTGCGGTGTTGTGCTGTTTTTCAACCGACAGCGGGCTTGAACACGACACCAACACCGGAGAAAAATAGAATTGTCAAAAACATCTGTACTTCTAAAAATTTAGAATGATTTGTAAAAATTACATGTAACTCAAGATGATAGCAGAATCAATTAGTTGAAAGTAAAACTCCCTCAAGTTGCTCGTCGGAAAATTTGTAAATGTAAAGGAAAAATCACGGAACGGCGTCCCGCGCGATGGTACAACTGAGTTGTACTCTTGATGGTGCAACTCAGTTCCGAGATAAATGAATGTGCAAGATCCAAAAATATCAGCCAATGAAAATGCTTCTTAAATTAGCAAGTAGTAATACCTAAATGCTATTATTCATAGTGGATTATCAAAGCATGAAAAAGGCAAAAGCTTGTCAATATACGTGACATGGTATATGCCTTCAAGTCTGTGTTGGCATCGTTCTTATTTTCACGACACCGACACCAACACCAACACCGACACCGGGAAAAAAGGCACGACTCCACGACACCGACACCGCAGCCCTGATGTGAAGACTTCATCCGTAGCTTTCTAGTTTGCCTTAATGCCTTGAATGGAGGAGTGAGTAGAAGGAAGCACTTCTCGCACCTAGTGAATTTGCCCACGCGATCTGTGAATGATTGTGGAGATGTAGAAGTTCGTTAGAATGATCCTGACTGTAGATCTAATAATGCTACATAAATCCTGACTTAAACAAGCGCTTAATTTCGAATCCAATTTTTGCCGTACTTCACAATTTACTTTGTATAACTTTTTTTCGCAACTGATTAATTTTCCATTTTGCTGTTCTTCAAAACATGCTTCCGAAGCTGCGCTGCTTCCATGCTATGGTCAATTTTAGGTTTTTAATAATTGTCAATTCAAGTTGATATTTGTGGAGATTTCTCTTCATCGGAACTCTACAATCACCGTCAACTTCCTCGTGTTCTAAAGAGATTGAAATAGTTAACAGAATTTTAAATGCCAATTCTACAAAGCTAAAACTTGATTTGAACGAACTGAACTCAGAAGACATGGGAACGAAGATATTTTGACAATTTCTCGCTAATTTATCTCCATTGTCAAAACTTTCATCCCAGCATGGACGATTTCGACCTGCCTCCTCAATTCTCTAGAAAAAGTCTTGTCTATTCCTGCAGTCATGTCGCGACTTTTATCTCCATCACTAACATCTAAATCTGAGGCCTGTCTTCCTCCCCTCCCCATTGTGAAGAGCGTCGGAATTCGTTGACAATCAATGTCTAGGAATGTCATTCAAGGCGTAGAGAAATCTTCCAACTTGGATCGGACTCTTCTGCCTGAGCAAATGAAGAGCGATCGGGATGAGGCAGAGGCGGTAATTTTTCAAAGCAAATGACACGAAAAGAGGCTTGCATGCATTGCCTTTGATCACAACGGTCCTTTGTCAGCCTCTTATCTTCGATGATGGTCGCGTAGTCGAGTTTTCTTACTAATTCCTTCCTCCCCCTTTAGCTCGAGAATCTTTATGAAGTGGGGAAGGCGGGATGGCCTTTTTTCTTGTCACTGTTGCGCACTGTGAGGAATATCGATTTTCTAGGAGAGTTAGGTGCAATCTGAGAAAAAGGTTTGATGATTTGATGTTAATTTATTGTTTCAAAGGAGATAAAAAGTGTGTCAGAAGGCAATTGTCATTGCGATAAATGCAAAGGAGGAAAAATAGGGAGAGACAAGGGAGCACCGGAAACTATTATTTACCTCATCCGAATAATTTGAAGTAGACCGACGGAGAAGCCTGGTTGAGCCTTAATTAAGTGACAACCGATGCGCTGGATCAACTGCGAATACTCAACTCAGGACAGCCTTAAGGACAGTATTCTAGAACCCTTGTCAACTCTTTTTCTAAGATCTTAAGATTTTTTGCAGGAACATAATTTGCTCGGCTCTTTCACTGCTGCGTTGTGGATGATTAAGCGAAACGTAGCACAATAAATTAATAGAATAGTCTCCGAAGACGTTTTTCCTATTATATCTTATTTCTTTATATCGATAGTCTATCGGATAGGCGGAGGACTGGGCTCAAAACCACACTGCCATTAAGATTTTGATCTTGAAAATTAATTTCCATTGATTGATTGATAAGTGCAGCAATCGAACGTAAACAGTCTTCAACATCATAGAAAAAGTGGTAAAAATAGTTGTAATGATTGTGGTATGCGATGTGACGAGTTAAATGTATAAATCAAGAGTAAAAGTATAATTCAGCAACAAAAAGGAAATAGTCCCAACACGGTACGCCACAGGATATATCGACACTTCGTGAGTACAAGTCATCTAACAACGGCATTTCTGTTTTTAAAATACGATTTCAACCAAGCTACAAATTCAACGGAAAAATTCAAGCGATGAAGTCACAGAATTAGACCGGTCGTCTCTTCTTGTTCATTTCTTCCGGAAACAGAAATGAACATGAACTGAACATGAAAATGCCACACATAAAATGGCTAATACATACCATAGAACATCATGCAGAACCCAAGTTTGACCAAAAACACGTAACGTTGTCTGAAAAACACGAGACTGTTTCAGTGACTGCCATCAGAGCAAAGCGACAACAAGTTTGAGAAGTCGATGTCAAGTTCTACAAGTTGCGTTTTGAACGTTTTTTTGACATGATTTTTTATTAATTTTTAATAATGATCGGACTACCCAACATTATCGAAAAATTTTTGCGCAATGATTCCGAATCTGAATCGGAGGAAAGATCGTGGTGATCGAGACATTTTAAGGATTTCAGAGCAAACCGCAAGCGGCGCACGACAATTTTTCATAATCTCTGCAAGGTATTTCTTTTTGCTTTGTCTCCACTTCCTAATCGTTTCATGTGTTTTTTGTTTTGAATAGTTTCTAGTCATAAAAGTGTGTGCGGTTAAACAATTTAATTCTGTGGATGAAGTTTTTCAACCAAGGCGTCAATCTTTTGCGATCTGAAGCTTTAAATAAATTGAAATTTAATATAGCAAGCCCAGAATTTTGTTTGTCGCCCAAAAAGACGAAATACAGTGGAAATTTTGTCTGTAGAATTAAATAAACCGCTTCATATACTTGACTTTCATTAAAACATATTTTTGATATGAACACAAGTCAATACTTCTTTCTACAAATGTCTTTTTAAGGAAAATTATATAATTACTGCTCATGTATATCTGACGTAATCACTCTAAATATCATCATTGTATGGATGTATGACATTGCTGTATGATTGTATATATAAATCATATATTGTTGTAGCTTAAATATCAAGGAACGTTCCCACGCCTGTGTGACGATAAATAAATAAATGAACGTTGTTTATACTCGGAGGCACATCAGGCACGGAGCCTTTCTTCCATGTGGCCGAGTTTTCATTTATCCCACTCTCATTCTTTTTGTGCTGAGTTTAGCAACAATGCAGAGTGTACCCATTTCAAAAGTCTTCGGTTTTGCCTGACCAAGGTTTGAACCCAGGTCTCCCAGACGCAGAGCGAACACTCTACCAGATGACCACAGCGGAGATCGCCCAATGCAACACAACATTGAAAAGCGTCGAACAACCGATCAATGATATTTTAACCGTGACAAGTACCATCCATAGATTGTACATACGCTTCTGTTTTTGTTTCAGAACCGCGATAAACTGAACATGAATGTCAAACCAGCTTGGTTGAAAGGATACGCTGGACAGGGGGTAGTGGTATCAATCCTGGACGACGGCTTGGAGCGTGACCATCCGGACCTTCAGCCAAACTATGTGAGTAGTAACTTCACAATCATAATTTTCCTTAAATATAGCTACCCAAGTATGGTTTGCAAAGTCGGCAAATATTGATATGTACGTTTTTCATGTTTCGCTATCTTGCTTCAGATTCCGAATTCATCATATTGTTATTTTAGTCAAATATATTTATATATCGAAATGTGAAACCTATTAGCCATAATCAATTCAATAAGTCCCCATTCATCTATTCAATAAGAAATACATGTATGTAAATTCGAAGCTGTGTTCGAATTTCACCACTTCTACTGAATCCATGAATGAATAAAGCTTCAACATCACTACGCACCGCAGGGAGCTTGGGCAGAGTTTTTTTTGCTAATTTACGACAAATATGTTCTTATCACGAACAAGTTTTATGTTACGCAGATAGATAATGACTTTTCAAGGTTCTGAGGACATCAATATATGAAATAGCTTCCGCAGAACGACAAGAAGAACACGAACTCAAATACGAGTTCGTCATTTCACCTTTGAACGCAAAAACGACATGAATGCGATCTGGGGAATGTGAAAACGACACGAATGCGATCTGGAGAACGTGAAAACGACACGAATTCTACATGGAGAACGTGAAAGAGACACGAATTCTACATGGAGAACGTGAAAGTGACACGAATGCGATCTGGTGAATATGAAACGACACCAATTCTACATGGAGAACGTGAAAACGACACGAATTCTACATGGAGAACGTGAAAACGACACGAATTCTACATGGAGAACGTGAAAACGACACGAATGCGATCTGGAGAATATGAAACGACACGAATTCTACATGGAGAACGTGAAAACGACACGAATTCTACATGGAGAACGTGAAAACGACACGAATTCTACATGGAGAACGTGAAAACGACACGAATTCTACATGGAGAACGTGAAAACGACACGAATGCGATCTGGAGAACGTGAAAACGACACCAATTCTACATGGAGAACGTGAAAACGACACGAATTCTACATGGAGAACGTGAAAACGACACGAATTCTACATGGAGAACGTGAAAACGACACGAATTCTACATGGAGAACGTGAAAACGACACGAATGCGATCTGGAGAACGTGAAAACGACACGAATGCGATCTGGAGAACGTGAAAACGACACGAATTCTACATGGAGAACGTGAAAACGACACGAATTCTACATGGAGAACGTGAAAACGACACGAATGCGATCTGGAGAACGTGAAAGCGACACGAATTCTACATGGAGAACGTGAAAAACAACACGAAGGCGATCTGGAGAATATGAAACGACACGAATTCTACATGGAGAACGCGAAAACGACGCGAATTCTACAAGGAGAACGCGAAAACGACACGAATGCGATCTGGAGAACGTGAAAACGACACCAATTCTACATGGAGAACGTGGAAACGACACGAATTCTACATGGAGAACGCGAAAACGACGCGAATTCTACAAGGAGAACGCGAAAACGACACGAATGCGATCTGGAGAACGTGAAAACGACACCAATTCTACATGGAGAACGTGGAAACGACACGAATTCTACATGGAGAACGTGAAAACGACACGAATTCTACATGGAGAACGTGAAAACGACACGAATGCGATCTGGAGAACGTGAAAGCGACACGAATGCGATCTGGAGAACGCGAAAACGACACCAATTCTACAAGGAGAACGCGAAAACGACACGAATGCGATCTGGAGAACGTGAAAACGATACAAATTCTACATGGAGAACGTGAAAACGACATGAATGATATCTGGAGAACGTGGAAACGACACGAATGCGATCTGGAGAACGTGGAAACGACATGAATGCGGTCTGGAGAACGTGAAAACGACATGAATGCGGTCTGGAGAACGTGAAAACGACACGAATGCGGTCTGGAGAACGTGAAAACGACATGAATGCGGTCTGGAGAACGTGAAAACGACACGAATGCGGTCTGGAGAACGCGAAAACGATACGAATTCTACATGGAGAACGTGAAAACGACATGAATGATATCTGGAGAACGTGGAAACGACATGAATGCGATCTGGAGAACGTGAAACGACATGAATGCGGTCTGGAGAACGTGAAAACGACATGAATGCGGTCTGGAGAACGTGAAAACGACACGAATGCGGTCTGGAGTACGCGAAAACGATACGAATTCTACATGGAGAACGTGGAAACGACACGAATGCGGTCTGGAGAACGCGAAAACGATACGAATTCTACATGGAGAACGTGGAAACGACATGAATGCGGTCTGGAGAACGTGAAAACGACACCAATTCTACATGGAGAACGCGAAAACGATACGAATTCTACATGGAGAACGTGGAAACGACATGAATGCGGTCTGGAGAACGTGAAAACGACACCAATTCTACATGGAGAACGCGAAAACGATACGAATTCTACATGGAGAACGTGGAAACGACATGAATGCGGTCTGGAGAACGTGAAAGCGACACGAATGCGATCTGGAGAACGTGAAAACGATACGAATTCTACATGGAGAACGTGGAAACGACATGAATGCGGTCTGGAGAACGTGAAAGCGACACGAATGCGATCTGGAGAACGTGAAAACGATACGAATTCTACATGGAGAACGTGGAAACGACATGAATGCGGTCTGGATAACGTGAAACGACATGAATGCGATCTGGAGAACGTGAACACAAACACTATGTCTAGAACGCGAATGCAAAAATTCGAACACAGGCAAGAGAGTGCGAACAAGATAATGAAAGCGAAGATCAAGCACGACACGATCACAGTAATGAACTGTCAGCGTGAAAATAGGAGCATGAGCATGAGAGCATGAACTAGATCAACTCAACGAACGACATCAAGTCTTTCTCAAAATGGATTGAATAAAGTCACAGATTCAATCAATTTGCTGTCTGTGCGCGTTCAGAATATCGAAGATACTGAGGTGAATTTGAAGACGAGAATAGACCAACATGACAAAGTTATAGGTAATATCCATAAATCTTTGAATGATTTCTCCACTGAAATGCCGAGCGCGATGCTTAACGAAATTGAAGGACGTATACACCGAAAATCAAACCTGACAATCTCAGGAATCCCGGAGATCGATCATGGGTCATTACAAAAGTTATGCTTAGTGACAAGGGCCATCATGATGATCTCTTACCTGTTCCTGTATCAAAGGTAATGAAATTATGCATTCTTGGAGTAATGTACCAAACACTCGAAAGTGGGATGATCACATCGATGTGATCTGCAAAAGGGCGAGTGCATTGCAAAGCTTCGGGTGCTTGGCGAAAGTCTATCATGCTCACATTCTTGATGTCATCGAGTATAATGCCCCTTTGTTCATCGGACTTAATGAGAAGAATTCAAAAAGACTGGAAAAAAAGGCGCCGATGCCATCGTATCACATGTGGTCTGGATTGCTCATGTGGTGAATTCACTCCAATCTCCATTAGAGACAGCACCAAGCCATCAAAGTTTTCAAGTCAACAATGAATCCATCCTATATACTCCATGAACTATCTCCGGATAACATGTTGTTAAGATGCCCGTGTGCAAAACAACCAGATGCTCTTGTTCATTTTTTCCACAGTGTTAAATTATTTATAATCGCTTGTATATCTGATATGTTGCTTTGCCACAGTTCTTTTATTCAACCGCCGCACATGTACGCTAAATTGACTTTGATATTATTTGTGAATTTTGTCTTTTATTTATGTCTTGATTTTCATTCTCAAAAATATACGCTTTTTCTATTCTATTCTAATCGCGAACACAATCTTGAGAACGTGAACAAAACACAAGGCAATCAGATGGGTACGAAGTCCTTCGTTTTGTGTCAGCAGTTCTTGCACATCACCAGTATTCAGCCTTAAAAACTGCTGTCATTTATTGTGCATACCTTCTAATCCTACTAAAGCTTACATGGAGATTGAGAAGCTTTTGCACTGGAGGAGAACGGGATATCCATTATGATTCAACGTTAATCGGGTTTAGGCATTCAGCTTGGCAATTACTCATCCTCCTGTGATTTTCTGTTCCATCGAAGTGAGTTGCGTTCACATGGAAAGACTGAAGTCAAGGCCCCAATGGGGATAGCTACAGATTATCTTCTTATTGTACGCTACTAAGACTGTCAATCATGCACTTCTATTATTTTCATATCGCGATTTCTCATAGAACTTTGACGAATCACAATACTTAAGATGCTGGAAAAGGATCTAATATGAAATTTACAATGGATAAAATAAAAAGGGAATTGTGGAAAAATATAGAGTTTCACGGCACTGTTCATATGAAGGGAAATGATAACAAGGAGCGCATGATTTCTGTATCAGTCTATTTCAAATTACGTTCTTTTGACTGAACGATTTATTTTTATTTAATTGAATATCTCTACTGAGAAGCGTAAAACCGTTGAGTGAAAACTTTTGAGGCAAAACTCTTTTTTGGACTTTACTGCGATGATTTTTATTAGCTTAATTTAAAGTATTTGTCAAAATTGCGCCTACTGTCGAAATCTTTGTCTTAAGAAGATACACACGAAAATGCCATTTTCATTAAATGAAGTAAGTAAGAAGTTGCATGGTCAAAATGAAATTAATGAATAATAAGTAGCTTGTCGGACACAACACTTGTCATGAAAGGACTTAGTTCAACAGCACCGTATGTAAGTTACATGAGCGTTTTACAGATGGTTTTGACTTTCTCAATCTTTTATCTTGATTCTGCTATTTTAATTGTTGCTTTTTCTTGTGTCTTGGATCATTCTTTTTTCGTAGTGTCACCATCTGTCCTTCAAAATCATTGTTATAGGCTCGAGCACATCGTTGTAGGCAAATTGTCAAGGTCCAAAAGTTTCAAATGGAAAGAATGGAATTTTCCTACAGGTCATAGGGATAGCACCATCCCGACGAATCCATCAATTAAGCGATTGTCGAACTGTTGATTGGAGGATGCGAGTGACTTTCATCTTTTTGATAATATCTCTTCATGAGGCCTGCTTGAGCAGTGGAAAGATGCGAGTTTGCATCCATGGTTGTGTCCAGGTACACGATATCTATGACTCTGGTGACCTCCTAGTCCCACATGATTCTAGGATTTTTAAAAGTCAATTGAAGCCAATATCCACGAGCTGCGCTTTGGAAAAGACTGAAAAAGCTGGACTGAAGACTGGAAAGTTTGATAAAGACTGAGATGTCTCAATTTTTTCGAATCATAGGTGATGGGGATCTCAATCGGTTAACGGCCCACGCTTCAGTACGGAAGTGCATGCGGCCCAGTGTTCGTGTCTGTCCATCTCGGAAGGTGCCAACGCTCTACCAAGAGGTTTCTAACTAGAGAATTAGATTGTTCAATCTTTAAGCGCGTCAGTTTTAGAGAGGCCGAACTAGGTGTCTAATTCTGTGCGAGTATTGATGGTAACAGCTGCGAATATGCGAAGACTTCTCTACCCAACATTTCACCTTGCGCATATTATTCTACTGGGCACACTGTTTTTGGAAATGACTGTAGCGATTTAAGTTGGTGAAACTTTGTCGCTAAAGAAACCAGGAAGAGGAAGGGCTGCCTCAACTTGATGGGAAATGAATCCACTCTTCACATGGTATTAAACATGCAATTTTTTAGATATTACCAAATATTTTTGAGCTGTCTCCGTGTTTTGTAATTGCCGTAATTTCTCCGTAGTTTCTTTCATTTCGCCGTTTTTGCCAATTTGTAACTGTAGTATTTCGTAGGCTACCTATTACTGTAATTGTGGTTCTGTTGGTTTTGCAAGAGGTGCACTTTCTCTCACTCCCCTTTTCCACATTCCACATAAGTACCTAGCTTCTATGAACACGACTTTGCTTATCTGTTGTATCGATTGCTATTTCTTATTTCTTGTTTATTTCGTCTCTACTGTGACGAGATATCTATTCATAGATCATCATTGCTATGACAACTGATGCTTGGAGGTGAGGGTTTGATCCTGCCAATTGACGCAGTCGCATGCAAGCGGCTCGTGGCGCAGTTGGCAAAGCACAGGTCTCGTTAACCTGGGGTCGTAGGTTCGAATCCTGCCATGACAATTTGATTTGTCATTTATTTCATTTCATTCGATTGTTAATTTCATTTCAAAGAACCATCCCCGTCACCCTGATTGTGAGAAATTCCGGCCCCACTTTCATCTCTCATTTGTCGTTGTTCAATAAACACACTTGAAGTGTCTGACGTGGTAATCACCACTGCAGCCTTTGCTTCGTTAACAGCTCTTTAATGAACCTGAAAGCCTCTAACCGTGTTATCTCCCTGTCTAATTGCTCAACAAGTCGAATCGACAGAACTTCCATATTGAGAGAATTAGTAGGCGGAGTCGAGCTTCTCCATCAATTTGCTCAGATAAATGTCACATAGTTGTTTGTTTCTTATTCGGATGCTTCACATTAGTCTATTGTTCGAACTTTTCTTGTTAAGGGAAGAATTTGCACGGGATCATCTCTCTACTGAAAGTTAGCATCATCAGTTGTCTGTAACAGATACTCATTGTGTCTGAGTCAACGTTGGGAAAATTGACATTAATTTATCATGATGATAACTTTGAGACAATTAAAATTGTAATCCGGTACGTAGCCTGTCACATTCTCGTTAATTCATGAAGATCATCACACATCGTGATTTGACAAGAGGTGGTAGAATAGCTCAGTTGGTTAAGTGCCGCGCTTCGGTACAGAAGTACAGAAGTACAAAAGGTCCAGGGTTCGAGTCCGTCCACCTCGGGATGTATCACCGCTCTCATTAGAGATTATATAACCCTAACCTGATGATGTGTGTGATTTGTCGATCTATGAAGTCTGTATTCGCGCGGTTATTCTGTTATACAATATGACACAGAAAGGACGCACAAATTGTTCATATGAACGTCTGTTGTCAAAACCTTGTTAATGTCTGCTTCAAATAGTCTCTCTGTGGTGTTGCAATGTCACCGGATGCCAAGAAAATCCTTCGGATGGATCGCTGGCCCCTGGAGCTCGCAAGGTGTATTTTAACGAAAGGGGTAAAGGTAGGGTGCGTGCTGCTAGATTCCGAATTTCTGAGGGGTCGCGGAAATCAAGATTTCGTGACCTAAAATGATGTATCATATCCAATCTTCGTTACTTTTACCCTTTTTTCTCAACATCAGTATATGAATCGGTTGTTTTATGATATAGCCGTGATTTTTGATAAGTTTCATTTTTGTGATGTTGGATTTGAAAGTTTGAATTGAAATGATATAGAATTGAATAATCATTGCATGCTAAAATAATTTTGTCTCCGTATTTGCTGTGGTTAATAAAACCAATAAAATGAATCAGCTATGATTGAAACTGCATCTAGACAGTAAGATGTATATTTGATCGAAATTCGCGCACTTCAAGAACATTCAAGTACAGCATATTTCAAGGAAATCTTGCTTTGATTATTCCATTCCCATAATGCATTGTCATGATTAATTCAGAATCAATTACAAAACCTATTCTACTATACATGAATATATCATAGGAAGCAAGTTTAATGAAATTGAACGAAAAATTCCTTCTATTTCATGTTGAGGATTTCAGTTTATAGCCAGCAAACAAGCAAATGATAGATAGTTTCAGCACACAGTGGAGATGGATCAAAATTTGATCACATCTTGTTGACCTCAAATCAATTTGGCAAATTGTACCTGTGGGAAACCCAACGTACATAATCAAATTTCAAAACAATGATAGCCTAAGACTTAACATTTTCAAATTGTGATGGACGCATACTATGTCAATTTTGTTATGATAAATAATCAACGTTATCCCCGACCGGGATCTCGTACAATGCTGACAGTCCTAATACCATTCGTGCCGACTTCCGGCTGTATCAGGGCTCGACCACACGACCAAAGGATCACCAGGCCAACCACCTAGCCGCTGCGCCACGAAGACAAGACCACTTAACTTGCAGTTGGGACTGTTTCTATATGATAAAGAGAAAATTCATTTCAGTCTCGATCGAACATATGCGCACGACGCACACACCGAAATAGAAGATAAATGTAGCAGGGGTTGGAAAAACTTCATTGTGATTTAAATGGCCTCAATTGAAATTAATTGTGCAAATGTTTTTTATCATTGCCAAAGCTAGGCAGATCTTTGCACATGACTCACACTTTATCGATGAATACTTAGAACGTCTGTTCCATAGCACATAGGTCGACGAAGGTGCATTAAAACACTTACAGAATTAGAATTTACCTGTAATCATATGCATGCATCTTCTGCATCACTATGTTCGTGTAGCTAATTTGCATGACAAAACATACAAATGCACTGATAACAATAGAAGGATCAAGACCGATAGGAGATCATAGGAGATCACTTCTGTAGTAAATATTCAATCATTGCTACAACGCTGCGAATATTATATTACGATTTACCTAGAAGGACAAAGACCGTCAATTTGACGGGTCAGCCAAAAACTGAATATGATCAACATTTAGTAGCATACTTGTGTATGCATGAGAGTATTCATGATCGATTATTTTCTATTTATGAGCAGTGCATACATAGAACTGGCTATCAACTTTGTGGCATGGCATTTTTCACGAGTCTACAGTTACCAAAATAACTCAAGAGGCATGACAAATTCAGTTATCAAATGATCAACATAACAAGTTTGCATGATTTTCTTCATATCGTCAATTAATAAATGCAAGACTTGTATCGATCACTTAATCACAATATGTTTTTCTAAAAAGGAATATCAAAAAAGCATTGTTGCCGTTAAAATGACGGCTTCGGTCTTTCATTCGGCTTCGGAAATTTTATTCGTGGTTCTTCTAGTGTTAAGAAATAACTGATAATTAATCTTTATATTCTTTTCTATTCTTCAAGCGATATATTTGACTTTATCTAAAAAAGTATGAAACATTTATACTTACATATACTAGTTAGAGACTTTTAAATCAAAGTCTAAATGAATGCTACAGATTATTAGCAACAAGCTTCGCATTAGGCTAAATCGTTTTAATTACGAGTAGAATTTCATCGTTTTAAATACGATTAGGACTACAGAATATCATATCATCGACTGTGTAGGCCTGTATATTACGCTGTTAAACTTACAATGAACGCTCAATAAATCGCATTTTTAGCCCGTGAATAATTTCAATTAATTGAAATAATTGTTAACTGATCTAATCATTTAATCTAATTGAAGATCAATTCATCAATCAATTTCCAATCAGTAATTTTTTTCCAGTCCCTGACATGTACCATTTATTGACATCACTTGTAGTTTTATTTCTTCGAACGTGCACATCGGACAGGAGGAAGGAAAGCGCATAAACGCATACCAACTTTCCTTTTTGGTAAAGAAAATAAGAAATAGATTATTCATCGAAGGGGATCGTATATCCCACGTCGTCTCATGTATCGGAGGAGAAGAAAATCAGAGGGATGTCCAGGACAATCTAAGGTCACCATGACGGCCGTCATTCTCCACATTTTGAAACAGGAGACGAATGATAATGAACAGATTCTCAAAGAAACCGCTCACATTCCTAGCCACGCCTCAAGATAATATCAGACAAGGAGATAAAACGTCTCAGACTCAAGGGATGGAATAGGAGGTATTCGAGCTGACGACCTTTTGAACTCGATCTGGAAATAAATGTTGGTTATCCTATCGTCTGGATGAGAATCTCGGAAATGAAATAAATTTGTGACAAATCCAGACGCTTAAGCGTCTTGATAATTGTAAAAGTAACAAATAGAGAACGTCTGAAATTGACTGAAACCCGCATTGATGGATGATATGTCCTGTTTACAGCCGTCACCTATCCGCAGGATTGTATCTCATTTGCAAAAATCTTGCTGTCCAGCCCCCTCTCCCTCCAATAAATACTTACTAGAAAATATGGTGCATGCCTCACTTCGAAAAGCAGTGAAAATCACTTTTTTATGACTCCTGTTAAACAACATTTTGACATATTGTGAAGTTTTAAAGACACTACTCTCCCATGCTGGGGGCTTGGACGGTGCTGACAGTCAGACTCTTCTGGAGCGTTGTGGTACTTTTGTTCCGGATGCCCTTCCTGCCGACTTCCAATGACACTTTCGGGGCTCGACCTGTGGACCAAAGGATCGCTAGACCAGACACTTAACCACTGTGCCACGGAGACCACGCTGTGACCAACATTTTGTCTTCCCTGTAGTGGAGAATGTTTCTTAATTTTGCCAGTTTGCTTGGTGCAAACGCATGTGAGACTGGAATACTGTATTTACCGTAAAATCTGTAATACACCGCCACTTCCTATATCTCAGCAGTATAAGAAGTGAGTACCAAGATATTTGTTTTTGTAAGGTCTGTCCGATATGGGATCTGTTGTTGCCACTTCTCCTTGTGCCTTAGTCTTCTGAATGTGTCTTTGACTTCTTCATCGTTAATAATTTCTGGATAACAGTCATTAAGTGCCTCTGTTAGTCACGAGTCGTGTAACTGGTCATCTTGTTGTCATCTTACGTTCATAATACGCCAGATAGATATACATGTAGCACACCATCTTGTTGAGTGTTGAACCTTTATTGCTAGCATGCGGGTGAATTAGGCATACCTGATTATTGTCAATGATACCTATAGATCAATTAACTGAATGTTAGTCAAATATTTATTCAATGAAGTATTTAGTTATTTGAGAGTTTTATGGATTGAACATGCATGTATGTGCAGTTGTATACAAGCTTTATTGAAGTTGCATTTCGTAGACTTGGAGATGTTGAAAAATAGACCTCAACGGTGGTCTACTTGTACTTCTGGCTTTGCGGCATATACAGAAATTTTTTTAACTAGCGAATGCATATTTCTTAGCGCTATTGATAAGTAAGCAGAATAAATCGGTATAAGTGATTTGAAGCGCGTAAATTAATAAATTATTCGAATTCCTCTACAATCTACAAGATCAAGATACTTTTGTTGCTGTTTCTTAAAACTTCCGTTTCATTACAATTACCTTCTAAAACCGAAACTATGCAGAAACTAAAGGAAATATCTAAACTTTTCTTCTCAAGTGTATTTGCCGGAGAATTCTTCTATTTGAATATCTTTGTGTTTCTAAAGAATTCCAGAGATATTTAGAATGTTTGAGTAAGAAGTTATTAAGTGTATTGAAGTCGAGATCCATCAACCTTCTTTCGTGTGAGAAGCTATGAAGAGAAGTGAAGAATAAATAACTGCTGCTCCCATCTGACGAGATTAATAGAAATTGAATTAATTTAAGCAGAAATAAGACTTGCTTAGTTCTTTACTACACTCCCTATTCAGTCCCGTGTCTCTCGTAGATATTTCATGTTCATTGCTTTTTACACTTGTTAGCTGTTTTAATTATTAGATTGTTTTTACATAGTTGTAATCACTCTGTGTGAGGAATTGTTACCTGATGTGTCATGAGGATTTCGCGGGAAGCCACAGTGGTGGATTTAATTTAAATTCAAGTGCTCAGTCAGATCAAAATCTCATGTGTGCCAGATTAACTTCTAATTCATATTTATGTTTAAAATTCAGGATGTCCGCGCTCCCTAGAAAACAACTGGAAAATGAATTTGACCCTGGAAATCCTGGAATCCGGGACAAGGACAAAGAAGTTGCCGAACTTGATGAGATTATTTCTAGTATTCGAATGATCTTATCTGAATGACAGCGCTCTGATGTTCACCTTGTTACATTACATTAAAGAGTAGACTTTACAAATATTCCGCTAATTGTTACATTCAACTAATTTCACGCCACCTTTCAATCTTTTTTCGTCAATAATGCTGTAAAACAACAAATTTTCGCGAGGGCGAGTGTCTCGCGAAAATTTGTTGCACGCGAAAATTTCTTACCATGGATATTGTGAATTTTGCAGGAATTCGCAATGTCGCGAGAATTTGCTGTTTTACAATATTAATTTCATGGTATGCAAACTCCTTAGGCATAGAGCTTCGGGTAGATTTTCACCGGAATTCTTCGTCCAAATTTGACGCCTGAATCTGAGAAAAATATCCCTGTAAAACGCCTGGGAATTTTCATTCAAATTGGCGCGGACACCCTCCTCAATTGAAACACGACATGGTTGAAGAAAGTCGCTGAATCATGGAAGCGGAAGACTAAACTTAATCAAATAACCCAGTGGAAAATCCTGCAGCGAATTAGATTATTCATAGTTCAGTACGCATTAATACAATTAATACCTAAAATAAGGAGATCCGTGCCCTGGTAGAGAGAAGGATGCACACTACTTATAAAAAATCAAGTCGACCCAAAAGTAAATCAAAAGTAACAGTCTAGGAGTGTTTAGGAAGGCCTGTCTAAGCCTGAGGAAGTATGCCTAAAAATGAAATTGCAAACTGAACCAAGGTGAGCTGTAAGTCACTGAAACGTGTGCCGATACTAAAAACATTGTCTGATACCATAGAAATAAACTGTTTATCTGAAGTTGACTAGAATGGAAATTGACTCAAGGTCGCGGCACATCCGGGGGAACTAAGTTGGGGCATGAAGAACCAATTAAAGGCTTCGATTTACTCATGTGACTGATTCTAACCCAATGATACAGACGTTGGCAGGTGCATCTAAGTGAAAATGCGTGCGATTTATGTGCCGTTATTGGGCATTGCATGAAGCTTAATTTCCATTCTAGAGGTTTTATTGTTGTCAATTTCTATGTCTCATACAGTTGGGGTTTTCCGGGAGCAATTGAATATATTACACAATTTGATTAACTTTAGTGGCAGATTAGAGCCAGACTTAGTAGTACCAGATAAATTCAAATGTTGAATGGTGTTCCACCTTCAGTCAATGATTGACTTAGACATAGGATTCAAATTCTGCTAAAATCGGTGGAATTTCGCAGGCATCCTCAAAACTGTGAACACATAACATGATAAGGTGAAATATAGAGACATAACATCAAGAAAATCGTGAATCCGTAGCACGAAGATGAAATTGAAGCATGAATTGGCATATTTTGGGCCTTCTTTCAATGACCATAGATAGAAATAACATCCCTTATACATGTGGGTGAATATGTCTATATAGATGAAGTATTTTTCGTCAAAAATCACTGCACTGTTTATAATTTCATAAAAACAGTCGCGTGACGTCAAATTCCGTTGCATATTAAAACAAACCATCAGTGGCGGATCTGTTAACTACATTTTGACAATTATCCTGCCTCGTGGCGCGGTCCTTCTGAAATCTGATCAGCTTGGAATAAAAAGCCTTTCTGCGTTTTCTCGCCACTTTCCTCTCTGAATAAGTTTCTACTGTCGCGAATGCCGAGACGAGCAAGAGCCTGAAATGTCTCTCAAGTTTCACTCACCGACTTTGATATGCTCCATTTTATTTCCATCGCATCTACTCCCTTGTGAAAGACGTTGGAATGTAGGTGACTGTCGGTGAATATTCTAAACATTTCACTTTTTATTACAGGATCCTTTGGCGTCTTACGATGTACTCAATAATGATCCGGACCCTCAACCTCGTTACGAGCCCCAGGACGAGAACAAGTGAGTTCATGGAACGTTATCTCAATGAAGAACAGGGATGAACATTTTCCTGATTTTCCGGCTTTTTGAGTGAAATGTTGATGAGTCACGAGATTCGTAAAAATATCACAAAAAATTGAAGGAGTTAGGGCGTGTGGGTATTGTTGAACAACGGGTAGACGGTCTAATACATTAATTACCAAAGTTATCAGATTCTTAGAAACAGGAACTTATCTATGTTTCGAAGCGAGATCAGTAGCAGAGAATGAATTGTTTGTTTGGGATATTGGAATGGTATTTGCGTGTCTCCTCTGACATTCGGTACCCAATCAGAAACCTGAACTATAAGTCTTTGTAATTGCAAACTTTTATGTCAAAGCAAATTATGTATATGCAAGTCCTATACAACAGATACAAATCATGGAATATGTCCAAAAATATAGGTACCATGCTACT
Source organism: Prostheceraeus crozeri (assembly GCA_907163375.1). Lineage (NCBI taxonomy): Eukaryota > Metazoa > Platyhelminthes > Polycladida > Euryleptidae > Prostheceraeus > Prostheceraeus crozeri. The sequence continues at coordinate 9,924 of CAJQUW010015505.1, read as the reverse complement.
GATGGTGGTTTCTAACATTGGTTGCTGTATTGCTCTGCTGCAGGTGATATCTCAGTTCTCTTGTTCATAACTTTTCGCAGTCTCAAAGACCAAAACGTTGTCAAGACAAGACAAGGCGCAGTCAAGAAATCGGCGGATTGAGCACGGGTTGGCCCCATATCTAAATAAAAAGTTGGTTGAAGTGTTGCAAAAGTCTCACGTCAGTGTAATACTAGATGAATCTGCATTTGAATCTAGTCAACGTGTTCTATGTTTTTTAGTATAATATTTTAACTGATTTTCCGGATTGCTTGCCATCATGGGTTTTCATCCCTGATGACGAACAAAGACAATTATTTTCAGCGCACAGATTATTAAAGTTCCGCCCTAAAATTCCGTGCTCAAATTCGAGTTGGAACCGGCTGGTATTAGTAATGTATCGCAGGCATTGAAGCGAAGTGATTATTAAGCTCGAAAACCTTTCTGTAAAACAAATTGAGTTATTTGTGTCTGTATTTGTTTAGTTTGTTAATTTGTCTGTACTTGGAAGCATTTCGCTTCACTGCTCTCATTTTTGACTACGGCCTGTTATGTCGAAATACTCACAGAGGCAATCGTTATATAGTCTACATTCCCGGATGATTGGAATAAGAATTCGCATGCCTCTCTAGACAGACTTCGGATTTCTACATTTTCTTGTCCCTCTGTGTTCTTGGAACGTCTTTTTCCACCGAATAATGTGGCCTAACCTGTCTCTGGTCAAGGTGAAAAATGATAGATATTTTTGTGTATAGCCTGTGCTGAGCCATGCAGGATCCTCGGCTGGCATACAACTTTCTTTCAAATCCAATTTAATCAAATCAGTTTCATAATGAAAAAATTGGAATATTGAGACATCAGTTAAAGGACATATTAGTGCAGCAATTAATTGAAAAAATCAAGCAAAAGAAACAGATGTTTTGCATCTACAAGTGTATCAAACAGATCTTTTCCCACACACTTTTTGATTTTTCCTTCAGGGAATATGACAAAATGACGCAATTATTGCTTAAGAAGCGAAAAGCTCACAACGATGTTCCATGGAAAGTTACTTTTTATTTATCAAAGCCAAGATCTTTTGCCGTGATCAGAGCTGCTGTCATTTACTCCGAAAAAACGTCAGATGAATTTACCGTTTAGAAGTATTTTGTGAATAACAATTTTTGATCTTACATGGCACCGTGGCGATCCTTTTTAGCCCCTTCACCTAATTACGTGTCTATCAACTGTGTTGGCTATCTAAGCAAGGCTACGGCATCTATTACTAGTCCTTTGTTTTTTTGCAGCGAACGTATGAGAATCTTATGTACGAGTATTTGTATATCATTCATATCTGAAAAGAAAGTAGGGACTGGAACCCGCGATCATTATTCTCATCTAGACTCCACCGCTTCGCTACAAAACTCTTGTTCAAAGCTTTGCGTTAGGATCCAGTCTTGCTAACACATATCGGCTGTCATAACAATTGGAATCAGCGAACAGATATTTCTTCGTAATGACTGCCGGTATTGTCGGTACCCTGCATCTGAAACTATTCCGTAAAATGCAATTTTGATGCGAGTGAAAGGAAGACGATGTAATTATCTGTCGCTGATGGCGCTACTGAATTATTACAAGAATCTCGTATGGAGGAGCCGCTCGGATTTCCACAGAAAACTCTAACATGCGCTTGAAAACACATAATTGGACAACCTGCTCGCCCAGTCTTCGTTGTCTAGAAGAGGTGAGTTGCATTAGGGACAAGTGGTACCTTACGGATGGTGGCTTCCAGTTGCTGATGACTTACATGTATGCCGGCTATCCTCCGCTGCCGTTCAGTGTATGCTGTTGTAAACATCCGCGATTATTCTCATTTCTCTTCAAATATTTACGAACTCGTTTTGAAAGAACAATATTTACAATACACTACTTTAAAGCAAGAATCTGCAAATATTCATGCTTCAATAATTTGATTCCTGTTGTGATCTTGCACCATTTAAGTGGATCACTGGTTAAATGTGTAGCTAAATTGATAGTCAACTAAGCAGCAGGTCTCCATTTTAAAAGTGGTATCTCTGTGGTCTTAACTTTGCGACTGACGGCATATTGCATGCGAAGAAAACTGAAGTATGAGGGAAAATGCGCGCACCAAAATTAGCACTCCTGAAAGACAGGATTTGTGCCATTCGGAATCTTACGTTTGAGAGGGAACCGCTGAAGTGAAATCGATGATGCGTAGATGTTCTTGTTCCTGCCAAAGTTTTGCTTCTTTCAAGACTAAGGATTAAAATGTCTAGCTTCAAAAGTAATAATGACAGCAAGTCGTTTTATCAGGTCATAAATATCAACCAAAACGACATTGATTGTTGATTTTTTTCCCCGTCGACCAGAGATATAATCCGAGCATTAATCACTTCAGCGATTTCTGTAGTTTGAAATCAAGCAAGATTAGCGCCCTAGCATGCCCAGATAAAGAATTCTGAAGAGATGCATGGCACCCTTTTTTCATATTATCGATTTCACTAAATGCAAATTGCGAGAAGCTAAAGATTTTTGATTAAAAATCTTTAAAAACTTTTGATTTGGATTATGCTGCAAGGTGAAAAATCTCTTGTTCTACCATGAATGGTTGTTTTATGAAAGCATTCTAGTGATGCAATTATAGATGCACAAAGTCTCAGCAAAATACAGGAAACAGAAAAAGCCTGAATCCAAGGAAAATATGGCACTTTTGCTGTCTCCCGCACACATAGATATTAACTGACTCTTTTTAAATACATCTTTAAATGATATTTATTTCTACTTGATTATGTTGTTTATAAGTAAAAAATGTGAATTAGACAGTGCATTGCACAACATTTTTACTATTTACTAGACATCCAGCAACATTTCAAAATAAAAGAAGGAGGTTAGAGTCCATAAATGTGTCAGAATGCAACGTGCTCTATGATAAATTTGAAGTGTTCCATTTTCTTCTAAACTTAATTCTTAATTTGCCTATGCAAAGTAACCACAAAAGGAAAAGGATTCGTGATTTTGAATGTTTTTGGCTTTATTGTTAGTCTTTATTATTTATAGCTTATTATTCTCAAACAACATGAAAATCTTGAATTACATTGATGCGCCCATGTTGAGATAATGATGACGCAGTATGAATCATCATTATGATATTTTCAGCTTTTTCGGGGCATGTAAAGTCATCACAGAAATGCATTTTATAGTCACCAGATTATTGTTAAAACCATGTGTTCTGCAAGAGAATGTATTAGGATTTAAATATCAAAATGTAATTGAGATAGTAGTATACTCGTATATACTCCGCATGGTAATTAACAATCGCTATGTCAAACATCACAATTTTTATCATTCTCATGTGGCTCAATGATGGTGAATGATGGCTCACAACTCATTGTTTTACGTTCGTGACTGTGTGACGAACATCTCCAACCGCTGAATATTGACGCTCACTGTGAAAATCATAGCATCGAAAGCATTAGCTTTGATACTTAAGTAGCTAATAATTTGTGGATCATCGCTTATCAAAACATGCAAATGGGCTGGTTCAGGCTCTGCGGGGACTGAAATTGGATATACTCGTTGGAAATTAACTCTCGCGTATGTTGCTCTTTTTGGGGCTTGCGATCTGTAGTCCTTGTGTTTTGTTTATTCGTGTTGTTCATCTGTATTACAGCTTAGTTACTGCTTGCTAATACATACCCCACACATTGGTTAATTAGAAATGTAGAAAAAGATAATTGAACGCATTTCGCGAAATTAGTGCTGTCACGAAAATGTTTCAGCTTCCAGTAACTTGACCTTTAAGGTAAAATGCATAAATATTGCTCGTAGCGTAACTTGCACCATCAGCTGCTTTACTAAGTTAGTTTCAGATCCCCGGATTGTGGGGTTACCGGATAGAATCCGGATCAAAGCTCCTATCCTTGTTTGAAAATCCAACAATTGCAGTAGAATCAATCAATTCTACTATTTGTGAGCACTACTCTCCTCTCCCAAATTGGTCCAGCATAATGAAGGATATTTCAGAAAATGAAAAGTCATGGTCTCCGAACATCACGGTTGCATCGGTCCGCAACGCACTATCCAAACCAGTGGCGGCTCGTCCATTTGGGCAGGTGGGGCACTGCCCCACCTATTGAAATGTTGTCTAACTTAAATAACCAGCAACATCAGTAGTAGACTCCATTTCTTGATCATAAATTTCAACTATACTTCATGTACATCTATTCCATTTGCGCGACAGTGACGCTAGCAGAATCCATCAATCGTTTTCAAGACTGATGGGCGCGCCCAAGCATCGAGATTGAGATGACGTGAGAGTGGTTCATTTCACGATCAGAGCGAATAGACAGAATTAACACGCGATGAATGCGTCACAGAATGGGCACTCGAGAGGGATCCCTAACGCTTCTGATTGGTTAACCGTCAATGCAAAGACAATGCATTGTGATTCCCTTTTTACTGAGTGAGGTGATGTGAGGTTAGCACCAGCGATCAGTCCATGAATAGACAAAACATAGAAATAAACTGTTTATCTGAAGTTTGCTAGAATGGAAATTGACTCAAGGTCGCGGCACATACGGGGGAACTAAGTTGGGGCATGAAGAACCAATTAAAAGCTTCGATTCACTCATGTGACTGATTCTAACCCAATGATACAGACGTTGGCAGGTGCATCTAAGTGAAAGTGCGTGCGATTTATGTGCCGCTATTGTGCATTGCATGAAGCTTAATTTCCATTCTAGAGGTTTTATTATTGTCAATTTCTATGAGACAAAATGTTGCTTCAACCGTGTAACTAAATGCAGTGACATAGACTTACACATGTATAGCATGTTGCTAACATATTCTTTGCTTTTCATTTACAAAATAAGATCCTTTTAGACTAGATTTTGATTATGTAAAAATTTCATGCTTATGCCCCACCTGGACCAAATGTCACGAGCCGCCACTGATCCAAACCCAACATCAAAAAAGCTTCTGGCAATAACAAAATCCCTTCTAGAATATTTCGTGACTGCGCTGAAGCCATTGTTGGTCCAGTTACTCATCTTTTCTTCACTTTCGATACGCTTGTTTGATGTCCCTGAGCAATGGAAAACATCAGATGTTCTTCCTGTTCCGAAATCGAAGGAAATTGACATTAACAATATTCGAGCTGTCTCTCTTTAATTGCCTCCACTGACAAAAATATTGGAAAAATTTGTTGTTAACTCATTAAAAGACGATTTTGTGATGATATATGGTAGAGAACAGTTCGGATTTCGACCTGGATCTTCGACACTGATGGCACAAATTGCTTTAATGGACTTCATATAACTATTTCCTTGGATAACAAAGAATACAGTAGCGTTGTTTTGATATCATTTAACATGAGCCGTGCCTTCGATACCGTACATCACTCACGCTTGATGAAGACACTGATTGACGCAAATCTTCCATCATCCTTCCTCAAATGGTGCGCCAACTACCTGCAGAATGGACATCAACGCGTGAAAATAAGCAACACCCATAGTTCTCTCGCACTGATTACATCTGGGATACCCCAAGGTTCTGTCATTGCTCCTTATCTTTTTTCATGTTATATGGGCACTCTCAAACCGAAAACAATTGGCTCAAAAATCTTCAAGTACGCTGATGATGTAGTTGTTGCGGTACCAATTTCAGAAGCCGCTAATTTGAATTTGCTGGTGCACTCTGTAATGGAGCATGTGGAGAATTGGTGTGAGCTTGAATGCCAATAAAACTAAAATTATGTTGGTTCGAGGACGTAGCAACTGTGCGATATTCCCAATCTAGTACTCCCTTGTGACGGAAATGATGATTTTGGGGGTTTATTTAATGAGACCTTATCCTGGGATAATCACATTAATCATATTTGCAAGCTGGCATCGCGAAGAATCTTTTTGCTGAAACAACTTCGATCATCTGGTGTTACGAAAGACGAACTGATAAAAGTTTACAACGCACACATTAGAAATATACTTGAGTTCAATTGTCCACTCTTCGTTGGTCTGAATTTGAAGAACTCAAGACGGCTAGATCTGATCCGTAAAAGATGCCACCGACTCATTTGTGACTACGAATGCAAGTGCCAGATCATGCCTGCGCTGACGGGTAGACGACAGAGGCTTGCAATGAAAACGTTTTGTCAGATGCTGAATCCCCATCACCAACTTCATGACATTGTCCCGAAACCACTTCCATACTCAAAACATTCAACGATCCCTTTTTGCTCCACAGCCCGCCGCTCGTCTACATTCGTACCGTATTGTACAATTCTTTATAACAATTTGATGTTCTGACGCACATCCGACTGTTTGCTAATTTATTCGCTACTTTTGAACTGATTGATCTTTTTCTGAAACTTCTTTGACTATTTCATTTTGTATATTCTCTTGTATTCAACTACTATATTGATTGCCATTCCGAAGAAATAAACGTATATATATATATATATATATGTGTCCGTCTTGTTGACTTGGTATGAATCCTATTCATATCCGACAACAAAATAGAGAGGTTTATTTTAACGATAGGATTCAGCTTCTCGAAAGTTCCGGGCATCTGAACTTTGTTAATCAGTTACATATTTTCCCTAAAAATAAATCACATAATGAATGAGAATAGAAAAGTTGTCCTTGAATGAGAAATTTTTATACGGAGTTTGAAATGCGACTCTCATAGACATAATTTTGGGCGTCTGAATCTCCCTGATCAGGAGGATACTCCGTAGGAGTTATGTGAGCATGAGAAGATTAGAACTAAAGATTTCGTTGCTAAATCATAATTCGTCTACTGCATTCAATCAGATGAATGAAAAGTTTTTCTCATAAAGACGTGTCTCCTCTTTCACTGCACCCCAGACAGATACTATGGATAATACTGTGCCTTTTTGCAAAATAGTTCGTCTTTAAATAGATGGTTGGGACAGATTAGCTCTCGAGTGGGATGTTTTCTCATATTTATCAATGCCACAACCACGGAAATGGAATAGCTATTGTATTGGTAAAAGAATGTATGTATTTCTTCAGCAGGAATTCGAAATTTTCATCTGCGCACGCACATCTATTCAAATTGCAGAAGTATTATTTTCTCTACTTCCGTGCAGCTCATGTTTTCATTTCTTTTTATATGAGCATTGAATGGAAAAACTGTAGCTTATTTTGTTACATCGCTTTCACTATCAAATGAAATAATATTTCTTGAATAATTCCATACACACACATTTTACACTGCCTGTCTGATTTTCATAACTTTCCATGTATTTTGAAATTCTGAATTATCTGGTTACTTAAGCACTTTTAAAGGTAGTAGTATGAATATTCCAGTACCAAATAAGAATATAGTATGAAATTTTATTCAAAGTGCGTTATTTTGGAGCACGCTCGAACATTGCGCAATCCTATGACATAATTTGCACCCATTCTATGGTAAATTGCTTTTGCCAAAGACGCTGTCATTTCGGAATTCGACCAGAATGAATACCAGCGATTGCAAGAGGGAGATGGTTGCTGATGACTATGGCATCGTTTTTATTTTTTTGTGAAACATCAGAGGTCTACTTTATTTCGAGACTTCAAAATAGATTAAATGATTTTTCCTGACGTGGAGAGGTGCTTTGATAATAAACTGTGGAGATTTTGGCTAATTTGTGCTATATTTTTGACCCTATCAGCATTTTATTCACCGCCTTGCCTCGAGATTGCCCTTGACAGATGAGTATGTCTTCGAGTCGCACCAACCGATCTCATTCGCGTCTTTTGTCCCCTTTTGTTACCGAGCTTCATTGTAGCTAATATCAGACGTTGAATGTTCTGTAAGTTGTCAATCTATGCAATCATGAGCTTATTAGTATCATAACGGACAGCATGAACAACCATGTAAGATGTGTATTCCTTATAATAACTGAAAACGAATGTTGCTTATCATGTTGCGATGAGGACAGTAATGGTCAAAAGACCGTTTGAGGACAAGACAACACTAGACGAAATGACTTACTTAATCTTACTAAGGAAATCTTACAAGTTCTGACCAGAAAGTACCAGTCGTGCTAAGTCTTATTAGCAAATCTGATCAGATCTGATAAGATCTTATTTGTGATTTTTAGAAATCTTTTGAGTAGAAAAAGTCTTATATTTTGCGTTTTATGCATACATATATTCAGTACACTGATGTTCCAGCAAGATCATTTAGCAACTAAAACCATTGACATCGTCTGATCTTCGCACTGAAATCGGACTTCAAGTTTGAAATTTCAGTTCACTTTTTTTAATTTCAATTATCAGCTGGTAAGATCTGAAAAGATCTTGTTTTGCAAAATATAAGACTTAGTAAGTCTGGTACTTTCTGGTCAGGAAATGTAGGATCTTAAACAAAATAAGTTCTGATCAGACTTTGCAAGAATCTGATCAGACTTAATAAGACTTAGCAAGTCATTTCGTCTAGTGAAATTCAAAAAAATGGTATTTTTAAAAACGACATAAATTCATGAATTTGAACCCTTTTTCAGGTTTTTAAGACCTAAATACATGAATTTAGACCATTTAAAAAGTACCATTTTTTGAAAAAATGGTATTTTCAAAAACGACATAAATTCATGAATTTGAACCCTTTTTCAGGTTTTTAAGACCTAAATTCATAAATTTAGGCGTTTTTAAAAAATACCCCAATTTTTCAAATTTTTCAAAATCTCAAGAGGGGGGGGGGGGGGGGGGGGTGTGTGATTATGACATTTTTCATTGCTCAAATCATGGACCGTTCAAGGTACACCGAAAATCATAAAAAGTTAAGAATCTCAAATTTGAGATTAAGATTATTTTTTCTCTCTCTTAAATCATGACCGTTCAAAGACACCGAAAATCATAAAAGTTAGGAATCTCAAAATTTGAGATTATGACATTTTACACCCCACCCTTAAAATCATGACCGTTTCAAGCCACAACATAAAAAAAATGGTAATTTTAAAAATGTCTTTTAAATCCATTTTTCCATTAAGAATTTCAATAGAATATTTTACATCTTCTAGCAATAAACCATAAGCCATCAATGAAGTTGTGGAATCTTTTTTTCAATATTAATTGTTACATCACATCCAGTCTTGATAATATCTTCAGATTGTGCACTTAAATCGAAACAGAAAACAGAATATAAATGTCTCCAATTTCCAGGAGTTAATTGTGGTTCAACTCCAAATTCTATACAAAGATTTCTATAAGCATCATATCCTTCCATAAATTGATTATTGGTATCATCGAATCTTAATGGATCAATTGGATATCGGGTTTGATTTAATGAAACTTGTAAACTTCGAATTGTAATTAATATGAAAAAGATTGTTGTTTCTTATCAAAACTTGGAGAATTTATTTCTTTGAAAATGTTAGTAATAAAATATCTTGGAGAGTATTCGAAGTTTCTAGTAAAAATGCCAGTTAAAACTTTGTTCGGAAAAAGTGACAGAACTCGCAGCACGCTTTAGAAAATTTACTGGAATTGGTTTGTTAGTATTTAATCTTTTTGTGCAATAGCTGTTTCAACCTCTAAACTAGGAGTAATATGCTTAATCCACCATTCAAGTCTATCAATTGATAAATATGCTTTTTTCCAGTCTTACCAAAAAAGATTAATTCATTATTTGCTGTACGATGAATTATTAACTTAAATTTTTTAATTGATTATGATATTCTTGTCATAATCATAAATATCCGAATTATATGGAGGACAATGAACCAATTTACTGTCTGTTTACTTTTCTTGTTAAATTCAACGTCTTTCCTCTTTATATGCAACTATTGTTTGTTTTATTTAAATGATTTGCAATATTTTCTACATCTTTCGCAATTCCTTGCTGCATCTGTTCCAGCGTGAGATAAATCATCAACATTTATACCATCATTAGTATCAGGAA
>CAJQUW010015504.1:0-194214 GCA_907163375.1 Prostheceraeus crozeri | reverse complement strand
TCCGTCTTGCTGCTTATTACGGCATCGTCATTCATATTTGAGTGCAATAAAACATATATCACTTCGGTTTCGTTTAGATTTATTTACCTGTTGTAGGAAACCAAACAACACCTGAGGTGATACGCTTTAATGCGACTGCACACCGGTGTCGGATCAGCTGTTCAAAACGGACTCAGACGACGTGACATGCGAGGAGAACAATGCAGCAGTAGTAGATGTATTTGAACGGCCGTTGGAAATTGAAAGGAATGATATTTGCGAAATTGAGGGTGAAGAAGGTTCAGATGGGAAACCAGGTGAGAATCCTTTTAGATGACATGCTGAGTGTTAATGCATCATCCGAAGAAATTCTGAATTTCAATTATATCGAAGAAAATTACATTTTGTGATGAAGGTCATTCATCCATTTAATCATGCGCTGATTGAATGTATTCACGAGCAAATCTTACTTCACAGTTGATCATTGTGATCATTTCGTATTCGCAGATAAGAAACTGGCCTAGTAGGGTTTTTCGTTTCCACCAAGTTTTCAAGTCTCCATCGCCTCTTTCACCTCTTTCATCAGTCTCCTTCTCCTACCACACTCTCTCTCTCTCTCCTCTGCTGACTACTGCTCTACTGGAGGAGTCATGCGATGATCACTCTAAAAGGCATGTTTGGCCACCTAGGATCTTGAGCTAGAGATGAGTTGCTTAAGCTGTCTTAATTTGTGCAGTCCTCTTGCCATTTTTCTTCGCACGCACGGTGGAATGTACATCCAAACCAGCGTTGCGGCAATGGAGAGCAGTTTGGGTGCTGTTGCGGCGAACGTTTTCATGAGCTCTTGCGAGATCGAGAGGACCGCGGTGTTGATATTGCTCCTTTTTGTGTTAATTATGTTGACCATGTCGCACTGTTTTGGTCGACGTGCAACGTTTCAAATTTTTTGAGTAAGTCCACAGTTTGAGGCCTGCCATCGAATTTTCTTTGGAGAAAGAAGATGGAAGAGTATCATGTTCGGACATCCTCATCGATCTCAATGATGGATTGGAATTTTTTACTTTTGGTATTTTGCTTTTGATAAGGGATCTGTATGCTCGCTGAATAGATCTGAGTACTTCGAGGGCGTAGTTGATTCGATCCACATTAGCTGAAGCTTTCCTTTGAAGCATTTGAAGATCACGTTCATAGCGGCCGACAGAGCCTTTTCACATCACGACATGATTGATGAAACCTAGACAAGAAGGACAACGTAGCTAAAATCACGTTCACCAGATAACCTCCTGTTGCTCATAGACACTTTGAGTACTGTTTTATCTCTCGAGGATTGAAATATACAAATTAGACAATCATGTATTTACAATCGACGTGAGAGTGTTGCAATACAGTCTTTTAAAGCTCAAGGATCATATATTGTTCCTCATTCGATTCAAAAATAGGAAGCCGTTACTGAGTCATGAGAACCGGTGTAGCATAGTCACGGCGACGAATCTGCAAAGTTAGACGAGTATAGTAATTTTGAACTTTCTGAAACATGTTGAATGTCTGATGTGGAAGTCCAAATAGTGAACTATAACCATAATCAAGTCTTTAAAAAATGAAAGAATTCAACCAAACGTTTTGCATCAGCAGAGAGATATCGACGAATAGAATAGAATGTTCTTCGAATGTCATCATAGCACATCTTGGAAGTACATAGTATTATATTGACGTATGTTGAGTATTGATTTCTATATATCTCTATTACTTACTTACTTACTTTATCCGTTTAACGTCCTCTTCTCCATCTCCGTTGGGTTGGACGATTGATCCTCATGGAATGCCTCCAGGTGTTTCGTTCGAGGGCGTCGGCTTCTTTGAGGCCCAATTGCCGACAGTCTGCGGACACAGTTTCCTCCCAGGTCTTCTTCGGGCGGCCTCTTGGTGTTGGTCCGTTGATCTTCATCTTCCATATTCTCTTCACCCAATCACTTTCATCTTTCCTTACCACATGTCCGTACCATCGTAATCTGCACACACGCAAGGCTTCATCAATCGACTGCAGGTTCAGGCGCGCCAGAAGGTCTTCGCTGGCCACTCTATCTTCAAGAGATACTCCACACATCCACCTGATCATCCGTCTGTCCGCTACTTCCATTCTCCTCTTCTCCACTGCTGTCACTGCCCATGTCTCACTGCCATAAGTCATGCAGGCTCTGACGCATGAGTCAAAGATCTTCCCTTTCATCCAATATGGAGTAGCACGGCTGGTCAGGATAGGCGATAGTTCTCGGAATTTCTTCCAGCCCGATTGAATGCGCGCAGTCACAGCTGCCTCCGCTCCACCACCGGAATCCAACATGTCTCCCAAGTAGCAGAAACGAGTAACATTGTCGCACTTGTCATTCTCCAAGCTGATCGCAACATCTATACCGTGACATCACAAACTATATCAGAAATTTAAACTTTCTTTTCCTATAGATAGATGTGAAGGAATGTATTACTGTGCAACAGATGTAGATTTGCTTAATATAGTAGCCTTTGAATTATCGACATTCTGTCGCAGTCTGCTTCATGAAAGCCACATTTTCACTTCGTTTACGCACATTTCAATCGCTTGCCTGAAAAGCAAAAAATTGTCAATTTGAGAGGGTTAATACAAAATCAAAATAAAAAATCAGATAATTAGTAAAGCAATGATGGCGGACATTATTTTTTTCCAAAATTAAGGAGAATGTTCTAATTACATCATAAAAAGTACTGTTCGCACGACTGATCCTTGACGAGTGTCACAGCTCAAAGGCAGAGGTTCAGACATGTAATTTATAGCATTGACTGTCAGCAAACTAGCATCCAAATCCGCCTGAAACCTAGAAAAGAGCAACACTCCTCTCACACCAAACGTAGAATACAAGCGCTCAAGTAAAACATGATGGTTTACAGTATCAAACGTAGCAATCAAATCCAGAGTAACAAGAATAGTTATATTTTGTTCATCTGATGCGAATAAAGCATCGTTCGTAACATAACTCAATGTATCCGTACTGTGGTTTTTTGCGATATGCGGATTGAAAACAGGACTTCAGCAATTTGCTTCAAGGTGAGCGTTGAGCTGCATGAGTACAGTTCGTTCCTGCAGCTTCGATAGAAAAGGCAAATTCGAAATGTGACGACAGGTGCATGGATTGTTAGGACAGAAATTCGGTTTCATGTGAGCGTTCTGAAATTCGACAGCGTGTAGGAACTGTTGCGGTACTCAAGAACACATTCATGATGTTTAGCAGAGCAAGTGAAATTATGTTTAAAGATCATTATGACAAGATCTTGCTTTATAAGAGTTCATTGTTTCAAGAAGACGCACTTTTGAAATCATTGGAAAATCTTTCAGCACATCACCATTGAATGATGTAGATTGCAAATGAAAAGTTTCAAGTGATTCTGAGTTTCGAGAATCCGGCTATGATTTTATTGACTTTTTCAATGAAGAAATTGGCAAAGATTGTAGGCTATATGCAAATAGGACAGTTAGATGATGTCTTGTGTTTCTTATCTTTCCCAAGAATTGCGTTTATCATTACATAGTGTAAGTTTGTAGCGGAAAACTTAAGCGTGTTGAATCAGTTGATTGAGCTTCAACTTGACATCCGCAAGCGCCTTCCTGTCTTAATCATAACTCGATTTTTAGCGTTTTCTCCCGGCGTTACGCTTGTCTCGCTTCAACTTTTGAAAGTCGTCAGAATAAATGTAAACCACGGCTTTTGCTACTGAGTGGTGCATGCTTATTGCCACTATCGTTGAGAATTTCGAATAATTCGGCAATGATAGGAAAATGATTGATAGACAAAAAATAGACAGTTTCACTTGTGAGTCCTTCATAAACCAAAATGAATAAAAAAATTGTGACAGGCTTGATAGAACAACTACAATTTGGAGGTAGGCGAGATAGGGAGGTTAAGGCACAGGAAGATGGTCAGATTCAATGTCACTCATGAAGGACTTTGGCAGTTTCCAAAATGCGATCAGAACCACGGTACAAAATCCAATCCAGGATATGTGCTTGATGATGAGTAGGTTGTTTCACAGGTTGAGAAAAGTTGAGCATGTTCAAACCATTAAATATTCTTTTTACATGTGTTTGGTCAAGTCTATCAAAGTGCATAGTAAAGTCACCAAGAATGATAACATGCCCTTTCATTTCAGTTTCAATAGTGAGAAAATATACAAATTCGTCAAGAAACTGTCGAGTGGCAAAATCAGTTTTAGTACTTGCAGGTGAACGATAAACTCAACATATGTTTTCCGGTGAAACGAAAGTCTTACCTGGAATCTACAATGCCATGATGGATTGATGTATGACATGTAGATTCTGTCAGCGGGAAAATACGCTAAATAACTGCTGCAATTAATCAATAGCAGATTTTTACATATTGCTGACTGGAGATCGTCATCCTTGTATTCATGTGGGAGAAGGGAAAATGCTTAACCACATATTCGTGTCAACATCCGTCTTGCTGCTTATTACCGCATCGTCATTCATATTTGAGTACAATAAAACATATATTACTTCGGCTTCGTTTAGATTTATTTACCTGTTGTAGGAAACCAAACAACACCTGAGATGACAGGCTTTAATGTGACTCCACCGGTATCGGATCAGCTATTCAAAACGGACTCAGACGATGCGACATGCGAGGAGAACGATGCAGCAGTAGTAGATGTATTTGAACGGCCGTTGGAAATTGAAAGGAATGATATTTGCGAAATTGAGGGTGAAGAAGGTTCAGATGAGACACCAGGTGAGAATCCTTTTAGATGACATGCTGAGTGTTAATGCATCATCCGAAGAAATTCTGAATTTCAATTTTATCGAAGAAAATTAGATTTTGTGATGAAGGTCATTCATCCATTTCATCATGCGCTGATTGAATGTATTCACGAGCAAATCTTACTTCACAGTTGATCATTGTGGTCACTTCGTATTCGAATATCTTATTTGCAATCGAATTGATGTTCCGTTCTGCAATGATAAAAAAGTATTTATTTTCAAAGTACTGCCATCATTAGGAAGAGCATTTCTAAGCTGAGGTTCTAGATCCATGACTTGCAAAGAAAACTGCAATGAACTTGCCATATCATCTTTAACTTCAACGGAAATCAAGTCACAAGTGTCTCTGAATAATACATTCCGTCGAATGAATAAGTTAGTGTTTTCTCTCAATGTTTTCTCTCTTCTTATGGTCAAGTTCTCCAATAGTCACAAAAGTCTATTTCAGAAATTATAAAATAGGAATTTTCATTGATGACGTTGCGAATTTTGTTCCAGTTTTTGAGGAGCATGAAACCGGTTCGATAAATTCTTGATTTATGAGTATCAAAGGAAATGTCTTTGTTTAGATAAGCACCGAGATGCATTATGCGCAGGGTGCCCGCGGGTCTGGAAAAGTATTATTTGTAAGAATAATGTCTGGGAAGTCTGGAAAATAGGGTGGTCTGGAAAAATATTGGATAAATACATGTAAGTCTGGAAGTATTGTTCCAATCGCATTCTGTGTCTTCATTTCTGCAAACTACGCATATATTGCATTCCCAGCGCTTTTCCTTTTCAAATGATTTTTGCTAATACTTTAAGATAGCTGAGTGACCATTTGAGAAAAGATAAGCACTAGGAAAGCAGTTTAGCACAGTTTATCTCAATGAATGCACATAATGCGATTGGAACTATATGAGCGATACTTAAGTGCATTGAGAATATTGAAAGAACTATAGGAGGTGCTGAGACTCGATGTGGACAAAATCGTTATTTGGAAAACATTTAAGTAAACAGAGTCATACATTTAATGATGACATAATGAGGGAGACAATAAACGCAACTTGATCAAGGAAGTCATCTGGTCAATAACGTAAAACATTTTGAAGTACTATTAATCTTGTTGATAAAGAGAAGTTCGATGAGCGACTGTAGCGTCTATTGCCTTTCATTATTTCCGATATTTAATTTCCCTCAAAGGCCATGGAAGTGGTAGTGTGTGAACTGCTAGTTATGATCTTAAATTGTATAATTTCAACCTGTCCATATTTACTTTTCATGTTACCAATATGACCATGATCTTACCTTAGTTTTGTCTTCAGGTAGTTTTAAGTAGTGTCAATTACCACGTATTTACAGTGTTCGTACTGGGGCGCGAATGCGCGAAAAATGAAGGCGGGCGCGAAAATTCCGAAAATATTTTCGCGCCCCAATATTGTCCCATATATTTTCGCTCCCCAAAAAATATTTGACTATAATATATCACTGGGAACTGTTAGATGTGTCTACGACTATGTATCAGATTGATGACAGTAATAGAATCGAATATTTTCCTTCTTATTCCAGAAAATGCTTTCCTGACATAACACTAACAAATAGGAATAGTGTGTAAACCTACTACGACATGCCGTAATCATCACTGCGTATTCTACATTTTATTAAGGGACTATTTATCATCACTGCATATTGCATTTTTGAAAGGGTGAAGCGATTCTTCAGGAGGGGAACTGAAAAGCTCCTCAAGTACTTACCGTTTGAAAATGATGTGCTTCAATCGTGCCAATTTCTTTCCCCACATCATTCGAACGATGCTGATCTGGAGAACTGGGCGAAGACTCTTGCGAAGTGCTTTCCCCAAATTGTTCCTCAAAACGAGATTTCTACTCTTAAAGTTGAAGCTCGACTCCTTCAAGGTACAACAGAGAAGCCAATGGACATTGGAGAATACTGGCAGAAAATGTCCTCAAAGATGCCAACTCTGAGTCGTCTGGCTCGAGTCACGATGACATTACCCCACGGAAACGCAGAAGTGGAGAGGGTGTTCAGTTTGCTGCCTGATCTAGTGACAAAGAAACGGAGTAACCTGTCCGCGACTACAATGAATGCGATCGTCGTTATTAAGAGCGCCATGGCATCGAATAATATCTCATCGCGAAACTTCGAAGTGACACAGGCACTTTTGGAGAAAGTTGCCAAAGCCAAACAAGCATATGAGCTGCGTTTGAAGAGCGAGATGGAGGAAGAGGCAGCAAGGAAGAAGAAGGCAGCAGAGAAGGATATATTAAAAACTTTCGAAAATCAGAAGAAAAATGATTCAAAGCTGAATGAGTTAGAGTCCGGTCTCAAAAACAACGAAAAGCGAATCAGCGATATCATGAAACGGAAAGAAAGCCTCGTGAAAATGCAGGAGGAGGCATTACGGTCATTAAAGGAAGAGGAGGACCACCTTAAAGCTCTGCTTGATGAGAAGGAGAAGATGGAAGAAAAGAAACGAGCAGTAGCTGAGAAGCTCATGACTAGTACTTTGAAGCGAAAAGCACATGAAGAACTGAAAGTTATTTCTCCCAAGAAATTGAGGTGATATTTTCTTTATCAGTGCCTAGCGCTTTTAGACAGCATTTTGATTCAACACAGCTCGATCATCATGTACCTGATTGAATGAAACTACTTACATGTGTACTTTCATTTCTGATCTTTTCTTCATTTAAATCACAAGGGAAATAGGGCATAAACTCCTACGGTGTATTAATGAAACTTATTATGTTACATTTCAGTACCAGATGGAAAGTGTAGCGACGTTATTTTAACGAAGACGTTGACTACACCGAGAAAATGTCAGGTATGACAGGCCCTAACACCCCGATTTTAGTCTTTGGTTCGGTTCCATTTGGCCCAGATTTGGTTGTAGTGATTTCGGGCATTTTTCTAAGGCCCCACAACCAAATCCTAGCCAATTGGAACTGGAAAAGGCATTTTCGGGGTTCCTTAGGCTCATTTGATTCAACGTTGCGGAAATATTATAGTACCAAATTAGAATGAATACATTATAACGTACTTATATGTTCGTATATGATCTCATTAATATCATATGGTTGTCCGCTCCATGCAGGGCCATCCATTAATCAATTATGTTTTCATCTACTCCATCAAAGGTATCTAATAAATGCTGTAAATCGTCATAGACCTATGAAATTGACCCGTAAATATGCCTATATGAATTCCATATATGTTTGAAAAATGTATGCATTGACCTTACGCTCGTGCATGCATGTATCTTAGACCAATTAGTTGGGGGCGCGAATCGCAGGGGGGGCGCGAAAAATGCGAAATCGGCCAGTACGAACACTGTATTTACTCAGTTGCTCTGTTAGCTGTTTAGCTGTAGGCTTTGTTAGGGTATGTAGTTGGTATGAAATTGAATTACCAAAATAGTTCGTTTCTTATGCACTAAAAGTTTTGATATTTCAGCTCGATTTTCGTAGTTTAATGATACAAAGTTACTGTTAAGCAGTTCAGCAAGAACAATCGATTATAACTGCAAGTAGCAGACTGCATGCATTTTTGAAAAAACAGTGCTTAGGAGTGATGTCCACTATAGAAATGCTCATATATGCATGCCGTTTGTGTAGTACTGCAGCTGTAAAAAAAGCAATACTATACTTGAATAAAATCATCTAAAAAGGGCAATTCTATTTCTTGAAAGATTATAGAAAAAGCGTGAAAATATGTGCTGAAGATTGAAAGCGTTTAGATGCCAGCTGGCGTGTGGTAGACACTGAGTTTCATTTATCACAATTGCAAAAACTTTCATCACAAATACAAATTAAGAAAATTATTTTGTCGCATTTTGAAGCCCAATATTCCTTTTTCATTATTGCATCAACTGGTGAAGCGTAAAATTCATTTCTTAAGGCGCAAATTATCATTCCATCGATGAATGCATGCATATTCGAAACTTGAATGCGAAAGATTGTCCCAGGATCCAAGTACACCAGTGTATTCGAATAAGGCTATTTATTCAGCTCACTCAGTTCGCCTGTTAATTTTAATTTTACAATTCCGTTCATTTCAACTGAAACTCCAAAGTCACTCACTTCTTTTTTGTTCATTTTTGTTTCACTTGGTGCTCGTTGACCACAATGAGAATCAAAGAAGCTGTGTCCATCACTCCTCATAAGCCTACTTTATCATTCTCTCAATTTTCAAAGCAACTGTGCCAGGTTTGCCTTTGTCTCACAAATCGACTTCGACCAGGGACGTCTGTGATTAATATAAGATCGACTTTTTAAGGGACCTTAGATAGGTTGTCAACAAGGATCTTATTATTACATTGAAATTACGTTGAGTAAGACGAAATTTAAAGTGTAGCGTCGAAAATTGTTGCACAAATTATGCTACTAGTGATACAAGAGGCTTAATATACAGGTTCCCTATAAAAAATGACGAAGAGCTTGAGCAGTGGTTGTCTGCTAAACCGAACGATATCCAGAAAGAAAGTGTGACACGAATTATGGGTGTCAGTGGAAGTAGGGCTGCGTATTAACATACAAAAGTCTAAAGTCATGACGAGGAATCCAGTTAGCATAAGCTTTGGTAGTCAAGCAGTCCAACAAGTCGATCAATATATATTCCAACCCAAATCGAGGAAGTCAACAGACGAATTCGAGCAGGATGGGCTGCATATGGACGCTGCAGAGAAATTCGCTGGTAACTTTTCCATCTCACAAAAGCGTCAAGTTTTCAACCAATGTATTCTTCCTGCCCTGACCTACGGCGCTGAAACGTGGACATTTCACAAAGGAATAATGGACAGAATGCATGCAGCCCAAAGAAAAATGGAGAGACAAATGCTCAGCATTTCCTATCTAGAACGACGAAGGGACACTGAAATAAAATCAATCAATAAAGTGAAAGATGTGGCAGAGCAAATGAGGATACAGAAATGGAGATGGGCTGGTCATGTTAGTCGCTACCGTGACGACAGGTGGTGTGAAATATTGACCGAGTGGAGCCCTCGAGGACAAAAAGCGTGCTGTTGGATACCCGAGAAGAAAATGGAGGCGCGACATGGACAACTTCTTTGGCTGCGTCAACTGGGGTAGTGCTGCGCAGAATCGACGCTGGTGGAAGTCATTGGGCAAGGCCTTTTCCCGAATCGACGGGATAAACGCAGGCAGCCCTTAAATAATTAGGTAAATCAGTTTCACGGGCCGAACAATACAAAGATGAAAATGATGAATGGAAAGAACATCCAGCAGAGGCGCCGTCAATTTTCGCATTCCCCCAAAAGTATACGAAACAGAATCTAGAAATGTTGAAGTTTGCAAGTTAACAGCATTCCAGCGAACTCACAAAGAGGATAATCCATTGATAAGCTTCCAAGTAATTTCGACGAATTTTGCAATCGCAGTTTAAATCACAATTTCAAAGATTTTCATGTGATACGATCATCGAATGATTTTTTTATAGAATTTTCTAAAGACCTAAGAAATGTTGACTTCAATGTGTCAGCATTTCATCATAACACAAAAGCAGCAAGTTAAATCGACAGTCTCAAATCGAAAATATATTGTCTTTCACCAAACATTACAACATTTCGCTTCGGAATGAAATACAAAATCTTGTTGCTAAAGTGAAAGAAATTATGCAAGAGCAAGATCACAACATTGAATTCTCCTTGAACAGCTGACTCTTTTTTTGAAAGTAATGGGCTATTCGAGTAATGCTATGCTTCTTGCGACTCATTTGTTCATGAACAGTCTATTTACATACAATGAACTTCGACAGAGGTTCAGCCTTCCATCAAATAATGCTATTTTGAAGCACGTAGGACCACATAGTTCCGTAGCAACAGAAGAAATTTCAAATAATTTATGATTCTTATTTTTCCATACAGTCGCATGCTCGAGTTATGAACCGTTAATTGAACATTTTTTTAATTTGAAGGGATGCGTAATGACGAAGAGTGATGTTTGTAAAGAAAGAAGACCTCCACGAATGGAGGACAAGTTTTTAAAAATAAGAAAAGTCTTATGTGAAAATTGTTCTTGGTGTAATAATAATAATAATAATGCGTTTATTTTCCAAAAATGCCTCAATATTGAGAATCGTGAGGCAATTGACAAAGCTCAAAACATTTCAAACAAATCACATAAAAGAAAAAGTAGCAAGAAAGAAGTAACTTGACATTGGACAGTGTAACAGTGAATACTGGGAACCACTATCTGAAGTCTATAACCGACTTGTTCCATTCATCAGGAACTTGCTCTTCAGACTATGCTTGACTGCATATAGTGAGCAGCTCTTCTGCCAATTCTACTCCTCATGCATGTAGCATTTTTCTTGTGTTTTAACTTCTTGGTCGCTGCTTCGACTTCGACTTGACACCCTAGTACTTCTCCAATTTTGTCGTCGTCTTGGAGTGCCATATCTTCAAGTTCCGTCACTACTGTGGTGTCATAATCATGTCTTAGACGCGCGCCGGTATCGACAGTATTCAGTCCATCTCTCCTTGGTCTCTTCGGATGTCTGCAACAGGTGTCCATCGCGATCATTAGCAAATCGTTGCTTCGGTTCCTATTTTGTATTGATATCTCTGATCAGCAGCTTTGCTTGGTGTGTCCCTGCTTCTGCACACTCTGCTCAATCAGTCGGTATTTCTCCTGCAGCCATATTTTCATATCGGCTCGTGCCGCCTTTTGAACTTAATTCCACTCGATCCTGTATATTTTCATGTTCTCTTCAGACTGTACTCAGACTACATTTCGACTTTGCTTTCATCCGTAAATAGGAGTGGGCTCTGAGTGATGGCAGACTCTCTGTCATTGCCTCTCTGATTGCCGAATACAGCCGAGATGTTCTTACTTCCAACTTCTTTCTTCCGTCAGGTTAATCAATTCAAACCAAATGTTTGGGTTAATTATGGTAAATTTGGATTATCAATGAGTCTGGAAATTTTCCTACGAAAATGCGCGCACCCTGATACAAATGAACCATCACTGAAATTCTTCAAATTTAATTTGGAGTAACCATTAGCGCATTGGATTGTGGATCAACAATTGACTTTCATTAACCTTAAGCTGATTAGCTTTGAAGCAGTCCTACAGCTGTTCAATAGAGCCATCAAAGAAGACAGGTAGATCTGTAAGTGCAAATATTATCCGCACACGTATGATGCAGTTAACCATGGTCACCAAATTATTCAAGCAAATGAGTGCTATGGCTAAAAAACAGTAGTAACTTTTTATTGCGCTATCATGAGAATTAAGATTGGCAAGCTAAAGTACGGGAGATGGTACAGAGAAACGTGAAATAAGAATAGAAAAGCAGCTTATGTAATACACAGTCCCGCGCAGATGAAAAACCGTCGTAGTAGAGTTTTCCGTTTCCACCAACATTTCAGGTCTTTTGACATGCTGAGTGTTCATGTATCATGCGAAGAAATAATAGATTTTGTGATAAAAGTCATTCATCTATTTCATCATGCGCTGATTGAATGCATTCACGAGCAAATCTTAATTTTACTTCACAGTTGATCATTGTGATCACTTCGTATTCGCAGATGAAAAACCGTCGTAGTAGAGTTTTCGTTTCCACCAAGTTTTCAGGTCTACATCGCCTCTTTCATCAGTCTCCTTCTCCTAACACTCTCTTTGCTGACTACTGCTCTACTGGAGGAGTCATGCGATGATCACTCTGAAAGGCATGTTTGGCCACCTCGGATCTTGAGCTAGAGATGAGTTGCTTAAGCTGTCTTAATTTGTGCAGTCCTCTTGCTATTTTTCTTCGCACGCACGGTGGAATGTACATCCGAACCAACAATGTAGCAATGTAGAACAGTTTGGGTGCTGTTGCGGCGAGCTCACGCCGCAATTTTCACGAGCTCTTTTATGAAAAAGACCCTTACCGAAGGCGAGAGGACCGGCGTCGACATTCCTTTTGTGTTCATTATGTTGACCATGTCGCACTGTTTTGGGCGTCGTGCAACGTTTTTTTTAGTTAATCCACAATTTGAGGCCTGCCATCGAATTTCCTTTGGAGAAAGAACATGGTGAAGTATCATGCTTGGACATCCTCATCGATCTCAATGATGGATTGGAATTTTTTACCATGGGATTTTGCTTTTGATAAGGTATCTGTATGCTCGCTGAATAGATCTGAGTCCTTCGAGGGCGTAGTTGATTCGATCCACATTAGCTGAAGCTTCCCTTCGAAGCATTTGAAGATCACGTTCATAGCGGCCGACAGAGCGTTTGGCATCACGACATGATTGATGAAATCATTGATCAGATGAACTGTGACACAGAATGGAAGCACGAGGCGGAGTTGGATGATCGAGAATGAACTTGTTGCAGGAATGATGCTGATCAGCCAGCTGATCCAGATCAAGTGTTTGCAACAAGGCTGGATGGCACAAATCTGAATTCATCAATGAATCTCTGAACTGTGAGACATCAAGCTTGTTCCATCCTCGGCACGAGACAGCATAATAAGTCCATGGTGGAAGAAGTATCGAGATGTTCCAAGTCAAAATGAGATGATCAGACACATCAGTTCTTGTGCATACCAAACCAAGTGTGCCTCTGAGATGATGTGTGGGTGATTGGAAAAAAATCTTTTAAAGTACAGATTTTTATTTACGGCCTATTTTCAAAATGGCAACCATTTTTTCGTAAAAATCGTATATCTGATGCACTTAATACGGCTTAAGGCATGCTACGTCACATGAATTAGCATTTTCTGATCACAGAAGAGTAATTCATGCAATAGTTAAAATCATAAAAGGGTGCCATGCGGTTGAACTACTGTTTATAAGTAGTATGTCGTGTCTTGAACAGTATTTCTTAACTTTGGAATTTAATGTCGATTAAAATATGTTTTATTTGCTACTTTCGTTTGAAGGTAAATTTATCCCGGTAAGACAAAGCAAAAAGTCACAAATTTGATTGCAATAAGCATGTATTCATTCAGAAAACACGAACAGGACAAACATCATAAAAATGAATTCATCAAATATTTCTGGAATTATAGACACAAGCAGATCGCAACAGTCGATCAGAAAACTGGGGATGACTTTCAAAAATTTTGAAGTTTTTCCATGTGTCTGCAAAATTGTGATGTAGGGACTCAATGCATTGCTCACTGTATTGGCCGAGTCCTCTTCGTGTGTGCTCACAGAATTCTGGTGCATGGAATATGATAACGTGGATCTTGGGAGTCACATTCAGAGGCAGCTGTTCATATACACCTGAAACTCATTGATGTATCTCCTGAATTGTGGCTGCAGGGAAGCTCCAAAGCAAGAAGTCACAACATCATTGAAACAACGAAAGGCCCTCACAAATTTCAAGACACTGGGATTATTTGGACACATTGCCTCAAGTAAATCGACATTGCGCAAGAGGCTCCTGGCACTGTTTCCAGTGAAGCTGCCTCCGTGCATTGCCTTACGGCACTACATTGCATTTACGTAGCCACAATTCTGCACTACTCCATTCCTTCTCAAGACCAGAAAAAAGTGTAGCTGTGGGTCCAGACAGCAGATGAAGCTCTGGAAGGGGATGCTTTCAATATGGGAGTGGAAGAATCTGATGTGTGCACTATGGACGGATGAATGACATTAAATTTCATTGCATTTCGTTTGTCCCTACCGGACTCAAAATATTTCCAGAACTGATCACTCAGAGAAGCCATTGTCCGCGGAGCACCTATAACTCCTAGTCTGCCTGTTTCCGCAGTGCACCAGCTACATGGATGCTTGCTTCCATGTGGCATGAGCCCTAAAAGCATGTTGCACAATTTCAAATCACATGCAATGGAAAATTGGTGCCGCATAGCATTCAATCCTGCTTTGATCCACAACAATTTGACATTGTTGTAATTTCCCTGAACATCTGGTACTAATGCTGCGATCATGCAACGCTTGACACCAGAGTCTTTGAACGTGCAACTTAATCCTGAAGGCAGGCAACGGCGGGATTGAGAAGTCGGACCTTGCTCATCTAATTCAAAGACTGATAGACCGATCTTGAGAAATCCCCCACCTCCATCAATACCAATGCGAATGAGCAAATCATCTCTACTCAAGTTCCTCTTGGTAACAATTCGATCAATTAGTTCATCGACATCTTTGCAGAAAACTGCAGATCCTGAGCATCTATCGCTCACTTCATTTTTAGCAAGGCAGAGGAAATCCAATTCCTCCACAGCAAACAGGTCATCGAACTCGTGGGTGGCTCTGGATAGTTTGGACTTTAGCCCGGGTTCAATAACAGTTCGAGACTCGGTGGCATAACGAATATCCTTACTAAGCTTAGACATTTGCCTATCACTCAAACTCAAATCAGTTTGAATGTGAGAAAGATCGACAGCCGACAACTGAGTAGGCGATTTCAAAGTCATTGTATTCTTGGTCTTACCACTTAATGTTGCAAGAGATGTTCCCACGTCGTCGATGATTCGGCTAGCAACTCCTTGTTTTGTCACTTTGCTGGGGGAGTTCAACAGATTGTCAATCTTGGATATCTTTGATAGACAAGATTCTCTTGAATGAGAACATCCTCGATAAAGTTTCGAGAAGCAAAGACCACATACCTTGAAACTCGATGCTGCTGGAATGGATTCCTTGTTCGATAGACGATCAGGAGATTTCTTCATCCTTACGACGTCCTGTTTGTCAGCTTGAGCAACACAACAAATTCGGCAAGAACACGTAGATGATGAACGAAGGATAATCGGCCGACGAGGATCATAAACATCAGACAGGGTAAGCTCACTTCATGTCCGTTCCGCATTTTGGAAAGTAGCAAATAACATCCATTGCACAATGCCTCCGGAAAGTTAGGATTTTCTCCATCGTAGCCATCAATGACGAAGTCCTGAATACTCCTGACATCCGTAGCAGAAAGCTTCCGAGAGCCCTTGCGATAGCAAACGGCGCAAACGCGTTTTCTATTTTCATTGTGACTTCTTTCAACGGCGTCTATCGCAGTTTCATCACCTGCCGCAGCCATCTTACTGGTGTACTAATGAATTTCGACACTTCACGTCTGATGTTGGATGCTTGGATATTGCAAAAATCAATTCATAGCTCTCAGTACCCATTCAAATACATTGCAACATGAAAAACATGCTGCATCATATGTACCATAGAAATGTGCAAGCTAATATTTGAATTTATGCGAATGTCTATTTTGTTGCAACATAGAAAGCTACTCAACCCTGAACAAGAGCTTTGTGCTGTGTATTTCAGTAAAATTTGCGACTTTTTGCTTTGCCTTATCGAGATAAATTTGCCTTCAAACGAAAGTAGCAAATAAAACATATTTTAATCGACATTATATTCCGAAGTTAAGAAATACTGTTCAAGACACGACATACTACTTATAAACAGTAGTTCAACCGCATGGCACCCTTTTATGATTTTAACTATTGCATGAATTACTCTTCTGTGATCAGAAAATGCTAATTCATGTGACGTAGCATGCCTTAAGCCGTATTAAGTGCATCAGATATACGATTTTTACGAAAAAATGGTTGCCATTTTGAAAATAGGCCGTAAATAAAAATCTGTACTTTAAAAGATTTTCTTTTTGCTCATTTCTCACTCCTAGAGGGTCACTAAGCTCAAAAAATTGGTTTCGGCGATGATTTATTTTTTAAATCTAAAACCTCATTCAGACGCACCGTGAACGCGACAACACAATCCACGGTCATGAAGTACATGACTATGATACCGGGCATTGCGGATGTGACTTATATGATCACTTCCTGGATATGACGCCGGTAAACTATCTAAAGAAGAGTAGGATGGTTTTGCCATCCCATTGGAGAACAAGGACTGAGAGATCAAGGAAGAATTGATTTCTATGCGTGGATAGAATTCATTAAAATGGTTTGTATACCACTTCCTTGTAATTTTTGAAAAACCGAACCATATTTAGAGGTCGTCCCCTTTGTCGACCATCTTTCTATTTCAGCAGCCTACGGAATATGTATATATATATATATATAATTTGCTATTTATATTATTGCCTTTGTTTGCTTGATTTCACCTGAGGATGGCAAATGATTTGCTGAAACATGTTGTGCGCTCCTAACAATCTTGTTTTCAATTTCAATAACTTTGGGCTATTTCCGAATTATATAAATGCACAGCCCAACAATCGTGTGACAATCACAATAGCAAAGTGACAACATGGATGCTGTGCCAAAAGTTTCCACGTCACCCGTCAAGAAGGCGTCTGGTCGCAGACTTAATCCGCCACGCCTCGGTACGGTTGCATATCAAAAAGTGAAGTCCTTGCCAAGTTTGAATCATGAAAAGATGGAGGCCCTAAATTCATTTGGGAAAAAACATCTGCGATCAACCTGCCGCGTAGAGTTCCTACAGTCGTGCAAAGATGCTGAAGTAATTCCAAAATTCCTGCAGTTTTCGATTCCTGCAAATCTCCAAAACTGTAAGTCTCTCATTCAAAAGACACAAGCTAAAGCTTTGAAAGATGAATTAAGAAGTGCTAAAAGTGATAATGAAACAAAAGAAAAACAGTTGCAGAATTTCTTGCAGTCCTTTAACGAGGATGAACGGATCCTTTATCAGACAATCATGAGGCACCATTTGCTGAAATTAGGCAAATCTATTCGTGGAATTCACGAAAAAAAGTTGACTTCATTGATTTCCGATAACGTAAGAGATCATGTGACTGATAATGCAGCATCTCATTCGGTGATAAATCTTTCTGAAGATAGCTTCAATAGCGAGGAAATTCAATTACTCAGCCTTGGATTTTCTATGTCGTGGCCAAGGGAACGAATTTCCATTGACCAGGAAAGGGCTGAAGCTGAGGCTGTCCTTAGTCAGATTGCTAGCATTTCTTCTCTTACTGAAGACACTTTGAATACTTTGAAACACAAATTTCGAGGTACTTTTAAGTCTTATTTCTCTCGTCATAAAGTTTCCAAATATTGGAAATCTAAGTTAAAGATTCTTCGAAACCTATCTTCTAGAAAGCATTTATACATCAGCAGATTCGACAAAGGCAATGGCGTTGTCATTGACAAACGCAGTTCTTAGGTTGAAAAAATGACCACTCTGCTCAGTGACAGCAGTCGTTTCAAACCATATTCATATTGTGCCCGATGAAAGAAGGATCTGTTCATCCTCGAAGAGGATAGATTTATTCGCAAGCTGACTCAAATGAAAACGAGGGGCCTAATTTCTGATGCTATCTTTAAGACTGTCAAACCGGTTGGCTCTCAACCGGCGAGACTTTACGGGCTTCCTAAAATCCACAAAAACAAGGAAGACCCTCCTTATCGTCCGATCTTGAACATGATCAATTCGTATACTTCCAAATTAGCCAAGTGGTTGGACAATGTTCTCAAACCTCTCATTCCAAAAACGCATACTGTCAAAGATACTTTCGAGTTTGTGGATTCTCTGAATGGATTAAGTTCAGAGAATACACAACTTATTAGCTACGATGTGAAAAATCTTTTCACGAGTATTCCTATTGAGGATACAATTGATCATGTCCTTTACACCATCAATGAGGATCAGCTCCCTATCAGAAAGCAGGCCCTTCGTGAACTTTTGAGGCTAGCCTGCACGAACATCCTCTTCTCATTCGATGACAGGCTATTTGTGCAGACCGATGGAATGTCTATGGGATCGTGTCTTGCCCCAACTATGGCCTCTTTTGTCATGGACATGATAGAAACTCGCATGAAAAACTTCAACGGTTCTCTCCCTGTCTATTATAAACGTTACGTTGAAGACATATTTTGCATTTTTGACAAAAGCTCCGATGCTTCCTCCTTCCATGACTTTCTGAATACCCTTCATCCTGATATCAAATTCACGATAGAGCGAGAAGTCAATGAAAGTCTTGTGTTTCTAGATACCAAAGTTACCAAAAGTGAGAATGCCTTCGTTATTGCTTGGCACCTCAAAGAAACAAATACTGGCATTTACATCCCTAATTCTGCTTATGCTCCCAAACGTTATCGCTTGGCTGCTATGAATTCACTCTTTTATCGTGCCTTGAAATTGAATTCCAATCATTATCAAAACTCCGTTTCTGCTATTCAAGCTCTTTTTCAAAAAAACGGATTTTCTGAAAGAACTATTTTGCGCATGCGAGAAAAAGTTGAGGCAAGACACAAAGCCAACGTTGCTCGACCAAACGCTCATGACGACTTTAAATTTATAACATGGAGCTTCCCCTATATTTCGGAGAGTGAACAAAATCTTTCTCGTGTCAAAGACATCAATAAGCTTTTACCGCCTGACATGAAAGTTCGCCCCATTTTTAAAACCTTGAAAACTGGCAATTTTTTCTCTAATATGGATAAAGTTGTGCCCGAATTAAATTCTAATGTTGTGTATAAATACACATGTGATCACTGTGAAAACGTGATCACTGTGTGTTACGTGGGCAGCTCTATCCGCCATTTTGCTACCAGAATCAACGAACATTTGAAAGCGTATCCAACACCAACCGAAATAAGCATGCATGTAATGTACATCCACCAAAGAAAGAAAATTTCGATATCATTGCCTGTACTGAATACCCTAGATTTCTGGAATCAATTATAATAAAGAAGTCTGACTTTAGCACTCTCATGAATTAAAGGGCAAGCTCCATTAATACGCTGTTAGATTTGTAATTCATGGCTCTATTGTGTATTTTATTGCGTAGCTACTTCCAATGCAAGTGACCTTCAGAATTGACTTCATTTTGTGACTTCAGTGATTTTATCTCGGTGACCTAATGACTTGTAATTTTGTATTTAAAGATTGTTTTAACTTTGTTTGCTTGATTTCACCTGAGGATGGCAAATGATTTGCTGGAACATGTTGTGCGCTCCTAACAATAGTGTTTTCAATTTCTATATATATATATATATATATATATATATATATATATATATATATATATATATATATATAATATATATAGATAGATAGATAGATAGATAGATATAGATATAGACCGTTTCAAAAATAATTGCACAAAAAAG
This sequence comes from Prostheceraeus crozeri, assembly GCA_907163375.1. NCBI lineage: Eukaryota > Metazoa > Platyhelminthes > Polycladida > Euryleptidae > Prostheceraeus > Prostheceraeus crozeri. The sequence goes on along the minus strand of CAJQUW010015504.1, from coordinate 174,428 downwards.
CTAAGCCATTTTCAAATAAAATTTTTGTGTTGAAGTCCTGGATCAATTTTGATCAACGATAGACCATATGAAACCTTATATTCCATAGATTATTTTGGCATATATTTCACTTTCATGTGTGGTCAGCTGCGTTCAGTAGGCCTTATGAAAAAAAAATTAAGCATTTTCTTTGATGAAGGATTTCAACATGAAGACGACAGAATTTTACGAAAGTAGGCAGACAGCATGAACTATCAGTCGGCTTCATCATGTCACACGGTTTTTAGGATTGGCTGAATGTACAAAAATATGCAATACTAATAAGTTTCATCGAAAAAGTGTGGCTAAAAAATCTCACAAGATTTTTTCATTTATGAAGATGTTCAATTTCAATAACCGTTTGTGCCATGTGAAAGGCTATGTCAGGCACTTTAATTTGGCAAAGCGTTTAAGTTGTGGTTGGTCAGCTGTGGTCAGCAGACTTAAAAGTATGAATGTTTGGTCAGTTCGTTCATTGATATCTACAGACGAAACTACGCAATACAGAAAATTAAGATTATCAGCATGAATCAGGCTCGTTTTAATCTTTCAGATGATACAATTTTTTCGAATTCGGACTTCAATTTGCACAATTTCATTCAATTTACACTTTTACCTAATTTTACGCCACTTTCGCGTTAACGTTTTTAACGGTCAACTGCACACAACGTAGCACTGGTGCTTTCGAGTCTGGGTTTGAAATAATGCTGGTCACTGACAAACTTCAAATTTGTATCATTCCGAGTCAGCCATTGCGTGAGTCATCATTTCCCTCACTTGAGGTCAGAAGAAATTCGAATCAGGAATCAGACAAGGCCTTGTCTTGTCTCTGCACCTGTTCACAGCAAAAAAAATCATTTCATAGCACAGCATTCACAGCATTTCATATCATTTCATTTCAAGGAATGCTGACGCTTGCGTTGCGTCCGAAAAATGGAGCAGCTCATCAATGATGAAAAAGAGAATGAGTGACACGTTGGCCAACATGATATTGATATCTGAAATAGTATCGTAAAAGTAATAAAGCAGACAATTACTAATTACTTCATTTAATTAGGCAAACCACACCACTATGTTTCCTGAACCAAGCGTTTCAGCTGACCAAGAAAATAAGTTTACTGTTCGATTATCAGCATGCGATTAAATTTGGTGAGAATATACAAAAGATATCAGAACTTTTTGTGCTGTGCAACGATTTAGGGAATGAACTGTATATATATACACGTATATATATATATATATATATATATATATATATATATAATGAAATTAAATCACACGTGGAAAGTAAAAGGAAAAACTAACAAATGTTCAGATATATCCCGACCGGTTTCTGCCTGGCTTGCAGGCTTGTCAAGGGGTAAGTCAATTATTAGCCCTTGATAAGCCTGCAAGCCAGGCAGAAACCGGTCGGGCTCTATCTGAACATTGTTGGTTTTTCCTTTTACTTTCTACGTGTGATTTAATTTCATTTTATAGTTTCATCCATTTTCAATTACATCTATTCTGCCCTACAAAGGCAAAACCACTTATCTCGGGTTCGTTTCGATTTCAATGTTTTAACACAATTTTGTCGGCCAATATACGACACGTCTTCCATATAAGTATTAAAGCTCAATTCGTTCTAGAAAAAAAGTTAGAGCTCTGCAAAGTTGGAGCTCCTTGAAAACTTTATAAAAGTAAGCGCATGTCGTGAATTTTACAAAGACAAAATAACTTATCGCGTATCTACAAATGCAAAATGACTTATCTGACCCGTTAAGTTATTTTGCCTTTGTAATCTTATACGAACAGAGAAAACAAATTGAGACATTTACCTTAGCTATGCAGATAAGTTATTTTGCCTTTGTAATCTTATACGAACAGAGAAAACAAATTGAGACATTTACCTTAGCTATGCAGATAAGTTATTTTGCCTTTGTAATCTTATACGAACAGAGAAAACAAATTGAGACATTTACCTTAGCTATACCGATAAGTTATTTTGCCTTTCTAATTTTCTACCAACAGATAAAACAAATTTGAGACATTTACCTTAGCTATACCGATAAGTCATTTTGCCTTTGTAATCGTATACGAAGAGAGAAAACAAATTGAGACATTTACCTTAGCTATACAAAACACTTCATACAATGAGACTTCGAATGCCGAGCCTCCAAGCGCCGATCCTGCCCTTCCTTCAATTGCCAACCCAGTCGAGTCTCCAAGTGCTGAGCCTCCAAGCGCCAATCCTGTCCTTCCTTCAAGTGCCGAGCCAGTCGAGCCACAAGTGCCGAGCCAGACGGTGCTGAGCCTCCAAGTTCCGATCCTGCCCTTCCTTGAAGTACCGAGCCAGACGAGTCTCCAAGTGCCGAGCCTCCAAGCGCCAATCCTGCCCTTCCTTCAAGTGCCGAGCCAGACGAGTATCCAAGTGCCGAGCCTCCAAGCGCCAATCCTGTCCTTCCTTCAAGTGCCGAGCCAGACGAGCCCACAAGTGCGGAGCCAGTCGAGCTTGATGAGTCCGAGTGTTCTTCAGTAGTTGATGACTCATGAGGGTCGGATGTTGGGATGGAAGGATTTCTGGGCTAAAAATTATTCTGGTCGAAAGTCATGGATACAGACAAAGGTTGAACGAATGTACACTCTGAAAAGACCAGCCAACGAGCAGAGACGAAAGTTCTACTTCCACTTCTATCTACCTTTAGCACAGGTCACTGAAGATGGATCTGAGAAAGTCCGCGTTTGCCAGACTATGTTTCTTCAAACACTTGGTTTCCGAAGCAACAACAACAATATTTTGAAAGCATGTCTTTCTGGTGAAGTTGGACAGACGGTAAATGTTGATGATCTCAGAGGAAAGCACGAGCCCGCCAACAAAATTGATGAAGATACTCTATCAAAGATTTGTGAACATACTGAAAGCTATTCACCATGTATTCCACATTATCGCAGAGAGCACGCACCAAACCGACGATATCTACCCTCTAGTTTGAAGATATTACAAATGGCAGATGATTTCAACGTGACTCATGAAGTCACTGTGTCGCGAGAAACATATAGGAAACAACTAAAGCAAATGAACATTGCTTTTACAAGTGGTGAGGAATGCGAAACGTGCACCATGTACTTTCACCACAGATCGTCTGGAACTAGTCACGACGACAATGTCTGCAACGTATGTTTGAATTACATAGGACACAAGGATCGATATACCAGGCCTCGAGAGGAGTACCAAAAGGACAAGATGAAGAAAAGGGAGGACAGTCAAATTCTTGTATCTGCAGATTTGATGAAGGTCTTTATGATCCCGCAGATGCCACATAAAGTATGTATCTTCACACCACGCGTTATCGCATTTAATCAAACGTTTTTCACCAATCGGTTGTGCGGAAAAGAAAGGTTTGGCATTCGTTTGGGATGAATCAACGGCTGGGCGCAACAAAGAAGACATTGCCAGTACGTTTGTCCACTTCATCACACATTTCAGAGATGCAATCGAAATTACTATATACATGGACAACTGCGCGGCTCAAAACAAAAATTGGTATCTCTACGGTATATGCCTACAATGTGTGCAACAGAGCAATGTAGCTGTGCAAACAATCACATTCAAATATCTCGAAACGGGCACACGTTCATGGCGGCAGACTGTGACCATTCATCCATTGAAAAAAAGTTGAAGACATCGAAATCAGTATTTGACATGGATGATTTCGCTGATTGTTGTACAACAAACAGAGTATCAGGAAAGAAACTGTCGGCCTCGGACTTCCTCTCGGCAAAAGATCACCAATATGTATCACAATATCGTTTGAACACAATGTCATCAACGAGCGTTCCACCTAAACCGTTTTTAGCTGATGTCGTAGTCGCCGAGTTCAGAAGAAACACAGCGTCGATTTTTTTAAAGTTCTCGTTTGACGAAGACTTTGTTGAATACAAAGCTGTAAATCTAATGAAGAAAAGAATAAATTCATTGGAGACTTTCACGAAAACTTTCACGTCGAGAACAACAAGTCGTGGAATTACTAGTTCAAAGAAGAAAGAAATAATCCACAAATTAGTTCCTCTGATGCCGGACCACAGACGCGATTTCTGGTTACAAATGCCGGAATCGGAAACTAGTGCTGACCTTATAAATTCATTTAAATAAACATTCCAAATAAATATATACTGTACGTTATGATTGTTTTGTAATGATCTTAATAAATGGCATCTGATCGCTTCTAGTTTTTCTTGATCGTTGAAGCTGCAGGAGAATCTATCTTCAAAGTACACAGCAAGAAACATAATGACATAAATGTTTAGTTAGAACAGTTTTAAGGAAAATATTAATGACCTTGTAGTGATCCAAAAGTAGTCCATTTTTAACTAAAAGTAGTCGATCTTTCAAGCTCAACCTGATAATAGTAACCCGAATCTGATCCCTATACACCTAACAAACCCTGAGTTAGAATATACAATGTAGTCGAATCATATTTCAATAATTCAAAATCAAGTCAAATTGATAATATCATTATGGTTTAATAATGTACATTATTGCGATAGTAAAAAAACTTAACTCATGGTCGTATACTATTTACAAAGGCAAAGTAACTTATCTCATTTTAAATCATGATGACGTCATCATTTAATTATGTGCTTCTACCATAAGACGCGTAAACACTTAAATTCATCTGATACCAAGTTTCAAAGTGAAATTCCCAAAATTGCCTTTTTGCGACAAGATTTTAGAAAAATCGCTCTCCTGAAAAATTAAAAAATCAGGTGATAAGTGGTTTTGCCTTTGTAGGGCAGTATTATTTATTTTATATATATATATTGAAATAATTGAAGTGAAAACACATGGAATGCACAAGCGCTTTCTTTATTCTTCAGGTGCAAAGTGAAACAAAAAGCAAGATCATCATAATTTCAAATATACATTCATCATAGATATGGATGTTGCAAGGTAATTCACATAGTAGGACATGCACATGCATAGTAAATAGAAAAATATCTTTGTTATAGCTTATTATGCTAAAATACATCAACGATATCTAATTTATGTATTAGATTGAAACATAGATTTAAGTATAGAAGAACATATATCCAGTACGGAAATAAATGGGTATGAATCACAGTGCGATTAAGTATGAATTTTTCATACTGTGAAAACTTCATACCATTTCATAGTATGATTTCGTATGATTTTTTCACACGAAAATCATGCTATGGAAATCTCTTACCATTTCATAGTATGATTTCGTATGTTCTGCTATGCAGCGAATATGTTCAGATTGATTTTTCGCCTGAGATAATAAGCTTGTATCATTTATTTTTCATGTGACATGACATTTTGAGGTAAGTATAATTTCCGTTTCTTCGATGGTGATCCGTATTTTATAATACTATTACTTTCTACTAATTAAGAGATCGTTCTGAACTTTCATTTCCAATCAATTGCGTGATTCATGATAATTGAAAGTGTCAATTCAGTTATTTGATGATTAATAAATCCGAAGAAATGTACATGTTTCTTCCATATTCACTCTTATTTTCATATTTTAACGGTTCTCGCTAGTATAAGTTTGTTGTTGGAATTTTAACTTTTTATTGAAGGTTGATTGTGTTCAAGAATTTTTCGCCATTGCTGTCAGTTGTCAACGCCGCTTGGCACACTTCTTGCAATGAAATTCATGTTTTTATATTTGTCGTAGAATATCTGATTGGTTCACTTGCTATGTTCAGTGTATGTCTGCATAATCAAATTAGATGTTTCGGCAATTTTTTCGGTGAATCAGGGTTGAATTAGTATCCTGGAACACTCATCGCTAACATTTGAACACTATTTCTGATTTTGGTGCTCAATTGTTCATGTTAGATCGCTGAAACCATTTCATGAATCAGAAGAAAATACTGATAATTGAAAAATGTGACTGTAGTGTCATACTGTCAAAATCGGTTCGTGATCACACGATGAAAAAGTGACTATATTTAGCTCATACTAAGAAAAAATCCTACTGTAATCATACCATGAGCATGGTATGATAAAATCCTACTGTAGTCAAACTATAATCACACTAAGTAAAATTATACTGTGATCATGCTATGATCATACTATGAAAAAATCATACTGTAATCATGCTATGAAGAAATCTTACTATGATCATACTATGAAAAAATTATGCTATGATCATACGTATGAATTCTTACTGTTTCCATACGTATGAAAAGTGTAAAAAAAGCATTACATATTCATACGTGTGATCATAGTATGAATTCATACTGTGATTATATATATGAATTCATACTATGATCATACCCCATTTGTTTCCGTACGGGATGCGAACTAATATAAAATGCATCTCATATTAAAAGTGAATGAATTCATAAGAAACGTATAAAAGTGATTAATGAATTTAATTTTGGATGAAAGCGATCGATAAAATATTTTTCTTTACATTTACGTTCAATTTTGCTTTCAGAAAAAAACTTGTAAAAAGGAAAGATTGACATGTTTCCCCTACCACACGTTTTCAGATGTTCACTTAATTTAATTTGTCTATAATTGGCATTCAAAATTTGTTGTTTGTGAACCCTTACTCTGGTTCTTAAGGATGTCCCAGTTTCTCCGATATAATGATTTTGGCAACCGGGGCAGGTGATGACATACACAACATTACTGGTCTCACAACTCATATTACAATTTACATGGAAAATGTGTCCATCAAATGTATAAGAAGATCCTTCCTGTAGGATGTTGCAAGTACCACATCTCAAGTCATTATATTTATTTACTTTATGTACTTGATCACTTTCAAATGTGGATTTGCAAAAAATCTTTTCAAATTTCGTGGTTGTCTTTTACTATTAATAAAAGTGCAGTCTCCAAAAATTTCTTTAGTTTTATCGTCATTTTTCAATATTGAATTCACATGAGAAATAGCTGGTAAAATGTTCATGTTTCTAGGGTTGTATGTGTGTACAAAAGGTATGGCAGAATCAATATTATTTTTCTTGTCACTTGTAAGAAAAGGTGATGAACGGTCAATCTTTATAAAGATTTTGAAATGCTATTATCAATTAATGAGTGAGGATAGCCCTGTTGTAATAAGAATTGCCTTAATTCGTCCAGGCGGTTCCTTCGATTGACATCATCACTACAGATCATGCCTATGCGTCTCGCAAGGTTGTAAGGGATCGCTCTTTTAACATGGCGGGGATGGCAGGAGGAGAAGTTTAGATATTGATGAGTGTCAGTTGTCTTATAGTAAATGTCAGTGTGTATTGTTTCTTCCTCTTTAATCACGAGAATATCAAGAAAAGGGATCGCCTTGTTACTTATTTCCATGGTGAATGAAATGTTGATATCAAGATAATTAAGAATATCATGAAATCGGTTTAACTTTTCAACGGATCGGAATACATCGCCAACAAGTTCGGTGCAAGAGCTACCATAATCTTCTTGTCAGCTAACATATATCGATATGTGCGAAAGATCATAAGCCTCCCTTTTACGCTATGCCACTTGTCAAATTAAGTAATAGTAGTAGGTTTGTGCGAGAGGAAAAAGAAAAAGCGATGCATTAAAATCTTAAAACCATCATTGAATAAGATGATTGACAAGTGAGCTAAGTTATTATCCATTTTTATTACTGATTTCTATTCCTATATTCTAAGAGATTCGATGCACTGATTTTGAAATTTATGTTGTGTAGTATATACTATGAATAAATTCATTTGCCCGTGACAAGCCTGACTGACAGGTGAAACCGGTTTGGGCTATATCATTTGTTTTTCTTTGCAATTTCTGAAGGATTTTATTTTCACTTATTTTTGTCCATTTTGAAATTACTACTCTTATATATATATATATATATATATATGTGTGTGTCTGTGTGTTAGTTCAGGGATATATTGCCATTACACAAAATGATCATCGATCATCTGAAGACAATAATATATGTACGTGTATGCATGTATATTGTTTTTCTATAGCACATTCAGAGCATAGCAAGAATAATAGATATCTCTTTTTTTACGGAATTATTGACGAATTGGACATCTGCCATTCGCTTTCCAGGTTTTCCACATCAGATCCACCCGACTGAGGTGACGGAAAGCATGAATTCTGTTAGAAGTAAAAGGGATTCAAGTAGCCACCAAAGGAGAAAGGGCAACAAATTTAGAAGGAACCATTGTGACAAGTCATTTAGTCAGAGGAGATCCTTGCGTGCTAACTCTCGAAGGCATAGTGTACAAGGCCCGGAGTTATTCATTATTGGTCGACAGTTGCGGAGCGGTGAACAAACTAAAACTGAGACTTGCGGGGAGAGTTTCTCTAATGACGCTGATCTCGATAGACATATTCGAAAGCATCGTGGTGAAAGACCGTTCTCGTGCAGCACTTGTGGGAAGAATTTCATTCGGAAGAGTAATTTGAATATGCATATGCGAACGCACATTGGTGAAAAGCCATTCTCTTGTGGAACATGTGGGAAGGTTTTCTCACACAAAGGAGGTTTAAATTTACATATTCGAACTCATACTGGTAGAAAACCTTTCTCTTGCCTGACTTGTGGGAAGGCTTTCTCTCTCAAAGGAGGTTTGAAGTCGCATATTCGAACTCACACTGGTGAAAAACCTTACTCGTGCAGGACCTGTGGTAAGTCTTTCTCTCACAAAGTAAGCTTGAATTTGCATATTCGAACTCATATTGGCGAAAAGCCATTCTCTTGTGGAACCTGTGGGAAGTTTTTCTCACACAAAGGATATTTAAATTCACATATTCGAACTCACACTGGTGAAAAACCCTTTTCATGCGTAACCTGTGGGAAGTCATTCTCTCAAAAAGTAAGCTTGAATTTGCATATTCGAACCCATACTGGTGAAAAACCATTCTCGTGTGAGACCTGTGGGAAGACTTTCTCTCAGAAAGGAAGTATGAATTCGCATGCACGAACGCATGTTGGTGGAAACCTTTCTCGTGTGAGACCTGTGGGAAGGCTTTCTCACACAAAGGAAACTTGAATTTTCATATTCGAACTGATACTGGTGAAAAATCATTCTCACATCTGACTTATTGATGAACATTCTTTTGTTGAGGTTCGTGTATGTTGATTAACGGTATACCGCTTTCGTAAACAATTGTTTTAATTTCATTCATGTACATGTATGTGAGAGGGGGTAACATTCTTGGAAAAGAAGCAGCATCGTTGCTGTTTGAAATCGGTTGGTCAGTTTTCTATTTACATCATGAACATTCATATCTTAAGAAGTGTTCCTATTGTTCGGTTTTCGCTGCGACTTAACATCGTCGAAATAACAAGTTTTTTTCAATTTTGGAAGAGCTTGCCTCTAATGATGCATTTGTAGTAGGTGGGACCTATTCTCCATTCATGAGCTCGAGAAAAAATCATACCAACTTCAGAGAAAATGATTACTGCTTTTAAAACAAACCGTGTGATCATCAAAACTAAGCAATGTGCCTTATTACAATAAAATGCTCTGACAAATGAAGAAAACACAAAATGTATGATGATTTGATTTAAACTAATGCCATAGGTCGAAAACATAAAATTCGATATTGCTAGGAGAAATTAGACGCAAAAATATGCATGGGATGAAACTTGATTTATTGTATTAGAGCTAGAGTATAAAAAAAATAAAAAAAAAAAAAAAATGTACTGTATTATACCTTCAGGTTGTATACGGTGTCGACCAGGGTTTCCAACCGGTCTCTATTAAGCAATCAGTCACTTCTGTTCATTGTTTGGTCCCATTTTTTCCGTCAGTAAAAAATAGTGACCAGATGTCGTATATTAAAACATTTCATTGTACCTCCTCATAGCTCGTGTATGCTCCTGTTTCTAAAACTGCCCGTTGTATCACGTGTTAGCTGTCTCCAAGTCATTCATCTGAATATTTTCATTCATTCATCCCTTCTTGCAAACTTCACACGAGGGTCAAGTTCAGCTTAATATGCGCTGACACTGAAACTGCTCATTTTGACAACGTTGACAATCTTCAAGAATCCAAAAAACTCATTTTTTGCCTACGAAACATAGTCCTTATATTTGTTTCTGAAGGATCAATGTAGTCTATGCAGCGACCACATTACAATTCCATGCATCGTGTTGAAACTTTATGGATTTGCACTGTTCAAAGGAATGTCTTTCTTACGAACTGGTCTATTAGGATAAAATGAATGGATGTTGCTATCCTCAATAATTTCATGATAGATGATATGTTGTCCATTAGGTAATTTTAAGGAGACAAGAAAGTCATGTTTCTCGTATATACTTGTCTCAATAAAGAAAGATGGAGGCCTTATAGAATTTTGAGATTGCTCGGGCATATTGCGCTGCAGTCGTGTAAGATTGTAAGAATTCAATGTGACATCCAATTATTGTATAGTAAGCCTACTATACCAGACTATCTCGAGAGGCCTGATAAATGTTTTCGATGATGAAATTCGAGGTCCCTATTTTCCGAAAATTCGTTTGGTCACCTGAATTCAGACAAAGTAGGCATGCGATCCAATATCTTCCAAACATCGATTGTCGCAAAAAGCAGGTCATTCCCGAGAAAGAAGTAAGTTTTTGCATAAACAGGACTGACTAAATCCTCGCATTCCTTTGTTATTGAATGAAATGCAACGGCGTTTCGGGTCTCAGTCCAGTTATTCTGTTAAAAGATGCGATCTTGATCTTTTGAGTAGGCAAAGAGAACTTCTGGAGCTGCTGTTTGTGCGAAGCCCTTGTTAGAATGAAGTTTGTCTACATATCATTCAGTAGAGCAGAAATATGAGGACTCGGTCTGATGTTTTATCCGGAAGTTATGTTTAGTCGGATGTTTGGAGATGTTGACGTTGTCAGAATGAGCCGATTTCTTGTTCCATCATATGCTAGAATGAGCTTAAACTCTTGCTCGTGTGAAACTTGATTGCAGTGGAAACCCATGACCTCGATTAAATCGCTTTGCTCGGAAGAAAGTTACACCATCGTTTTGGAAATTCTTCTGCAAAATTTTGTATTTTCATGTTCGACTTTTCTTATATTGTATTTGGTAAATGATTGAAAATGAAATAAGTATATCTTTCGACGCACATACACGATTCATAATTTGTTATTTCCCGAAATATTTTTCTTTGAAAAACGATTCTCTATCAGATTGACAATTCACTGTAAATAGTGCACTATTTTGTGTTTATAGTTTGCAGTAAATTGGAATGTGATTCAGAAAATTGGTTCTCCGAAATGATATTTTAAAAAAGGAAAAGTGTATTTGTCCAGGAAATTTATGTAATAGATTTGATTTTATTATGAAAGTATTAATGTGGGAAGATGGAAATTGTGGGAATTGATGATTATATGGATTGGGTTTTGAATTGGTTTTTGTATTGGTGTGGTTTGATATCGGATTTCTTTTAATTATTGGAAGAAGCTATTATGTAGTGTGGAATAGCTGTTTATTCGTAAAAATTTTGGAAGTTGTTGTATAGTGGTGTGTGTGTTATATATGATGGAAGAAATGCAGAGTTGAACGAATGCCCCAATGGAAAATCCGAGAAGATTCCCCATACGTAATGCACAAAACCAGCCGAACTTGCACTTCAGAAGAAAGGAAAAAACATTGAAAAAACCGTTTATTCAAGACACCAAGGCGGATGTATTCGGAGAAATTCAAGCTTATCTGAGTAGTTGGGCAGCAGCGATATTCAAGCCAGTATGAAGTAGTATATTACTTTCTGGAAGAGTACCGAAATAGCCTAGATCACTGGAAAACTGAACTCCTCAACCTTATGATAGACCTCCGTGATTGCAATGATCATTCCCCTGGATCTTGATCTTGCCTTTGAAATACTTCTTCACGCATTTGTCATTACACATCCTCCTCTTCTATCCAAGAGTAAGAGATCATGTGGAAATATTTCGGGAAGGAGTTTATCTAATTACCCATACCTGAAAATGCAAATGTCTCGACGCCCCATACTTTGTTGTGTTTAAGAGAAGTTTTGTCAAGTATAATTTCTTAGTATGAAGAAGACCCGTCATGTCGTGTATCTGAACACCGTGTGCGCTAGGTAGAGACCATCCAAGAGTGACCAGGAAATCCCACCCATAGGACCCATTTATTTTGTCTAAAATTAAGCCCTTCGAAAGTGTTAACCACAATGAAATCAATAGTAGTAGGGAATTGGGTTTTTGACCACAGTGATGACCTCTGTTCTTCTTGTTCAGAAAAAAAAACAAGAAGGAAGTTCTACAATTTTCAATGCTAATGAAGATATTGGAGGTTTGCTAAATATCAAGTCACAACCCTCTTCAGGGAGTCCTTCTCCTGGTCCGAATTGAGGTTCGTATAAAGTGTGGAGAAATCATAAAACTGGAGTGAATGGGTATTAATGCTTGACATCCTGTCTAAATGTTCGCAGTGGAATTATTGCTCCAAAAAGCATAGCTTTCACACCCGGATTATTCTTGATGAGAGGCAATAACTACCAAATCTGCCCCGGATTATTTGTAGACCCTTGCTGATAAGGATGGGCAATGTTATTGTAAAAACGGATAGCAGTAAGTGATCAGGTTGAACTAGGCTTTCATTTCAGACGAACTTGCAAAATGGTAACATTCCCCTGTAAATAGTTTTGACAAGAAATGGGCATAATTGTTGTGTGAATTTCATTATAATAAGGTAAGAGACTCCGTGTAATTATGGGTTATCTCCCCCCCCCTAGGTTTTCAAATTTGTCTACAATCCCTAGAAATTAATCAATGATCGCGAAACTTCAGAGACACGTATTTGAGTATATTTTCTACCCGTATGCAGAATTTTATGAAATCGGACAAGTATTTTTTGAATTAGAGACGATGATGTGAAGTGTAGCGATGTCTGCCAGCTTGATCTGACTTCGTCTGACCTCATGGTCTGAGCAGATGGCACTTGAGGTCAACAAGGTAATTTTGCGACAACTCTTGAAGTGATGATGACCCAGACCCACATCCTTTCCATTAATGTGCTTAACTTAAGAAAAGGTGTGGTGGGGTAGTGTGTTTGTCGTGGGAAGATTTCAAATTGCAATGGATGAGACGGAGACGGAAAGAGAACAATGCACACATGAGTAACAATAATCCATCGAATCATAATGTTATTGAAGGCATTAGTGAAGATCATCTGTGCATCATTCATGGCATCATTTGTGCTATAACATAGTTGGTGTTGGTTAGTACACCCAATCATAGTTGTCATAAACGGTAACTTCAGTTGCTTGCATGGTTTCGGTTGTGCAAACAGATCAAGAATGTTTCCAAAGTCGGACGTGGAGGCATTTCGACATTTGAGATTGAAAGTTTGAAAAATACCAATCAACGATAGGCAAATCAGTGCGGCTATCTATTGGAGAGAACCAGTTATTCGAGGAAAATTGAAATCACCAGCAAGTTTGCGATGTCTTTGTCATAACAAGAATTGAGGTAAGAAAAAAAAGCTTGGCATCTTTGTCGTCATTGTTTGGCGGGCGATTGACACACAATAAACCAAGTTTCTGATCTGTATTGTCAATTATAAAACATGATGACACATAAAATTCCTTGCATGCAAGAAGATTGGAACAGCCAGATGGAATACCACTCTTGATATAAATGATGACACCGCCACCTTTTCGTTCTATTCGATCACAGCGATATAATGTACATCCAGTTATGGAAAAATGGCTGTAATGTATTTCTTTCGTGTGCCCAGGTTTCAGTAATAAAGATAATATCAGGAATCGATTCCAAACAGGGTGGCCAACTGTCACTATTTTAGTGACCAGTCACTAAAGTCACTAATTGGTCACTATTTTTTTCAATCGGCCATTATTTCAGAATGTAAGAGAAAGTACAGATTTTTATTGATTCTATCTGAGCTCTATCTTATTATTTATTCTGAGCTCCTATCACCATGATGGGTGCAGATTGATAAAGCTTTTTTTGATGGAGACACATTTGAAATTTGAACCGGACGATGATCTTGTGCATCGAATTAAACAAGAAGGAACTGAATACTAAAAACTTCTCAATCAAGAGCTTCTGCTGCTAAGCTTAAGAAAGTCGAGCGAGCGAAATCCGACTAGAAATCGGAATTTTCAAGCAGAAAACTGCGAAGGAAATAACATCTGAATTGAAAGGCGTTGATAATGAAGTGCAAGAAGCTGAAGCAGCATTGGAAAAATTGAAGTCAAGGAAGCGGAAACTGCAGGGAGAAAAGCAATCGGTAGTCGACAGACTTGGCGAAAGCTCTTTCCTCAATAATTAATAAATGGTTCAAGAAGTGAGTTTTGACTCCAAAAACGGGTTTCTTCATGTATTTGTACAAAAGTTTTGTTGTACATGTATACAAGTACATATCATGACAAAATTATAATTGATATACGAGAAAATTAGTTTAGAATTACAAGCACCAGCCGAGATTGGAGGGCTGAAAAAAATCGTTGATGTAATGTGGTTTACTGAAAAAGTTGAATGTTTGATAAGGTGAAAGTGGTTCACTATCTTTTGTGAAAATAGTTGGCCACCCTGATTCCAAGATGTATATGCGTAAACTGTCCATTTTCGAGATTAGAGACTTTACATAAGCATAGAAGAAGTTTGGTTCATTAGTACACTTAGTTTGATATTGCCATATCAGAACGATTATCACTATATGAGGAATAACAGAAAAACAATGGACATAATAAAAAGACGAAATATAAACTAAATAGTCATCTACATACATCTGAATCTGTTTTGATACAGTTACATGTACATTATGTTCATTTGAGTCACTGCGTCAAAGTAGTTGATTCGAAAAGTCAATGTTATCAATCACCATTGCATTGTGGCAAAAGTTGACCAGACCACGCTTTATGTAAAGCATGTTTTGTGGAGAACATGCTTTTTCGCATCTTTCAAAACTACCCGAAGTCGTTTTAGTTCTTTACACATCAGCAATGTGTAATCGGGGTTTATGAATACTTTTTCAAGAGGGAGTATCACATGAACGCAATGATTTTTGCTCGCGTAATTTTTCATTCCGTGTATCAAGATTATTGAATTTGATTTTCAATGGCCTAGGAAAATTCCCACGTCTTTTGCTCAGACGTTCGCAACTGGCGATAAATTCTGAGTCGAAATATGACGAGCATATCTCAGAGCATTTATGGATCGCTTTATCTTCATCATAATCCAAGGTTTCATCTTAAAAATACATAGGAGTTTCAGGCAAACCAGATATGATCAGGTTCATCCGACGCTTATTAGCCTCATGAGCTTCTATAAATCCGTTGTTGCTGAGCGATAACAAACTTAATTTTGACGACTTCATTATTGATTCTCAGCTGTTCTGTTCGAATTCCGTCCATTCCAGCAGAGATGGCATCCAGCCTGGACACAATTTTGCGTTTCAGTTCACGAAAAAGCATTCGTTGTCATTGCTCTTGTGATAGGTGCACTAGGACTGTCTTTCTAACTGCGACCACCAGGCATTCTAGCTTCGCTGTATAGAACTTCAACGCTGATTGGACCAGGCAAATCAGTGAAATCAGATAGCGATCGACAAATAATCAATGCAAAGTGCGAATATCTGAATCTTAAAACTTGATCGAAATAATAAGTTGTTGAACACTACCGGTTTCCACCGAACTGAGGTTTGCTTCAAGTTGGAAAATGATATCTGCGGGTCACGTGAAAATCTGAAACAATGACGCAATAGCACCAAACAATTGCGTTGAAACGACTCAGTATAATGAAGGAGATTTTGCCATCTAAGCCATATTGACATTTAGAGGTAATCAAGTTGTGCCCATTTTCTTGAAGTTTGCACTGAAATTTTAATAAATTTTATTTGCAAGCACATAAAAGGGTTCTTATACTCTAAATATGACCAAGCGAATCTCCACGATCAACCTGACCAAAACAGACATTTTTGTTTCAAGATTCCTTTCTAGATCTTAGTATGAAAGTTGTGTTTGACACTAGTGAGTTGGGTCTTTGATTCAGCAGCTTGAAATCCTTGACTCTCAAACTCCTTTTAGGTGGAGTTATTTATGATTTTAAATATGTTATTTTTTTATATTTGACTCTTACCAAATGGCTTGAGGATTATGGCACTTCAATGAATGCATCAATCATTTCTAACATCGTGAACTGGATAATAATAATAAAGCTTATACGATGCAGATACCTCAATATTGATAATCGTGAGGCTACAAGGTAAGTCATAATGGAAAGCATAAATCATAATTAAAGTTAAGAAGAAGAAGATTAAGTTAAGTTCGTGCAACTGCACGAAAGCCATGGTGATTGTGATGCAACCAAAGAAAAGTTGGAATGAGGAGCCACTATTTGACAGTTTAGACATAAGTGCTATGAAACTGTAGCTTCTTTAAGCTGTCCTGCACACAGGAATGTCAAATTTTCCAGAAGTTGATAATACTCGCGGAGACACATGATTGAGGGGATGCTATAGATCCGTTAGCAAAGATCTTAACAGTCTGAAGCTTTAGGTAGTTTTGCGGTAGTGGAGAGGCACAAAAGATGAACACTAGCAATTCGAAGAGCCGCAAATGTCTGGATGGCACCGAGCTTTACCTCTCTCAAGAGATGCCGTATGTTTCCGAGAAGGATCGGCAAAGAGCCTGGAACAATACTCTAGGATGGACCGAATACAGCTGAAATATAAAACCCACAGTTGGTTGTTAATCATGAAGGGTCTCAGTTGCCTTGGCACATGGATTTCTGATGACACCTTACATAAGTGACCAATATGCTCGTCCCTTTCATCTTCATTTGCCTCGACGAATGAAGATGTCCTCGCTACCATCCTTTCG
This sequence comes from Prostheceraeus crozeri, assembly GCA_907163375.1. Classification (NCBI taxonomy): domain Eukaryota; kingdom Metazoa; phylum Platyhelminthes; order Polycladida; family Euryleptidae; genus Prostheceraeus; species Prostheceraeus crozeri. The sequence continues at coordinate 157,600 of CAJQUW010015504.1, read as the reverse complement.
CCGTCGAAATTCTTGTAGAAGTTTCTGATCTTTGGCCAGCTACTGTCGTCATGTTTTGTCGAACGTATATTCTCTGACCGGTGGATACTGTAATTCCAAAAACTTATTCCAAGAGCTTGTTAATTCTTGCTCAATAGTGAATAGTCTATTCATGATACATCGTATGGTAATGTTCTTGCATTCATTGCATGAGTACGAAATTTGATCGGAAGCTATGACAAATTCGCCAACATAGGCAGAAACGTTAGAGCACTCTTTCCGAGGATGAAATTTCTTCCAGCAACACATGCATTATATCGGATCATCGTCATAGAGCCATGACACGCGACACAAACAATAGCTGGTGCTTCACTTCCTTTCCGTTGCAAATTCATCGCTTGTGAGCTGAGATAAGATGAAAACGATCCAAAAACAAGCGAAGACCTGCTCTAAGATGTTGACACCAGTCGATGCAGAGTTGCAAGACCAAGAGAATAATACCAAAGTAAGTGAATGCGGACCATGAAAATATATGCATACAATTGATTCAGTAGCCCGACAGCTAGAGAGACACGTCCTATCACAGCGGCGACTAAGAAGCTATTCTTCATTCGATGATGCCATGATCATTCGCCATGATCGTTCTGTTTTATCACTTTCACACATGTTGGACATTTTCAGATGTGGCAGGACGAAGTTGGAATGTTAGAAATGCTGCTGTCATATATTGGAGAGTTCAATGAATTCAAAGATGGTCTAATTGGAGACCTGTCTTATTGGACATTTTAACGACTCATCACAACGCTCGGATGTAAGAATTGTTGTTATTATTGCTGGAAGGTATTTGTTATGATTGTGACATGATTGCAGACACAGACTTGCTCTTGGATACGAAACATCAAGTGAGGGGAAGATTGAGGTGAGTTTTGTTGAGTAAATGATTTGAAAGTGTCGGAAATGTGTTGGTGTTCTTGTTCAGGATACGAAGGAGGACATTGTGATCGAAGCAGCGGATAACGAAGTCGACCAAGGTAAGGTATTTGATATCATTATCATCTGTACACTTTTCCAACCATTCAGATTCATTTATCATGAGCAGCTGCATTTTTCCCTCATCAGGCTGTGCACCTCACATGTCGATGTAATTGTCGACATTTTCAATCGAGTATTCGTCGTGTTGTAGGTGGAGGAATTCCATTTTGCAGTCGTCGACCACTAGATGAAATTCTGCCGTTCAGTGTCTTCAATTTTGGCAGCCGATTGATCGAAAGAAGTCTGGTCGTTTTCGCTCAGGCCACCAACCCAGGTTGAAATCTGGTTATTTTGAAACCAGAGTTGAGGTCGGCGACTTCTGTGGCTTGATGAAAGTGTGGTTTTGATCGACCACGATCGTTCAACGGGCAACCTAGGTTTTCAGTGAAGATTTCTCGTGAATTATTTCAAGGTCATTCTACACACGCGGTTACTAACGTGAAACCAATCACAGGCAAGATGAACTCTGCTGTTGACAATAACCTTCCACTGTGGCTAAAACATTGGGATGCAACTTTTATGCCAATCTCGCTGAATGACAATGTTGACTGAGACACAAAAGCCTTCATTCTGAACCTTATCGAAGAAAGAAAAGATGTAATAGAAAACAATTTCTATCAGTATTAACATCACGAACAACAGAACTTCGAATGGCATTGAGTTTCCCTTAAGTATATTTTGCGATATCACATGAACAGTAGACTACAAAACAATCGAATACATGTATGTAGGTTATATCAGAAATATTGATCAATGATTCGCTTATCTGATGGCATTTCTACGCACATTTGGTTGATGGCTCAGCGCAACTTGATCAAAATTTCCAACATCATCCTCTTCATCATCTCATTGTCTAAACGAATCATTTGCTCCAATGGAGCCGTGTAAAATTGTACGAGACATAACAACAGCCATGAAAGTGTCCAGTTAGCACTGAGTCGACTATCACAGCCCAACACCGCAAATCGACGATTGATAACACCGAATGCCCATTCTATCACATTTCTTCCACGTCTTTGACACAAGTTATAATTGCGGTGACGAGCATTGACAGGGTTAGTGATCGGAGTCATCAAATATGGGAGACAGGAGCATCCTGGATCACCAAGCAGAATGTGACTCAATTCACCTGCCTCAGATCTTTGGAAAATTCTGCTGTTCTCAAATATTCGGCAATCATGAATAGAGTCAGGCCACTTTACCACGACGTTGAGGAATCAAAGATTATGATTGCATGTCATCTGACAATTCAGAGAATGATAATTTTTTCTATTCACATAATACACATTATATATAGCAGGATCGTCTCTTGAATTTGGTTTTATAATTGGGAAATAGGTGCAGTCAATTGCACCAACAACTCCTGGAAAAAACACACTTTTCAGCAAATCCATTGCTAATTTCAAGGAGCTTGTTCGTTTCAACAGGGAATGCTACATACTCAAGTTTCAATCTTCATATAATGATAACAGATAATCGGCGAATTACTTCTGAAACTGCTGAGTGGTGAATCGTGCCGGCTACAACGCAATGGTATAATTGTTGAATCGAAGTTAAGGAATGATTGCGACAAGTTGGATTACTGAGGTCACTGATTATCTTAGGCATTATGAAGTCTCCTATCGTTTCTTTACTGATCAGGTGAAATCGTATGCGAAATTTCTCTCCGTCGTAGAGCTCCATAGGACTCGCACGATCTTGAAGCAGCCGTCGTTCGTATTTGAACAGTCGAATTAAGTCGATGTAATGATGTAAGATCTTCCATTGCAAAATATGAAGCAAGCAAACACTCACACTCCTTTATATTTATGCAGTTGATAGAAGCGTTGATCCGAAAACCTCGGTCGTTATAAAAGCAATCAGGATTGAATGGACGTTTGAAATCACAGACTTCATAATCCAATTCTAATCAAATACTGCATCACAGATGCATGCATTTGCATGTTCAATATCCGCATTATACTTACAAACGTCATGTAGATTTTTTGTTTATTTCTTGGTTAATAGAAAAAAGAGCTATTGAGCAAAAATCGAAACATCGATGCATAAAAAACCATGCACCCACCAGGTCGACAAAAACCACCCGGTCTGGTTGCATTTGGATTAAATAAAACGACCTAGGTTTTAAGAGAAAAACTATAGACGAGCTTCGATCTAGCAAGAAAAACCAGACTGGGTGGTGTAAAACCCTGATCGACGAAACACAGACCAGAAACCTCCTTCGAACAATCGGCTGTAGGAGTGTAGAGTGCCCCACAACATAATGGAACCCCTAGAAATTTGCCATATTTTTGCTTATTGAAAAAATAAGCTATTCTTCAGAGTAGGTCTATATTACAATTTTCAAATGTTCAAAAAAGGCTCAGCATTACTTCAGGATCATCAAAAATCATTTGAAACTGTCAATATTCAGTTTGACCACCACTTTGATTTAGAGCCTGGTCAATATTCCTGGGCATGGAAAGAATCAAATTCTGGCATGCTTGAGTAAGTTCGTCATCGTTATTCCAAGCCTTCAGAATGTTTGAAATCAGTTATTGTTTTGATGAACATTTCTACATTATCAGACGTTGTTTTACTGTGGCCGATAGGTTTTCTACATGGGGGTTTGATCGGTCTGCTAAGGAGGCCAGTGCAGAAAGGTTCCAAAATTGTGGAAACAGCGCCTAGAATTTTGTGCCAATTTTCTTAACGCAATATTCTTTACGGCACTGGGAGATGCTGCGTGGTGGAAGGAAGTGTACACCGATAAAATTATCAAGAATAGAGTTTGGCAGCAGCTGGATGAGTGGTATCGTGGTGTCAATGGCATTTATGAACAGGATGATGCACCCTGGTGCGTGAGTCGTGTTTCTCTCAATGCTCTGTCTTGAATTGAGCATCACCGTAGTGGACTGGCCTCCATCTTCAAACAACGTCTGAGAATGCAGAAATGTTCATCAAAGTTCAAGGAACATGACTGGCTCTGTATTCGATAGATACAAAATATGAAGCACTTCGGAGTCTTGAAATTTGTTGTAAAATAGTCACGGAGAAGAGCTGCAAAATTAGACGAGCAAAGATTTTATAACCTTTCTGATGCATGTGTAATCTGTGATGAGGAAGTCCAAATAGTCGACTATGCCATAATAAAGTCCTAATATTGACAGAATTGACCAAAGCTTTTGTTGCATCAGCTGAAAGACGTCGACAAATAGATTGGATCATTCGAATGTCATAATCTGCATCTTGCAAGAGGAATTAATATGACTGCTATCGCCTAAATTTGTATCTATCTCTCTGCGCGAGATATTTCAAACTATCTCAGAAATTTAAGCTTTTCTTCATCTACAAATAGATGTGAGGCAATGGATAAATGTACAGTAGATCTTGACTTGCTTAATACAATAGCATTTGACCTATCAACATTCAGTCGATGTTTGTTACATGAAAGCCACATTTTGACTTCGTTAATACGGGTTTCAATCGCTTGTCTGAAAACCAAAGTATTGTCAGTTTTGAAAGGTAAATACAAAGTCAGATCATCACAATGCAATGATAGCGGACATAAAATGTTTATCCAAATTTAAGAAGAGAGGTTCCAAATACATCATAAAAAGTACTGGTCCCAAGACGGAGCCTTTTGGAATGCCACAAGTGAAAGGGCAGAGGTTCAGACATATAATTCATAACATTGACTGCGATCTACCATCCAAATATGACTGAAACCAAGAAAGCACCAACAATCCTCTCACACCAAACGTGGAATACAAACACTCAAGTCTAGTATGACAGTTTGCAGTATCAAACACAGCATTCAAATCCAAAGCTACATTTTCTTCTTCTGATCACATGTTTGTATGCTAATAAAGCGTCTTTGATAATGCATAATACAACTGAATGCAGTCTGCCTATTGTGGTTTTTGCGATCAGCGGATTGGAGCATCCGAAGCAATCTTCAAGATGAACGTTGAGTTCCATAAGTACATTTCGTTCCAACAGATCCGATGAAAAAGGCAAAATTCGAAATGGGATGGTATTTGTACAGATCATCAGGACATAAATTCGTTTGATGAAAGCGTTCCTAACTTCGATTAGAACTATTCTAATACTTAAAGGCATTCTAATCTCAAGGCTATTCTAATTCTACAACAATGCTGGGGAAGTTGTGTTTAAAAAAATGGTAGCAATGCATTTATTGCAATTGGATCAATATGACAAAATTTTACATTACAAGAAGACAATACAAGAAGATTGCTTTAAGAAGACAACACATTTGAAATCATTGAATATTTTTCAACACTTAACCATTAAAAGAAGTGGATGAGGAATGAAAGCTTTCAGATGATTCTGAGTACGAGAAGTCGGTTATGATTTTATTGACTTTTTTAATGACAGTGTCACATGTGAGACCTTCACAATCAATTGATTAAAATTTCCTTAACAGACGATAGAATAGCGGCAATTAGTAAGTAAGCGACATAGGGTGGTTAAGGTACACAGCACAGGAAAGTGGTTAGATTCAATTTTTTCTCGCTCTCACGATGGCTTTCCAAACTCACCATGGTCGATGGCAGTAGGACATGCTGATTCCGAATATAGACTCCGTTTACCGTTGTCGTACAGAGGGTGGACAATCTGGTCGGTCGCCAAGTCAGCCTGGACGGTCCATCCCGAAAAAAACACTCAGTCGTTTTTCGAGGGGGGAACGCCTACGCCAGATGGAGACGCAACGAAACACAAAAACCAACACAGAACAACCCAGGCCCCGCGCTAGCTGTTTTTGTGGGAATATTTTCTTACTATTCACAGGAAAATTGGGGCATCGATTCAATGTCACCTCTGAAGGACTTCTAACAGTTTCCCCAAAAATTCGATCGAATTCAATCACGGTGCAAAAATCCAAATCCATTGTATATCGTTGATCATGATTGGGTTGTTTCACTGCTTAAGCACTGTTCAAAACATCAATATACTTTTTACATGTGTTAGTGCAGGTCTGTCAAGGTGGCATATTGAAGTCACCAACAATAATAACATGTCCTTGCATTTCATTTACTAGTGACGATATGCTCAATTCGTCAAGAGATATCGAGTGGCAAAATGAATTTTTACTGGTTGGTGGGGCGATAAGCACAAACAAACTGCCATGATGGAAACAATTATCATGTATGACCCGTAAAATTTTGTCAGTTGATAATCGATGCGTGAATAAGACCATTTTATTTTGATCAATAACATTTTACTATTTGCTGACTGGAAATCGTTATCCTTGTTTCATCTAGGAGAAGGGATGTTGTCTAGCAACGCATTGCTGTTATCTTTTCTGCTGATTACTGCATTATTTCATATTTGAGCGTGGCGCAATAATACATCTAATCTAATAATATTTAATTAGTATTTACATGCGTGTTGTAGGAGCCAAACAAAAACTGAGATGAGAGCTTGATTGCGATTTTTCAGAAGAGAATTGCTCAGTAGATTTTCGTTGCATATAACGTTGGCTTATGGATCTTGAAGACAATTCGTTTGAGTATGTCGTCAGTGTCACGTGCTTTGATGCATTGTTATATGAAATATAGGGTTCGACTATCAGGCTTATCTTAGTGTCTGGCAAAAATGTATTTTATCTTGAAAATAGGCCTTGACTCGACATGTAATAAAATGTATCAACTTTGGCAAGTCTGAAATAATTTCTTTTTTATATCATGCGAGAGACTCAGATTTGCAGAATGAGATTTTGTCATTTTATCTTTTTTGTCAATAATTGTAAAAACGATCAAAATACACATAAAATCTGCAACCTAGAGCCTAGAATGTAGGCTAGTCATAGAACCTAGATCGGATGAAAATGTCAAAATCTTTGATATTTTTGTTAATCTACATGAACTTAAAGTGTTCGTCTCTCTTATTCTGTTAGTGTTCAAAACATTTTGGTCGAACTATAAGTTCGTAATTGCTATAGGTGCATGATATGTTAATTGGATGACAGTAAATAGTCAATGTTCATAAAATTCAATTCATCGAAGTCGTTGCATTAAAATGCAATTCTGGAGGTCGACCTCTTTGCTAGAGCTACAGGTTTGAAATCACTTCATTGCTGAATTCCCATTGTGTTGATTGAAATTGAGGTTGGTTTTACGGTCCAGAATATTAGTCAAACACCATTGTTTCAGCACAATTTGTTTATGGAGGAATTATCTACTGGAGGAACTGGGATAACTGGAGGAAAAATGAGAAGTTGGGACTGGCTAAACTGTTATCTGATACTTCTAGATGCATCGATGACGTTTGTATAATTAATTATAAACATTTTATCCAAATTATAAAGCATATTTACCCTGGTAGCTTGGGAGCGAGCAGAAGCGGTAGTAATAACAAAGAGGCTGAATGCCTAGATGTTAAATTGAACATAATTAATGATGGTTTACGAACTTCTGTGCATCATAAAGTAGACGATTTTTAACTTTGATGTTACACTCCTAACATTCCCGGAAAATACAATCCCGTACAAAATGCGTAGCCAAGTATTTAACGGACAACTTATAAGATATGGTCGGAATTGTTCATCCCTTGATGATTTCGTGAAAAAAGCTTCTTCGACCTTCAGATTATTAGTAGCTAGAGGCTATAATCGAGATTCTTTAATCAATAATGCAGAAAGATGGTTATACAGGCATAAAGAGCTACTTTTGAAATTTGGGTTGTATTCAGCTAGACAATTTTCTAAGTTCAGTTATCTGCTAACCGAATAATCAGATTTTCTTTTTTGCCGATTTTGCCTTACACCGATTTTGACTAACCCGACTTTTGACTTTGTGTAAGCTGTACAGTTTTACTGTGCAAGGCCCGCTCAGGTGGGTTTGAGTGTTCAGGAATTGGGGCCGAAACACGAATCCTACCTGAGTTCCTGCTGATGACTTCCTAGCTGGTACGCAGGGAACGCAAAACCAGTCCGTTTAAGGACTATTAAGTTAGGTAACAACATGAATAATTATCTCCTTTCCCATTTGCAGTGAAATAGGTGATTGATAGCATCTTCCGTCGTGTACAGATTACGCTTGTCATAATTGTTTGCGAATTAAGGCTAGATATGATGGGACACAGACCGGTCCTCTTGAGAGGTAGATTAAATTTCATGAACATTTAGTCACCAAATGGTCCATTTATAACAAGACTAGTTCCTTATTTCATTTTCTTCATGGAATAGTTCCAGATGAGACGTTGTAGGTCGATTCTAGCAAGTTCAGCACCCATGCTGTAGTTTCGCATTATTTCATTTTCTTTTCTTCAAAGTTCATTACAAATTTATTCATTACAGTTATATTTTGTACAGGAGGCTAAATCTTAGTTTATTTTATCTAGTTAACTGATATTCCTAGAGGGTGATGATTTTCATTTAAATACAAGCATTGAGAAGCAATGTGAATCTTTCCAGTTATGTCAAAACTGTGATTTTGATGTAAATGCAGTTTTGGGTCATCATATTTGAAAGTTTTGAGGAATGAATTGCAAATGTGAAACAATGCAATTTCATACCTACGATGGAGTTGGACTCAGCACGGATATGAAAAGGGTTCTTGAAAGTATAAGAACGATATTCACACAGAGTGAATCGTTTGGCGGATTGGAGGAAATACAGTACATAAATAGCAGGAGAATCAGGGTCACGGCGACGAAGACTCTTCACACACGAGTCTCTGAATACGATCAGGAGCAGAAAACTGAATTACAATAATCAATTTGAGAAATCAGAGCATACGAATTTTCACTAAGTACATCCGAGAATTTGTGCCAATTTCTGTGAAACATGGGACCAGTTTGAGAGATTCCGGATTTATAAGTGTCAAAGGATGTATCTTTTTCTAATTGAACACCGAGAATTGTACAAGGGAACCATCACAATGAATTCTTCTAGGCTTAATTGGAGCAACCATTAAAAGATAGGATTGTGGATAAACAGTTGTCTTTCATTGGCAGTAATCCTACACTGAAAAGCTTTGTGGTAGTTAGATTGATGTTCAATGCAGCAACAACCAGAATCAATTACAATTCAGTTTCAAGAATAATTCAAATTTGCTCATGCAAGGAAGGAAAATGTGCGCCCATGGGTGCTCCTTTGATTTGTTTATACACATTGTCTTTGCATTTTATCTCGTAATTAAGTCGATTGTGTGTATGTGTTTTTAGTGGTGTTGATTTTAGAGGGAAAACGAGAATGCGATTGCCATTTATACACGTCAAAAGTTACAGGAAAGTCAGAGGCATTCAGGAACGACCACTTCTTCGAGTGTCTTCCTCGGGGCATAAGTTTAGCAATGGAACCGACGTGGAAGTTCCCGATGCCGTTAGTAGCTTACTAAATAAAAGTCCTAAGTATAGACTTCCGCAAATTATTAACGATGAGTGCTGGAAAAAGGTTTGATAGTTTAACATAAAATTTACGCTGGATGTCTAAGTTTGATAGGGAAACCGACAACTCGTTATCGGATAGTCCGATTGATAAAAATTCTTGTTACTTGCTACCTAAGATGGATAGTGATATGGAAAGTAGGCTAAATGGTTTTGGTCAAGAGGTCCAAACTATTTTGTAGTAAGAATCGAACTCCCTGAAAAAGTCGAAACCATATAAAGATATTCTAAATCAATGCCGCGAAACTAAAGATTTTCTTATTGAAAATAATCTTCAATGTGTCAGATCCGATAAGACCAACCGCTTAGTAATTTGTGAGTCGGATAAATACGATTCGAGAAATGAATTGATTCTCAGAGACACCAAAACATACCAGTTTATAAATAAAAGTAAGTCTGACTCTATAGACAAGCAAGCAAATTATCTAATTACATTAATTGTTCCGAGCACGAAATTCAATCCGCAATTAGATAAACTAATAAGTACTGCAACAAAACTAGCACATTTCTTTTCTTTGGTTAAAGACCACAAGGCCAACCAACATGAGTAGTCAGTTTCTTGTTCGGCCTATTGCCTTTGTGAAGAATACACCAGTCGAAAAAATTGATTGGATTATATCTGGCGTCTTGAAAAATGTCCTTCAGCTTATTCCCACACATCTAAGTAATACAGAACAATTAATCCAATTATTAAATAGTGTTAGAGTTCCTAATAATAAGAATCTAATCTTCATTTCACTAGATGTAGAACAAATATATCCGAGCATCCCAATACAGTTGGGTATAGAATACAACGCAAAAAGTTTAGAACAGTACTGGCAGATAATTGACACTTTTAGTTTTACCATAAAACAAATAGAATAGTTGATAACGTTTGTGTACTATAATTACGAGATAAAATACAGAGACAATGTGTATAAACAAATCAATGAGTACCCATGGGCGTACATTTTGCCCCGGCATTTGCAGTGATTTTCATGATTCATATAGAACAATTGGCTATTGAAAGATTAAGCTTTTCTCCGTCGCTCCATATAAGATACATCGATGATATCATCCTTGGTCCAATAGAGTATAATAGTGACTTACTGTCCCATATCACTGATGTCTTTAATTCAAAACTCGAACATAAAATTTACAATAGAAGCTCATAACCCAATGGACTGGTTACCCTTCTTAGATATAAAAGTAAAAATAATCAACAATAAAGTTCTATATGCATGGTACCACAAACCAGGCCATTCCGACATAAACTTAAGAAGGGACTCTTTCGTGCTCAATCGTGTTAAAAGTAGTTTTATTGTTATGCACAAAAAGTGATGAAAAAAGAAAAAGTTGGCGAATTTAATTGCATTCTACAAAAATGGCTACAGTAACAAGAATTTTCCCAATACAAGGGACAAGCGTAGAAGTAGAAATAAAATCAAAAACCAAAATAATTGCTATTTAAAAGATCCATTTATCAGCGATAAATGTAATAGAAAAATTAATAAAGCTGTTAAGAAGTTTGATTTACCTATTACAGTTATTAATGAATACGGTAGACAGACGGTGAATCAAATAAGAAAGAAATAAAAAATTCTATAATACTTGTAGCTGTCAAATCTGTAAATGTTTACCTAAGTATAAATGTAGTGATAAATACGTAATATATAGGCACACTTGTAATAAATGTGGAGAATGCTACATAGGAAAGACTGCAAGAAAATTCTCCACTCGGCACGCAGAACATAGACGTGCAATTAGTAATAAGTCTGCATCCAGCGCTCTCTATGAGCATATTAAAAGTAAACATAGCGATCTAGATTTTCAGGTCGATTTCATTGCTAACTGACGAACACTCGAGACACAACATTCACTGAAGCAAAAGCTATTACACACTTGAAGCCAACAATCAATAGAAGACATGAATTACCTTGCTACAGTCTGCACTCTCATTTTGATCACCTCACACTCAACAAGCAACGTAATTCTTAATATCATTCACTTCTTTATAAATCTTCACACCGAGTTTGCAGAACGCCATTTGACCATCGACCGTTAAGAAGGCGCTGGACGCCGAAGGCCCGTCACGCTGTGCGAACGAAGTGTAACTTACTACTTTTTACTTTTGACCAATAAATTATATCGAGTGAGAGACTCTTTTAACTAACTCGCAAACTGGTCAACTATGTCAATCCCACTTTGTATGGAATTCATGGAAATACGTTTGTCTATAAAAGTTGTTGAACAGATCATCGAACGTAACACACTATTTTATTAGAAGCATATTAGAATTTAAACCATACAAGTCTGTGACTTGTTAATATGGTCCTATAATTCTCAAATTGCAGGAAGCATTTTTGGATGCGGTAGCATCATTCAAATGTTCATTTGAAATGCGACCTCAACGGCGCCCCAACTTTGTCATAAATTGTAAAATATAATTGTATATATCGTTATTGCGAAGCATATTCAAAGCATGCTGAGAATAGTTGAAATCTCCTTTTTACGGAGTTATTATATGACATCTTCCACTCGCTTTTCAGGTTTGCCGCATCAAACCCCTACGACCGATGTGACGGAGTGCATGAATTCTGTTAGAAGTAGAAGTCTTTCTATTAGCCATCGAAGGAGAAAGTCTCGAGGGTATGCTGTACAAGACCCGGATGTATTCCAAGTTTGTCGGTCGCTAAAGCGCGATGACCAAACTGATGATGCTAAAAATTTGCACGCATGTGGGTCATCCGGGAAGGTTTTCTCTCAAAAAAGACATTCGAATGTACATATTCGAACACATGTTGATGGAAAACTGCTCTCATTCAGGAGGAGTTTATCTGGTAACGCAGATTTGGGTAGAGATATTCGAACGGATGCTGGTGAAAGACCATTCTCGTGCAACACTTGCAAGAAGAATTTCATTCGGAAGGCAGATTTGAATTGTCATATGCGAACGCATACTGGTGAAAAACCATTCTCGTGCAAGAGCTGTGGGAAGGCCTTCTCTCAGAAAGGAAGTTTGAGTTATCATATGCAAACGCATACTGGTGAAAAACCTTTCTCCTGTGTAACCTGTGGGAAGTCTTTCTCTCACAAGGTAGGCTTGAATTTGCATATACGGAGGCATGCTGATGAAAAGCCATTCTCATGCAACACTTGCAAGAAGAATTTCATTCGGAAGGCAGATTTGAATTGTCATATGCGAACGCATACTGGTGAAAAGCCTTTCTCTTGCCTGACTTGTGGGAAGGCTTTCTCACTCAAAGGAAATTTGAATTTGCATATTCGAACTCACACTGGTAGAAAGTCCTTCTCATGCAAGACCTGTGGGAGGTCTTTCTCTCATACTGGATATTTGAATAGGCACATGCGAATCCATGCTGGTGAAAACCATTCCCGTGAAAGCTCTGTGGGAGGACTTTCTCTCGAGAGGGAAATTTGAATTTTCATATTCGATCTCAAACTGGTAAAAACATGGCTCAAACTGGTTTGGGTGAACATATTCAAGCGCATGCTCAATTTCAAGTTCATACTCATATGAAACTTTCTTGAAAGAGAATTTTGTCTAATAGTGCGTCGCATTAGGTTGACAATTTGCATTCATGTGCGTGGTGTCTACAATCAGTCATTCACTTCGTATCAGGAATAGAATGCACGCTGCTTAAAGAATCATATTTACTAAAAGTTAGTTAATTACTTAAGAATGTAGAATTATTACTCGTGCCTGTCCTTGTTTTTATGTTGATCTGTTGGAGACAAGTATATATGTAATTGATAAGCTGCATATATGCTGATGAACGGTGTATCGATTTTCGTAAAATAATTGTTTTAATGTCGTTCTTGTGCATGTAGGGCATAGTGGGGTACATTCGTTCAAAAGTAGTATTATTGATGTTTAAAATTAGTCAGTTGTCTATTCACATTGTGAACATTTCTATCTTAGAATGGTTTCTGATAGTTCGGTTTTCGCTGCGACTTAATTTCGTCTACATAGTTAGTGTATTGGATTTAGGAAAAGCTGTACCTCTGATGCGTCATAACTCATCTCAACATCGAAGAAAATGATATTTGCTTTCACTCTCAGATTATCAAAACTAAACAATGTGCCTTATTGTATAAAATGCAAAGCTCATTATTGAATACACGAAATATAGTTTCGCAGTGGGAAACACGATACCTCGATTAAATCACTGGCCTGGAAAAATTCACACCTATCGTTTTGGAAATTCTTCTGCAAAATTTTGCGTTTGATTTCTCTGGTATTTTGTTATTTGATAAATAATTGAAGGTTAAAATGCAACCGCAATTCTCAATCACACTTACAATTTGCTGTAAATAGTTAATTATTTATTTTGAATACTGTTAAACATGCACTTAATAAATGCAAATGCTAAGATCCAAGAATGAAAGACATACAATGTTAAACTAATTTCATGATGGAAAATCTTAGAAGAAATTGGATTATGAAAAGTTCTGACAAAGCTAGCCGAACTATGTACCACTTCAGAGGGAAAGAAAAGATTGAGAATCATTTAAAGAAGCACTAGCTCCAGACACAAAGGCGGATACTTTTTTTTTTTAACAACTGCAGAAATTCTAGCAATACTTTCCAGAAGAGCACCTATTTAGCCTAGAAGAAAATTGAATCTCGCCAACCTTATGATAGACCTTCGTGATGCAAAGATCATTCCCATTGATCTTGGAATTGATAATAATTCACGCATTTGTCATTACATCCTCTTCTACTATCTAGGAGATCATGTGGACAGATTTCGCTGCGGATTTTATCAGTGATGCAAACTCGATAAGATTTTAATCGAGGTCGGCCCGAAATAAGTTATATGATATTTATTGACTTAGGCACCGGGCATTTGCATGAAAAGAAAATACGTGCTGGTCATGTTATTAAAATGTCAACACTCAACACACAGAAAATCTGAATATACAAGTAAAGTAATCTATGATCGTTTTAATTAGTTAATTGCCACATTACATCATAGCATGCTTAATGCTAACAATTGCAGATAAAAAATGATAGTTGTTAACGGATACTCTCAGAGCATTATTCAATACATGCCATTAAATAGTCACAAAGCAAGTTTGTAGATATGTTTGCAATATAAAATAATTCCAAAAAAGAGTCACACGATTCATTGAATTTGTCTAGTGGCATTAGGCCGCCAACAGGACAAGATTCCGCATGGAATGAGACAGAAGATGAGACTTTCACAGAATGCTGTACATCCCATCATTACTACGAAAATGCACGTCTTTCGAGTTCTGTCGAGTTCATTTGATCTACAGACACGATCAAAGAAAAGGACATGTTAATTGAAGGAAAATGTTCGATCAGTATATCTGCTTGGTGTCTTCCCTCCGACTATGCGAGATCTATTAACTCTAACTACATAATTTTAGGCATGATATGTCTTCCTATCGTCTTCTATCAAGTGCTAGAAACAACGAACTATGTGCGATATTTCCAAGAATGTGATCGAATGTTTGAGCTAATATTTGATCAAAATTTTATGTTTATTGCTGAATTCAAATATGTTTAGTTTCTGTAGGTAGAGGTATATCGTTGTGTGACATCATCACCTGAAGATATATCGTGCCAAAAAGTATTTGCGTGTCGAAAGAATAATATATTTTATCTTCAGTATGATTTATTAACTAAAAATGTTACCTATATCTTTCCTTGCAATTCCTCGCAGTTCCTAAACTTTCCTTTCGTTTGTCAAGGAACTCTCTACACCAGAAATGTCCAGGTGACCAGGCTCAGGACTAATAAACTGTTGCTGAACAAGGGAAAGATTAATATTATATGGAGTGGGACTCGTCAAGGTCCCAAACTGATCATAATGACCCCATCAAAATCTGCGATGACTGTTTGAGTCTTGTCTCGACATTATGTCGATACCTGCGTATTCTTCAATCAGCTGATGTCTTTCGCAACTTATTTGTCCAAAACTGTGGTTTAGTGTTTCTATGTGCTCAGACAGACACGAACAAGGCTCTTCTCAACAACAACGGCTAAGTCTCTTGTTTTGGCAACACGAGTATTCTATCAGGATCCCAAATACTCATGGAATTCCAAATACTCAACTGGTGCGTCTACAGGCCATCGTCAACTGTGTCGCTGAACTTGTGGCATGTCTTCCACGTTACAACCACTTTACGCGATCTGGAATGGTCTACCACTACCGCACTCTGATTATGGTCTGGGCACCAAGTTGTGTATCTGAGCTACTTAGCCATGTAAGTGATCTACCTGAGCGTATGCGTCTGAGATCCGACTCTACAAAATGCCTAGTGGTTCCACGAATGCGCTTGTCGACATTTGGAGATAGACAACAGAGGTGGAACCGGTCGCCGGTTGGGTACTGGTCAAGTCTCTGACCGGTTTCGACCGGCCGGTGAAGACCGGTCAATTGTACTTTGTTGAAAATGTATTTGAATGGAATTTTTATCTGTTGAACTTGCTGAGCTCCCTTTACCTGGTGTCACTTATTTAATGTCTGTAGGATAAGTAAATCACAGATTTAGAAAGGGATATCACTGATTAGATGCAACTGGCTACATCCATCGCTTACATGTGCACTGCGATGATTTGACTCTCAGTCTTAAATCAGCTAGTGCAACCCGCACATGGAGATGGATTCACCTTTCCTTTTATGAATCTTTTGCGTAACTTCGAATAATTTTGTGGAAAAATAACATGGCATATCGTTTGATGACAGTGTCTCCCATGCTGTTAGAAAATATTGTAGAATTTTTCATGCAATTCAATGCTATTTTTGATCATATTGAGCATTTCTTTTACAAAATCCGCCGATGTCCGGATTTTTTTCAAAATCAACAAATGTCTGGGTTTTTATCGAATCTATACTAACAATTGTCAGTTACTTTTTTGAGCATTTTAATTCATTAATCAGACGGAGCTTGTAACAGCCTGCTAGTAGGCATGAATTTGAATAAAGCACACCAACTTGTCTGTATATGTAGCCAACGCACCCACCATACAGATGCGTAGATTTGATAACCTCATTTCATCGTAAATATCGTTAGAAGTGAAGAGGTTGTATACGTACATAAAAGAAAAACTTCCATTATTGATAATAAGCACCAATTTTCACAAACTACAATTCAACATTTTTTGTTTCATTATGCGCAAATTTTAGTTTTGAGATAATCATATAAATTTGTTTCTTTTGTATTTTTGATGTATAATTTAAGTGACTGCTCTATATGCAACTACATTCATTTAAGTCTGTGTTAGTGTCGCATCTTTGCAGGCAACGAGATTGCATTTTGACATGCCTCGCCGCAATTCGACTGATTCCAGTAGTGAAAACTGCGCCCTACTATGAGAGGGATAGGTACATGGATGGGTACATGTATAAATTCTGTGTTATCAATAGGAACATGTATGACTTCTGTCTCACTGAATAGGTACATGTGTTTGGTACACTCGGTAGAGTACATTGTGTTTCGGAACGTCTATGACCGAACTTGTGTGACTTGGTTCTGAGTACTTGGGTACGTACCGATAGACGTTCGTTGTTTGATTTTGAATGAGTTTGCTCAATTGCGACTATTGTGACTATTGCAACCATTGTAATCAAGATGACAGTCACATTGATTTTCCTTTTTACGTAGACAACCTAAGCTATAAATATGAGATAGTTGTTTGATGACATAAATAATGATGACTAGTATCCCAACGTCCTGGTTTGTCGCAAGAGACCTTGGATATTTATTCAAAGCTTTATAAACTGTAACAAATCTCAGTGAAATATCAACGCTGATGATTCAGTTGATCGACTAATGGATCTACATGAGCATGCGATGAATCATAATTTGGATCGTAGGTGGATAGAGGATTTCTTCATGCTGCACTGCAATGATAGTGAAATTAGGAGGATGAAATTAGAACGATATGGAAAGAAGGAGACATTTGACAGTGTTTTAATAAAAAGTTCTCCCAATAAAAGTGACTTCAGAAGGAAATTAGAAGAAGAAACATTTAAATTATTATGTGAACAGAACTGCATTAAGTGTTCTAAACGGGAACGGTCCCTTCTCTTTTTACCATGTTCTCATAACGTTATGTGTTCTACATGTTATGTACCCTTTGAAACTTCATCTTGTCCCCTTTGTGATCAAGAAATATCTTCAACAGTCACTGTATATCGTGCATGATGAGTCATCATGCACGTCTGTGATTGGTCACTATTGTGTCTTTGTGTGGCTTTTCTATATAAGGAGGACATTGTACCGTTCTATTTCAAGCATAATTTGACGCTAATACAATGTCAATCAGCATGTCGTTCACTACCAACATTCCCATTTCAGTAATTTACCGAAGTCAGCTCTTCACCGGCAATATATTCTATTCTGCCGTAAATATAACTAGCTATAAAGCGGATTTGGTGGATCTGATGGAGGAAATAGTGAAGTATTTCCGCTGCGGAGAGGACGTTATGGTGCAGAGAATGTTAATGAGAGTCGTGAGCAACGCTCTTACACGAGTTGCAAGATTTTGGCTCAATGAAGTATTTCGCCCACTAGCTCAAACTGAGATTGTACCGGAATACTCTCGCTGTTGCTACAGCAGTATCCAACGGAAACATAACACATGTCTCCATGACATTATCACCTCCAGCTACTTTGACGAGAAGGGTGAGAAATGTAAATTGGACTTGTTCACTAGACCGCCATCAATAAGCATCAATGTGGCTGCTCAAGGACATTCTGAGGTGATCAGTTTGTGGGCATACTATGCCAATATACTAAAGACTTTCCATTCAAAGCCCTGCTGTATGTGCTTACCTATTTCAAAGCATCTAATGAAAGATATTGAGCAGCTCATAACTGCTACAAATCAGACTCTAGCCGATGTGAGTGTGTATCAGTTTCCCTCTACAACTTGTTAAGTGTTTTGTGTAATTTTATAAGTACCAGCAACAAACTCTGCGTGATATGTGAATGCTTGTAAACTTTTGTGTATAATGTAAGTACTAAGCAAAAATTGTAATTGTATTATCTATTTCCATATTAGAATAAAAATGTCTGTAAAACGGAAGGCATCTTCTCGTCAATCGAAACGCTCCTTCAAACCTTCAAGTCAGTTTAAAAAGGCGTTGCGAAAGTTAAACAGGATACATGATAATAATAAGAAGTGTAAATTGATTCAAAGTTCAAGTGATGATTTCATTCGTGATTTAGCTTTTGCAATACACAAATGTCTACCTATTTACAAGCCTCTATTGAATGCTGGCTCTTTGAATAGCATAAAAAAGTTTTCAAAACCAAGGAGCAGTGATAAGAAAAGGCGAAACTTAATTCAGCGCGGTGGTGGTGGGTTTCTAAGTATGTTAAAAGATATTGGAAACAGTATTAATGGTGTAATCAATAGTCCGCTTGGAAGGATTGCAGCAACTCATAACTGCTACCAATCAGACTCTAGCCGATGTGAGTGTATATCAGTTTCCTTCTTCAACTTGCTGCAACTGCTGCAATGTTAATATAACGTTAACGAATCATAGAGTGATACGTCATCACTTTGATCGATGAGTCATATATAGGTGTATATAAGGAAGACGCTTTAATGATATTTTATCACTTTCAAGTGACAATTCATTTGCGCTGGTTGAAAGCTCCGAATTAGTACTTGTTGAAACGTGACTCAGAAAATGTATGCAATCAGAGAGGAAGGTGACGCTTTTGAGCAAGATCTCTTGAAGCTTCGTCCGACACGAAAGGTGCAAAGGATTGGAAATACATTCTACGTTCACACCTTGAATTATGGTGATGATGGCTTTTATCTTCAAGTTCCATTTTTCCACAGTAATGGCATGTCTACATCAGGGTATAGCAATATGAGACAAATGCGAGTGACTTTTCCAAAATGGCAACAGGTGATTCTTAAAACAATTGACTCTTTCGCGAAAGAATGTGTTGAGCTGCCTGAAAGTGCTCCCACTCATTGGAGAAAGGCGTTGGTGCAAGGAGAGGAAGAAATTGCCGGAATTCGATACACTTTTTTAAAAATTATCGGATCATTTTCAAGCATTCGATCTCTTTACAAACGCGATGGAATGCGAGGATCTCAAACGGGGTCGCTATATGGGCTTAGTGCACGTTAACGGACTTTATATTGGCTCACATGGTTCGACTGGTAAAGTCGCATCTTTACAAATGAAGATTCTTCAACTAGTCTATGAACCACTACCAATTGATAGATGCTTAATTAACATTGATAAGACTGCTTCAAGTGAAGGGAAGGAAGAGAGCAAGAAGCGAGGGCGGAAATCTAAAGATGGGAATCTTAAATTGAAGTTGAAGCGCCAAGATGCTGATTTGAAAACTTTCTATAATCATAATTGTGATGAGGAAACACAAAAGTTTTAATTTGTAAATGTAAATTGAAAGTTCTATTCTGAATGTAAATAAACGTGATCTGGAACATGTGTCTGTTTTTTGTTCTAAGCAAAATTAGCGGGATGATGAGTTGAATGTTAATGGAATTATAAGATGACAGATTTTCGTCTATTCACTGATCGCACAATGTGTGTCGCTGGACCAAGTCAGTCCGGTGAAACTACATTTGTAACTCAATTGCTACAATATAGAAATGAAATCTTAACAAGGAAATTAAGAGAGTCAAATGGTGTTATGGAATATTTCAACCACAACTACATTCTGCACTTCGCCAGAAAGGTTATGAGGTGAAGCAAGGGTTGCCATCAACTGAGGATATCAAAGCAGGTGACTTACTAGTATTAGATGATCTATTACGTGAAATCAAATCTTCAAAGGATGTAGCTGAAATGTTCATTCAAACTGCACATCATAGGGAAGCTTTTATTATCTACATCACCCAAAACATCTTCGATGGAAGGAAAGAGCAAAGAACTAGAAGTTTGAATACACATTATTTGGCAATATTTAAAAATCCAAGAGATGGCAGTCAGATACATCATCTCAGTAGACAGATGTTACCTCAACAACCTAAAATACTTTCAAAAATATATGAAGATGTAACAAAGAAACCACATGGCTATCTATTTATTGATCTAACCCAGGAATGTCCGGAACGACTTCGATTTCGAACTAATATCATACCTAATTCCGCAGAACGAATGATAGTTTGTTGACTTCTTATTTTCAAACATATGGACAATTGACTACATTACAAAGTGCACAGGAAGTCAAAAATATAGATCAACCTATTACGAATCAACTTAAGGAACTAACACAAAAGGATACGGAAATTCAGAAGATTAAGGATCCTTATCGGCGAATGCAGTTAGAAGCTGAAAACATTGATGAGCGGCGACAGATTCGTGACAAGTTGCGACGATTTATAACCTTGTCAACACCTCGACCATATCGTGTGCGCGCTGAGCGATTATTTGACTTCATTGATCCACATGTGAAGTTCAATGAGAGAGGGGAGATAATAGATGAAACAGCTGGTGATGTTATTAGAAATAGTCAAATAGATGACCTTCTACAATATGCTGTTAGAGATGTAAGGCGAAAACTAGGTGCACCACAAGGGTAGTCATATTTTCAGAAAATTTTATCTGATTAAAATGTACCTCACAATATTATTGGAGGACCGACTGTGAATGAGTTCGATAAGGGTCACTTCCCGAGAAAAAAACCTGACAAACTTACTAAGTTTGCTACACTGTACCGCATAAAAACTTGCCAAGTACCTATGTGGTTTTCTCTGATTACTTCGGTCTACCTATTAAGTTTGTCTGGACTATTTCGGATTCCCACTAGGTTTGTTCGGATTACTTCGGTCTACTTCATAGGTTCGCCTAGACTACTTAAGATTCCCACTAGGTTTTCTCTGATTAATTCTGTCTACTTACTAGGTTGCTCTGAGCTCTTTCGGATTCCCACTAGGTTTTCTCTGATTAATTCGGTATGCTTACTAAGTTGCTCTGAGCTCTTTCGGATTCCCACTAGGTTTTCTCTGATTATTTCAGTCTTCCTCATATAGGTTCACCTGGAGCTCGACTGCAGTACTTGCGTCCAACTATAAAGCAAAGACGCTAAAAGGTACCTACGATGCAGCACTTACAATTGCTGTTAATAGCCGTTCGCTTGCAGTTAAGCTAACAGTTATCACAGAAGACCAAATGAGTAAAAATCTTAAAAATGTCTTCTATAGTAGATCCCAAATGCACAGAAACAAAAGCTAGATTCATGTTATATCAATTAAAGAAACATGGTACATAAATTTCAAAACATCCAGAACAGTCTGATGGTACGAGTATTTCTCGCATAAAGTGAAAAAATTGACGTAACCCCAAGAAACACAGTGATGAAGTTGAAGCATTACATATTTTCTCAAATAGAATTCGTGGGTTGTGTAGATATTTGGATAAATTCAATTTACCTTTTCCTGTTTTACTTAACGTAAAACTCTACCTTCGTATCATTATCATAAATATTTCTCTCTTTTCATAGGAAAGGTATATGGTTCATCGTGCTGATGTTTACTATCACCTTAATTAATCAGCCAGTATTATCGCAATACTTGTAGTAACATTTTATTATTCAAGTGATAACAACCTGAATGAAATGTGACTTAAACCAAGCCACTGATTCACGATTCTATATACGAACAGTATATAAACGCGGGCTGTATTACTGTTCATGATAGGGATGAGGATTTTCTGCTAAGGCAATTTCTATATGAGAAAATATGGTGAACAATGTTACATTAATCATGTTCAAATGTATTCAAAATCTTTACACCATAAGTCAAGTTCCGATACTTAAAAATGACAGCATGGTGAGAAAATTCACTTGGACAGCAGACACATACCTCACCTTTACTGAGCATAAAAAATGGAGACTTATTCTCCAACGCATTTACGACATTTGAAGGTAAGTCACGGCAATCGGACATTGTCATCAATGATTTTGTGTCATACAAACGACATGTTATAGAGAAGGAACTGCTTGAACAATAATTAATAGCCTTGATTTTCACAAACTTCTGACGACCAGACAAATAAGCAAAATAGGAGGCACATTTCAGTGTTTTTTTCCGTAGTCTGATGTGTGAAAGGTGAGAAAACTATTCTTGAAACGTTTGTAGGGAAGACTCTTGCCTACTACTGAAGGCATAGATTTGTCACACGTGTCAACGGGTTGAGACTGAAAATTCAAGCGGTATACCATCGAAGTAGCTGAACCACGTGTACCAGTCACGCTCTCTTTCAACTGCCGATTAAGATTCTCAAACGGCATCGCGGAAACTCCATGCAAAGGGCCAAATTTCCTAACCTGTTCAGGTAAGTGTTCTAAGCAATGTAATGTTATAGTTCTCACTGAATCACCAAAAATATGAACTACACGAAATTGAAATTCACGTATACAAATTTCTGCAGCTTGAACGTCAGTTTCTTTTATGTTCTCTTCATACAAGATATACACAGCCGTAGAAAGAATGTAATATAATACAAACAAATCTCTAGAGTTCTGACTCGGTGAATTCCGATAAACACTCACCAAAACAAAAGGAGCAAAGTATAGTAGAAAATGTCTATGCTCTTGAGCTTTCCAAAGAGAAAATTCGGTGAGAAAATGTCGTGGTTTCCTTCGAAAATAGTGAGGCACTTTGATTCTATCGATGATGGTGGACAAAATTTCAAGATCGACTGATTTGCATTTCAGAATTGCATTCAACAAGGACTTATTAATACCAAGATAGAGCAAGTGCATAGGATCAAAAGGCACTTGCTCAGGAATACGTAGCAAATTACTCAACTTGGTAGGACCTTTGATTCCAAAAGCCGGGTTACCTGAAGTTGAAGTGATGCCGATATGTTTCTGAGGTTCGCAATGGATAGTCCTCCAATGTTGGAAAGATCACCTTTCGGCAGTCACTACTGTACTCTCCTTTAACTGTGCACATAGAACATCCATACCTGCAAGATGTAAATAGTATTATCAAAGCATTATGCAAGAACCATAGTACAAATGAAAATTTACGCCATCTGTCTTAAATGTTATAAACCTGAAACCAACATGTCCATTTACATGCACACACCATCATTTAAAATTTGGAAAAAGGTCATTAAACTTGTGGAGACTGTAAAGAATAAGGTCTAAACACATCCCTGTATTCGGGGTCTTTATCTACCAAAGTACGATGTTATTGTTATCATACATGTCGTCCCCTTAGAACCAAAAGGTCGTAAGTGCATTTTTCGCGTTTCGAGTAAATTGAAGTCAAAGTTTTCGAAGTTTTCTGATCTGAATATTGTTTGTCTGACTTATACTATTGACGGGGTTAGATTACCTATTTGCCATATCAAGGACAAAGTTTCTTATGGTAGTTAAGATACTAATTAAAAATCGATAATTATTGATTTATGACAGTTACGACCTGTCTTTTATTTCTGTAAATCCGATTGGTCGTAAGTGCACTTACGACATAACGGATTCGCAATTATTTGACGTTGTGCAAAGTTACGACCTTTCTACTTAATAGAAGTAATCTGCAACTACTTTTTCTTGTACATTTTACAGCTTCACCTTCTATAACACCTTACAATATGAAATGTGCATCATGAATATGATGCATATGAAACATGTACATGTGAATTTATAATTTGTTGTTTAGTAGGCTACATTAAAAATGACTAGTTCTCCATAGATGTACTGAAGGTATATGCGAGCATTGCTATGAGCAAATGCATCCATGCCTAGGCCTGTCGTTTTTGATATTATGCATGTAAATGTAAATTAACATGCACATGTATAGGCCCACGAACGCATACTGTCATTATGTGCATTGCCTCCTTTAATTCATGTGATACACATCGTGCAATGCTCAAATTACGCATACATATTCAAGAAAGAAAACAAGTGATAGCGTTAATTACCCAAATGGCAAAGGCATGTATTTCGATCTAATTAACAAATCACACTTGTTAGCACCTTTATTATCTACTTTTGCGATTTTGCAGTTTTATGGTACCGGGTCACACTTCCTCGCGGTCAGGAACATCCAGTCGATCAATTAAGTCGGCTGATACCTTCAGCGATTGGTAAAACGTTTTATATCTTGGAGGAATCACGCCATTTTCACACAGGCTAACAAGATCTTTCCTTTTCTCCAGCGAAATAGGAAGCTGCGCCTTGTATGCTATAGGAAGCTCCCCATCGTATGATGACATAGGCCTATTGCTGCGTTCTTGCCTCATTCCAATGCCGCCCTTTGTTAGGTCAACTTTTATCCACACGGGGATCTTTCCCCCTCGCATGATTCTAATTTTATTCCATGTCACTTTAGCTGGCTCGTCATTGACTACAAAGATCCCATTTGAAAAATTTGTATACCGACTCAACTCTTTCACTCTTTTTCCAATCGATGAAATCACTATGCAAAAATTCATTGACCTTGTAAACTTTTCTTTTAGAGTTAGTGGATGCCCTGGTAGTGAAAATAGGAAGCCACTGGTATGGTTCACAAATATACGTATACTATGTCAACTACTATACAATGACAACTACTACTATACTATATACTATATATATAGTATATACTATATATACTACTATACTATGACAAATACTATGTCAGCATATTGTAAATCGTGATTCTGAGTTAAGTAGCACAACATAGTTGCGACCTGAGCATTTCGGTTCTATCCGCCGCAACTGTCACTGAAGAGAATAACGTGCTCAATCTTTTGTTTCGAATCATTTGTTAAGTAATTTGTCATAATGTGTTTATAAAGGCATGTTGCAATATTAATGGAACCCCGTCCGCTTCATATTCAGGGCAAAAATTGCAATGCCCCTGTCTGGCTGTGCAATCAAAAATCGTACAGTTGTATGATGATAGTTTTCTTTCATAAAACAAGGGCTTCCCTTCCGTTTTTGGGCAGTGCAACACTGCTTGCAAATCGAAATCCAAGACAACAATATTAGACTTATCACTTCTACTTTCATTGATAGCTTTTGCCTTGTAGTCTCGAGTTTCGTTTTTGTTTATCATGTGTGCATCATACTCCGCTTGCAAGTAACTCTTCTCTTCATTATCAGCGTCGTGGTATTGTTTACATATTTCGCAAAGGTCCTTTCTCGGCCTATGAAATGAAATGCTCATTTCTTTCAGCTTTTGAATGTACATGTGCTTTTTACACATTTGCTTTTCATTCTCTCCGCACCAAGTTATATACAGTTCGTACATTCTAGTTGGATTCAGCAGACTATTATACATGTAATAAGAAAGTAATGGATAAAAGACCGTTCCAGGACACCATAAAATCAAAAAAATTAGTATCTTTAAAAACGACATAAATTTATGAATTTAGTCCCTTTTTCAGGTTTTTAAGACCTAAATTCATGAATTTAGTCCATTCAAAAAGTACCATTTTTCAAAAATGGTACTTTTTAAAAACGACATAAATTCATGAATTTGAACCCTTTTTCAGGTTATGAAGACCTAAATTCATAAATCGGCTAAAGCCAGAGGAGCTTCGCTCCGATTTGGGCGTTTTTAAAAATACCCAATTTTTCAAATTTTTCAAAATCTCAAAATTTGAGAATTACAATCGGGCGAAGCCCTAGAACCTTCGGTTCGATTTTCATTGCTTAAATCATGACCGTTCAAGGACACCGAAAAAATCATAAAAGTTAAGAATCTCAAAATTTGAGAATTACAATCGGGCGAAGCCCTAGAACCTTCGGTTCGATTTTCATTGCTTAAATCATGACCGTTCAAGGACACCGAAAATCATAAAAGTTGAGAATTTCAAATTCATGAATTTTATCCATCTTTCAGGTTTTTAAAATATATCATGTGACTAATAATATTTCTTTAAGAATGTAACACAATCTCTCACAATGCCTGTTATTGTTACTGCTTTGCACTCAGATGTTCACTCAATTGTAGAGAACAGCTGCTACACCCACTTATTCATTTGTAAAGAGCTGTGACCTCCAACTCAAACATTTGAAAGGAAACAATGTATGAAAGAACAAACAGCTGCTACACCCACTTATTCATTTGTAAAGACGTGGCATATAATTGCAGCATGTAGGAAGTAAGACTTCATTTACAATTCCATTAATCATAACTAGTGACTGTTTTCTTTCCTTATTGCAAAATGCCAAAACGTACTGCCGCAGAAGCTTTTTCGTTTTACATGCCGATTTTACTAAACTTAATTAAAGAAGAGCACAAGGAAACTGCGAATAAATACTTTGAAGAGTGGAAGTTAGAAATTCAATCGAGAAAGAAGAACAAATTGGACTCTCAAAAACAAGTGGAGGATATTACAGTAAAAATAGAACAGCATCTTAACACTACTA
This sequence comes from Prostheceraeus crozeri, assembly GCA_907163375.1. Classification (NCBI taxonomy): domain Eukaryota; kingdom Metazoa; phylum Platyhelminthes; order Polycladida; family Euryleptidae; genus Prostheceraeus; species Prostheceraeus crozeri. Next base: position 130,864 of record CAJQUW010015504.1, on the reverse strand, counting down.
CAATTCCTCAGTTCAATGTTACAAAAGAACGTTATAAGTAGTGTGTTATAAGTAGTAACACATTTTGGATTATTTTGAAATGTAATTAAATTTCCTTTTGTTCTCCAGTCTACTACCATGAGACTGCTATTGTATAGATCTATATTTCAGTATGTAACATAATCTTTGATATTTAAGAATGATTCATGGAACTTAGTAGTATTGCATTTTGGATTATTTTGAAATGTAATTAAATTTTCTTTTGTTCTCCAGTCTCATGGTAGTAGACTGCTATTGTATAGATCTATATTTCAGTATGTAACATAATCTTTGGTATTTAAGAATGATTCATGGAACTTAGTAGTATTGCATTTTGGATTATTTTGAAATGTAATTAAATTTCCTTTTGTTCTCCAGTCTACTGATAGTAGACTGACATTGTACAATTGTGTGATAAGATTAATTGTTGTATTATTATATTTGATGCAAAATACACTGCCGTTGTTTTCATTTTCCTGTACAAGAAGTAGACATTATTACAGTTATTGGAATTTATTTCATTTAAAATGAATGATGAAAATCCGACAGTTATACTGAGTAATATAGGTGATATATTACCTCAGGTTAATAACATGACTGAGCTCTTAGAAATATACGACAAACAAGCAACTACGTATTTCGATTTAAATAGCATTTCAGAAGATTGTTTTCAAAATATTTCTTTAAAAAATGGAAGAAACAAAAATGGAAGAAACCGCAAGAATATATCCTTCGTTATCATATGAACGTAGTTCTACTTTAATGGACATTGAAAAGATTAACATTGAAAAAATGAATAAAGAAAAACACAAAGATAGAGTTAGGTATATGAAAGATAAGGAATCTCAATTATTATTAAGATTAGAGCATTATAAAAAATTAAGAAAGAGATGGACTACAGTTAAGAATGTAACACAAGGAATTGCCATATTCTTAACAATAAGTTTAGGTGCTTTAACAATTGTTATATCTTCAGGTGTTTTAGTAATTCCAGTAGTTGCTACAGCTTTAACAGGTACGGGTGTTTTTGCAACTTCACTTGTTACAATGTTAGATAAATCTTTAATAACTAAGAAACGAAAATCATTAAAAACTAAGCATTTACATATTAAAGAAGTCTATGATAAACTACATTACTACTTTCAAAGAGTATGTGATGATAATGTTATTACGTTAGATGAGATTGAAAAATTTGATCAAATAGCTAATGAAGTAAATCAAATATCATTTCAATCACAGACAGAAAAAGTTGATGATAAAAATAAAAAGGATGGCAAAATTTCTAGTGATGCTAAAATTTCTAATGAAGAAAATGATAAAATTTTTTTAGAAGAGCTAAAAACTTTAAGCGAAAATTTAAGCAAAACTTTATTAAACAAAACTTTATTAAACAAAACTTAAAACGAGAAAACTTTAAACGAAAAGATGTCAAACAACAAAGCAATAAAAAAATAATTTGTTCAGTAAAATGTTTTTGCTGTATTCCAATGTTACCACAAAATTCAAATATTATATTTTAAAAATGAATGAAATTAGAGCTGATAATTATAAAAGAATAAAACAATTAGAAGAGTTAATAAAACAAAGAAATATTATGAAAGAAAATCATCTTCAACATAGAATGATAAAAGCTGGTATTCAATCTGATATGTTTGAAAAAATGCAGCAAACCGAGCAAGTAAAAACTGATTTTGAGAAAACTATGAAACCATTTAAAACTCTTGAAAAAGAAAGTACAAATAATGATAAACAAATTGATATAACAGATCCAGAGCACAAAACTATATTAGATGACTATGGATTACTAGAATCAAACATTAATAAGAAATTACCAAAATCTATGCAATTTGAACATTCTATTTCATTTATAGATGGAAAAACAATACCTAGATTTTATCTCGGACAAAAAGAAATATTTCCACAACCTTTTCGAGGTATAATTTTTTCACCAGATAAATCTCCTTTTAATTTAGATAGAAATTTTGTTAATCTTTTAAGAGGAGCAGATTTAAATAATTATGCTGTAGAAGATCTCATAAAATATAAAGCTATGTTAGACAGAGTTGGTGCAGTAAAATCTCTTAGACGTTATAAACAATTAGAAAATTTATTATCAACGGGAGTTAAAGTAGGGAAAGGTTGATCTGAAAAACAGAAAACTGAAACAACTGTATTTTTACCAGATGATCCGCAAGAATTACTAAATAGATTAAATATTTTAATATCTGCAATAAAAGAAGGACATAATTCTAGTTTCAATGAAATTCATGCTATATTGAAAAGACTGTTAGAAAAGAAGATTCTAAATGAAGAGGATTATAAAAGTATAACGAACCGAATGTTCTAGGGCTTCGCCCGAACCGGACATCTCTGATGTCCTCCAGGGCTTCGCCCGTAGCTGAAATATGTTGTTGTTTTTAATTTTTTATAAAAAAAAATATTTCATAAAAAAATATTTATTTAATTTTTTTAGTTTAAAAATGTGTTCAGCAGATTTAGACAAAATTAATAATCATTTAGAAAATTTGATAGAGATTTTGGGTTCATCAAAATTTAGTACGACGTTAAAAATTATAACAACTACTTCATCACACACTTGTAATTTAGAACCCATTCTACATTTGGAACAAAATAAAAATTATCAAATTGCATTGACTAGTTTCTCTACATTTAACACTATTCAAAACGTTATCAAAGATGTGAATGATCAATTTAGATATTCTACTGATAAAGGCAAAACATGGAAAATATTAACTTTTCTTCCTGGTTCTTACGAAGTTGAATCAATATCAAATGAAATTAAGAGGCATTTAGGTATATCATTTAAAGATCAGAAACAATTACATTTTGCAGTTGAACCGGCAGTTAATAAATTTTCTCTTACTTTAGACGAAAATCATCAAGTTGATTTTAATCATGATAGATCATTGTCAAAGCTATTAGGATTTAATAAACAAACCTATAGTCAAGGTTATCATTTAGGTGAGAAGATTCCAAAAATAACTGAAATAAATTCAATTGTTGTACATTGTGACATTATTGAAGGAGGATATATAAATGGTAAATTATCAAATTTAATATTCAGTTTTCCAGCTTTTACTGTACCCATTGGTTATAGATTAAATGTAATTCCACAAACACTAATATATTTCCCTATTACAAGAAAAACTATTAACAACATTAACATGAGAATCACTGATGAGAAAGGACAAGAAATAAATTTTGGAGGTGAAGAGATTATGATAGATCTTTTGGTTCGGGAGGTATAAACTCCCACGCGAAGCTAGAGAAGTTTAATTTTCTTCTTCTTCTTTAAAAACAAAAATAAAATAAAAATAAATTTTTTTATTAAAAAATGAGTGAAGTGCTACCATTAAATAAAAAAAAACTTAAATTTAATCATCATCCAAATTTATCTAATAAAGTTTTGTCAGTTATTTGTGGAAGATCAGGTTGCGGAAAAACGTATCTATTATTTAAAATTTTAACGACTCCAAATTTTTTGGATTATAACAATCTTATAATTTATACAACAACAGCAGAACAACCCGTCTATCAATTTTTAAAATATGGATTTGAAAATAATCTTAAAAAACAGCAATTGCTTCATTATTCAAAGAATATGAAAAATCTGAAGATGAAGAAGAAATAAGTTCGTGGTGTGAAGAAGCAGCAAAAAATAATCAGTTAGTAGAATCTAATAAAAATAACCATATAAAGATACAATTAATAGATGATAGTGGTAATATGCAAGATCCTAGTAAACTAGATAAAACAATGAAACATTGTGTAATTTTTGATGATTGTGTTAATGATAGAAATCAGTCAGTTCAGAGAAATTATTTCACAAGAGGTAGACATAATAACTGTAATGTATTTTATTTAACACAAAGTATGTATTCATTAGACGGAAGTGTTATTAGAAAGAATGCAAATATATTTATACTATTTGAAATAAATGCAAGAAACTTAAGTGATTTGTTAAGAGATTTATGCGTAAGAAATAAAGATGAATTTAAACAATCGTGTAATAATGCTTGGTCAAAATGCTTCATTACAATTAATATTGATAAAAAAATTCATGAAAGAGTTATCGAAAATATTTTCGCGGAGTGATAAAAATATACAAATATAGTGTTACAATATTTTTTTTATTTTATATATATATCAAATTTGTCTATCTTAGAAATTAGAAAATTAAAAAGGTTCAGTAGTTATTCCATCAGGTAAAATTTTTCTTTTATCATCAAATGGATCTAATGCTAATTTATGTTCTTCTTTTAAATACATGTTATGTTTTTTTGAATTAAGTCTATAATTACATGCTGTTTTTATTTCATTATTAAATAATGCATTTTTATAATCTTGAAATGTTATTTGATTAGCCACTGATGCCTTTGAAATTCCTTTTAATGTTTTATGTGTTTTAATATTATTAGTTGTATCATAAAAAAACTTATCATAAATAAAACATCATATCATATAAATAACTTATCATATCATATATAAATTAAACTTATCATGTTTTACGCTGATTCGACGTAAATGTACAGCACATAGTTCATCACTAAATCTAGTAGTTCTTTTATATGTAGGTTTCCTTGTTAAATTTTGAAACCTATCTTTATCATAAACTATTTCAATATTTTGTCTATTACGCACATTTTCTAAAGTCTTACCATAAAATGCATTATTCATTAATTTGAAGAACACGTTTCCAAAATCATCTTTATTTCTTTTAGCTATTTTACGTTTTTCAATATTGAACTCTATATAATTTTTTAACCATTTAGATTTTTGATAAAATAGTTTTCGATGTATTTTGGTGAGAATCGTTCCATGATCTAAATACCAATCTAGCATTCTTCCTTCAACAACATACTTTCCTTTATTGCTTTGTGTTAACATAAGTTTTTTTGTTGGTCTGTATTTCTTAGGAATTAAAGATTTTTGATAATCTGAAAAATCTTCTATATTAGGAATTTTGTTTTCGGGACAGAAAGGAAAATATTTTGTTTTATCTTTTATTTCATCAGGGTATACTAAATCAACTTCATATATATAACCATGATTATAATTTCCATCATATGTTTTTTGATAATCTAGAATATTACACCATGACATTTCACCTGTTGGTAATTCTTGTATCATGCAAGAAGAATATAAGCTATTAAAATCATAATATAACAAATAGTTTTCTCTCATGAATTCATCAATTGCTTTTTCACGTTCTACTCCTTCTTGTTTCGTTCGAAAAATTTCTAATATCTTTTCTTTTTCTTCCGGAGATAAAGGTTTCATTATTCCATATGTATGTGGATTTACTTTCTTATTATAACATTTAACATATCTATTACCTAAAACTGATGAAACTCCACCTCTAATTCCAGATTCAAAAAATAATAATTTATCATATGTATTTTCTTTATAATGTTTAAGTTTAACGGACTTTGTCCTAGAGCCATCGGCTTGAACACCAGTATGTTTTAATCCTGCTAACCATGTTAAACCTGGTGTAGAATAACAATAACATGGATCTATTCCGTAATATTCTAAACACATGTCACGAAAGTTTTCGAAAAGATCAGCTAGTATTAATACATCTATCTGAAGATATTTCATTGTATAATCATACATTGTTTTACAATTTAACTCTCTCCAATTCTTTTCAGCTTCTGCATAGTCTTCGTCTGATAATTGTGATTGTTTTAATGTTGATTTAAATTTATTTATCGGAGGAAGTTGTTCTTCTTCCATAATTTTATTCACAGAATTAAAATCTCCAGTTATATCAGTCTTCGACTGTGAGCCGCAGGCTATGTACTCATACGGAAATATTCCTTTTAAAGGTTTTAAATTATATTTATCTAATATTTTACATTGTTCAGATTTCAAAGTTTTTCCCATAACATCTAATGAAGAAGGGGTAAAAAATCTAAATGCATCCAAAATTCTAATACAACCTAATTGCATTGAAAAATATTCTTCTTCTTGTTTACATAGTACATTTATTTTTTGTTGTTGTAATTTTTCAGATGAAAATAAATCTTTCATTACTAGATGGAAATCATATTTAGAACCATTGTAGAAATATAAAGGAACAAAGTTATATTTAAATTTATTAGCATTAAGATTACAAGAATTATGTGCTGCACCTCTATATAATCCATTTAGATGATCATGATCTTTTACTTTATCAATATATCTACCTCTGCCAGTTTTATAATTTTTTGCAAATTCTTTTCCACAGTAATAACAATTTATTTCATCATAAAATTCTTTTCTTTCTTCATCCGTTAATGGTATCATTGGTTTATTTGTTTCAAGCAATTGTGAAAAACGTCCTTGTAATTCTTCTACTTTCTTTGTAAACATTTCTGAACTATCTTCACCATAGTATTGTAAATATTCTGATTTAAATAATTCAGGATAATTTGAATGAATGTACATTCCCCAACATAATGGTTTTTGTTCAAATAAATATTTTTCTTTACTTTGTTCAGTTGAACTTTTTCCAGGTGCACTTTTTTCAGAATTATAATTTTCAGAATCGGGTGAAGCCCTGGAACTTTCCGTTTGATTTTGTGTCATATTAACATTATATGCTTCAAAATCACAATAAATAGTAAAGGGTACTTTATTTTTAAAATACCATTTATTATATTCTAAATAATCATCTTTAGGAAAAGTATTTTGAACTGCTTCGTTTTGTTGACAATTCTCCAAATGTCTATTCATTTCTTCTAAAGTTCTAAAACTTGTCATACATTGAAGACAAGGAAAATTTGTATTATCTGAAGTTTTTGTAAATATAGAAACATCTTTACACAATATAAAATGACCCTGATAATATAATATATTCGCTTGTGCTGGTTGTTTTGACTGTTCTAGTTTTTCAAATTTATCTTGATATATTTCATGTGTTTCATTAATTTCTTTTGTAATATTAAATGTATTTTGATAATAATTTTGATTTAATATTTGTAGCTGATAAATATATACTTTATCATATTGTTCTTTATATTGTTGTAGACATTTTCTTAAAGATTCATTTATTTTTTGATTGGTTTCATTTTCTTCATTATTTAATTCATTATTTTCTTCATTTAATTTTTGAATCGTTTCTATCTTATTTTCATATTTATGGCCATATTCTTGTACTAATATTTTTGTTTGTTGTTGATAATCTGTTTTACATTTTTGTAAACTTTTATTTAAATTTTCTAATTTTTGTTGATATTCTGAAGATAAAGATGAATATTTGTAATTATAATCATCAGTACGTCCTTTATAATTATTATGATTAATCATTATTGGTGATAATGTTTTAACAAGTTCAAATTTTTCAGTACATATTATATTTCCTTGGTAAAAAATATTATGATGCATGTAATTTCCCCTATCATTATATACTATTTCTGATTGACATAAATTTTTATTATTCAAATAAAATTTTTTTGAATCTGAGTAAAGTGGAGTAATTTTACCAATAGAAATTCACATTTAATTCAAAAACATTTACTTCTATTAAATTTTTATTCTTTTTATGAAACTTTTTTAACCTATTATAATCATATGGAAATTCATCTAAGCCATCAGAAAGATCAAATTCATTTATGTATTCTTCTTTATTATAATGACTTAGTCCTTCTTTGTGATATTTTGCAGGATGTAAATGTGCTATAATACTCCACAGAAAACAATAATCATCTTCATTTTTTATGTTGATTATTTGTGGTGAACTGAAAGGCAAAGGAACATAACTACCACCAGTATTATTTTTATATTTATCAATTACTATTTTCTTAGATAGTATTTTAACAAATCTCCAACCAGATTCACGTAACTGGGCTTCAATTATACAATTTTCTAATTTAAGTATCATCGATTCAAATATGGGTTGTATATCATTTACATTATGAATTTCTTGTGAATTTGTAAAATGTCCTTGTATTATTTCTTCAGGAATTCCATCAGGTCCACTTTTTGTATAAAGTACTTCTACATTCATATAACATTTGAAAGATTTCTTAAATATATTATAAAAGTTTGTTAATACATTATAAAAAGTTTTATCGGTTTCATTATATTCAAAAGACTGATTAAATAAATATTTTATATCTGTTACGGGCGAAGCCCTAGAACCTTCTGTTTGTAAGGCTTCATCGGTTCGTTCAGCTTCATCAAATTCATCAGTATCGCTAAATAAATATCTTCCATCTGGTACGGGCGAAGCCCTAGAACCTTCGGTTTGTATGGTCTCATCTTCACTATTAAAAACTTTTTTATATTCCGAATGTGAATAATCATCAAACATTTTTTTAACTTTTATATCAGTAGGCAATGTTTCTAGATAGTTTTTATAACTATTTAATTTTAATATATTTCCTTCATCAACTCGTTCTACATTTTGTAAATGCAATTTACTATTTAAATGAGATTGATAACTTCTTTTTGTTTGCAACTTTTTTTTACATAAGACACAATAAAACTTGGTATTTTCCATTTTTTTTATTTTTTAGAGAAAATTTAAGAAAAAAATTTGTGTTTTAATTTTAGATATAAACATTCTAATATCAAGGACTTGAGTGTTATTTTATATTATTATATATTTCACGTTCTTTAGTTATTTTTTTCTTTATCACATTAAGTTTTATCTTATTAAGTTTCATCATATAATGTTTTATCAAAAGATAATTTAAATTTTTTTTCACTAACTATTGATTCATCATCATCATAAATTGTTTCTTCATCATCATAAATTACACTTTTTGGTATAGGATGCCCTTCCATGATAGGATACCATTCTCTTATTGGAATATCGAATTCTAAATTACATCTTTTATCTGATAATAATATAATAGAGAAAAATATTGGTCTTTGATCTCTTTTGGAAAATTTAATAACGCCACCATAATCTGAATCACTTTTAGTTTTTGTTAAAGATGATAAAATTTTAAATTGATTAGATGTAAATCCTAATTTAAATTTTGTAGACCCGACACATAGTTGTCTAACAGTATCTTCAACTATACCATCATTATTATTTTCAATTGTAAGAAAATGAAATTTAGATAAATTTTTATAATTACTAATATTTTTATAATCTTTTTTACCATTTACACCTTTTTCAGATGTTACAGAATCATCATTATTATCATAAGATTCTTTAAGATCGGGCAAAGCCCTAGAATCTTCGGTTCGTTTATTATGATTATGATTATGGTCATTGTTAATAGTATAAGGTGTTGACCACATATAAATTTTCTCTTGTTGAGCTAAACCATTTATATAAGATTTTAATAAATTAATATTTAAGTTGGAATATAATCCTATGTACGTATCATCATCATATCTTTGCGGCATTTCTAATGTTTCTTGTTTATAAATTGTGTCTCTATAATAAACTTGACATAATAATTCTTCATTATGTTTCTTACTCTCTATGTGAATGTTATATTGATTTTGATCGTCAACAAATAATCTAATTTTTTCTTTCGAAAAAGATTTTAATTTTTTAACTAATTCTTTAATATTGATATAATTAATAATTTTAGTTTCTATCCAATCAGTATTACTAATTGGTAACACTGCTCTAATAAATCCATAAACATTATTATGACCTATTATAACCATATTTTCTTTATTTAATTCAACATAAGCTACATCATTATATTTACTTACAATCTCCATAAATTTAATAAATGGATCCCCCGGAAATAAACAATAATTAGTTTCTATAGAAGGTAAACCTTTAGTCTGTTCTCTAAATATTTCGGCTTGTAATTGAAATAAAATATTAACATCTATACATGGATTATTATTATTATTATTATCAAAACATTTATTTTCAAATCCCGTTGATCTCGTCGAATAAGAAGAACAGGATGATGCGGGCGAATATAATTTTTTTAAATTTGGATTTTCCATTTTTTTATTTTTATTAGAAAAAATTTTATTTTTTATTTTTATTAGAAAAAATTTTATTTTTTTATTGTTAAAAAATGATGTTACCAAATGTTGGTGGAGGTGCATATATCCCGAATAATCGTGAATTAGAAATAGAGATAGAAAATTATATCATGAAAACTGGAGACGTTTTATCTGGTCCATTGCATCTTTCTATTCTTCCACAACAAAATACAGAGTTAACAAACAAACAATATGTTGATACACAAATCAATGATTTAAAGGAAAAATATATAAACGATGTTTTGGTTCCACTGATGAATGAATTAAAGTTGCTAAAACTTAATGACAAATCATTAAACGAAAAATTATTAAAACTTGATAAAAAGGATAGAGAGCTAGAAGCAGATATAGCAAAACTTTTTAAAAAGATTTCAGAACAATCAAAAATTTTAATATTACTTTCTATAAAGTTAAAATCTGCTGTAATTAAAAATAAACATCAGATCAAAATGTTAGAAGAACAATTAGAAGATGAAATAGAAAAACTTCCTGAAAGAATTAAAAAAAATTTAAAGCAGTTACAAACTACATTCCAAAAAAGTGTTGATGAATTAAGTTCTAAAATTACTCAACAAATGAAAAAGATGAATAGAATAATAAATGAAGTAAACTCACTTAATGAAAAAGTTGATAAAATGAAAAATCTTAAAATCAATTTAGAAAATGAATTAAAGAAAAATTTACAAGAAAACTCTAAAGAAAATAAAGAACAGTTAGATTCTGTTAAAAGACAATTAGATGTTCTTAAAATTAAGTTAAATGCACTTAAAACGGCGTTGAAGATTAATCAGCAGAAAATGCAAGTTAATAGAAAAGAAATTAAAGTACATCACACGCTGCTTGACGCAATAGATAAAGTGCAACAGGCAATTAATAAAGTTATCTCGAAGTTGTTGTCCATTCACAAACGTAAATCCTGAACGGACCAAAGGTCCTCAGGTTACTAGCCAATCGGAGCGAAGCTCGTCGAGGCTTTAGCCGATCGGACCAAAGGTCGTCAGGTTACTAACCAATCGTAGATATTTTTCCCAAAAGTCAAATTTAATCCTAAAAAATGCCTATAATTTATAAACACAATCTTAAACATTTTGCATCAAATAATAAAATTGCTCATGAACCATCTCAGAAACCTGTGTACCATTATGATAGTGTAGAAACTGTCGGAACACAAAAGTTCCTAGGCACCGCAGGTGCCGTCCAAAAAGAAGGGGATGGAATCTTTTCTGGTATTGGAAGTATCGTTAACTTAATTAAAAATAATAAAGATTTGATTACATCTGCTGCAAAAGGAGCAGCTGCTATAGGTAGTACAGCTAGTGCAATATCAAATGCTGTCAAGTCTCAAAACGAATTAAAACAACTAGAAGCTATTCGTAAACTTAGGAATGATTCCGAAGAACTAAAAAATTAAAAAAACTTTCAGATGAAACAAAGAACAAAATTGCTAACATTGCTGTTGGGGGTGAAACCTTGAGGAGCGGAGCTCCGTCTGATAGTAAACAAAATGAAAATAAAAAAACAATTGAAGAAATAAGAGGTAATGGCGTCAGCAGCAACCTTCGGTCTAACCAGCAAAGCTGTAGCGGAGCTGGTCTAGCAAAATTCTAAAAATTATATTTTAGTAAAATTTTTTAGTAATTTTTTTAGTAAAATTTTTTTCTGTGTGTGAGAAAAACAAAAAGTCAAATTATTTTTTATAAAAATGTCTTCGCTTATCGAAAATAAATTTAGATTAGACGATCCTCCGTTCGTCAGTTATAATCAAAAAAAGAATGACTATATAAGAATTGCTATGAATCCCGGATCTTCCAGTAGAGTAAATACTGGGGGAGATTTAATCTTTGAAGTTGATAATCAGCAGAGTTATTTATATTTACCTGATTCATTTTTACACTGTGAATATTCTTTATATAGTGATGCTAATTTTACAACACCATTACCAGATACCGATAATATTACACTAGAGAATAATTTTTTCCCAAGTTTATTTACACAAATGCGTTTAGATGTTGCAACTCAAAATATAGAAACAATAAGTGATTCTCCAGGTGTAATTGATACAATGCTTAGATTTATAACAATTGGTGAAAATAATAAAAAGTATGAAATCGAAGATTGGTTTCCTGATACTAATGATGGTATAATTGTTGATGATTTAACTCACGCTGGAACAGATGCAGCAGGAATTGCGAAAGATGTAGAAAATATTGCAAAACATTTAAATAAAACAAATAATGAAGCATATAAAGAAAGACGTGAATTTAACAAGAAAAGTAAACAGACAGTTAATTGGTCATTGTCTCCATTATTCGGATATTTAGATTATGATAAAATATCATATCAATTAAAATTTAAATTAATAATTCATCGTACAGCAAATAATGAATTAATCTTTTTTGGTAAGACTGGAAAAAAAGCATATTTAAAAATTGATAGACTTGAATGGTGGATTAAGCATATTACTCCTAGTTTAGAAATTGAATCAGCTATTGCAAAAAGATTAAATACTAACAAACCAATTCCAGTTAATTTTCTAAAGAGAACTGCTAGTTCAGTAACTTTTTCCGAACAAAGATTTAACTGGCATTTTACTAGAACTGCGAATACTCCAAGATATTTATTACTAACATTTCAAAGAAATAATTCTCCAAGTTTTGATAAGAACAATAATATTTTTCATATTAATACAATTCGAAGTTTACAAGTTTCATTAAATCAAACTCGATATCCAATTGATCCATTAAGATTCGATGATACCAATAATCAATTTATGGAAGGATATGATTCTTATAGAAATCTTTGTATAGAATTTGGAGTTGAACCACAATTAACTCCTGGAGATTGGAGACATTTATATCCAATTTTCTGTTTCGATTTAAGTGCACAATCTGAAGATATTATTAAAAATGGTTGTGATGTAACAATTAATATTGAAAAGAAAGATTCCACAACTTCATTGATGGCTTATGGTTTATTGCTAGAAGATGCAAAATATTCTATTGAAATTCTTAATGGAAAGATGGTTAGGATAGGTTAATTAAAATTTTTTTCATAACTAGAATAGATTTAAATTTTTTGATAACTTTAAATTCTTAACTTAAAATTTTTTATTAAAAATGTCGCAAGCGAAAAGTAATATTAATAATAAAACTGTTGAATTAAAATTACGTAATATTGTTGACAAAAATACCCCTAAAACTATTACGATTAACAAAAAAAAGTATTACATAAGTAAACCAATGATAGAGAATATTCAATTACAAGAAGAAAAGAATGGCGGGATTCTCCCATTAATTCCCCTAATAATAGGTGGCATAGCAGCTGCAGGAAGTGTTGCAGGTGGGACAGCTGGTATTGTCCAAGCAGTAAATAAAAATAAATGAGAGAAGGCAGCATTAGAAGAACAAAAACGTCATAATAGGGAGTTAGAGAAAGTTGCTAGGGGTGACGGAATAGTAGATAATTTTATTAGTACATTAAAATTAGTTGATGAAGGAAAACGAGTTCTTAAAAATATTCTCCACAATGTTGATGATTTAATTGAAATTAAAGAAACTAAAGATGGTTCTGGAATATATCTAAGTCCTAGTATGATAAGGTAATAACCTCAGAACCTTTGGTTCTTTTCGGTAAAACTTTTATTTTATCTTTTAAAAGTTTTTTATCTTTAAAAATGGATACCGCAAATTCCACAAATTCAGAAAATTTAATTAAATTAAAAATTGCTAATTTAGATTTATTAAATTATCTATTAAACAAAAATAAAAACTCAAACTGTCAGCATATTGGAGGTGACAAGAACAAAGTTCCATACCACTTCGGTGGTGATATACAAAAAACATTAGAAAACTTTCCTGGATTTATTTGGAGTAAATATTCGAAAGAAAAACATCTTCCTGGTCATTCATATACTGGGCCAGGAACTCGATTAGATATAAGACTAGATGAGAATAATAATCCGAAACCAGGTGAAGAACCAATAAATAGAGTAGATGCCGCCGCTTACAGGCATGATTTAGCTTATCGAAATCATGATCTAAGTTCTCGTCATGCAGCTGATAAGAAGATGATTCAAGAATTAGATAGTATTCAGAATCCTACATTTAGAGAAAAAATTGAAAGAATGTTTGTTAAGAAAGCTTTACAAGCTAAAATATTATTCGGTCAGGGTTTAAATGAAACGACAGCTAAGCTGTCTGAGAGCAACGCTCGAACTAATAACTCTGAGAGCAACGCTCGAACCTACGCGTCTGAAATCCACAAGGAATATAGAAGACCTAAATATTTATTGAAAGTAAAAGTATTTAATAAAGATGATATTTGGAGTGCTGATCTTATTCATATGCCGAATGAAAAAGATTATAAATACGCATTGACCGTTATAGATTTATATACACGATACGCTTGGGTAAAACCTTTAAAAAATAAAAGTGGTCTATCAGTTAAATATGCGTTTGAAGAAATCTTTAAAGAAAGTAATAGAAAGCCAAAAAAATTGTTTGTTGAATTTTGTTTGTTGAAAATTGTTTGTCGGAATTTTATAACAGAAACGTTCAGCCACTATTTGAAATTGTTTATTCAACTGAAAACGCTGGGAAGGCCGTAGTGATAGAAAGATTCAATCGGACGTTAAAAAATAAAATTTTCAAGAAATTTACTCAGCAAGGAAATCAGAAATGGTTAAAAATATTACCAGGAGTTGTAGAAGAGTACAATAATAAAGTTCATTCTGGTATTGAAGAAACTCCAAAGAATGCTTCTGACGACCCTGATTTGATAAAAAAAAAAATATTCGAAAATAATTATTCGAATGAGAGTAATCCGAATTTACAGAAACGTAAGCCGAAATTTAAAATTGGGGATAGGGTACGAATATTTAAATATAAGAATAAATTCGAGAAAGGTTTCGTAGGCTATTGGACTAAAGAGATATTTGAAGTTTCTAAAATAAATCAAACTTATCCGTTTACTTATGAAATTATAGATTTAGATAATGAGGATATCAAAGGTAGATTCTATGAAAACGAATTACAGAAAACCGAGCTTTAACCTTTAGGTGCCGCTTTAGCTAGCTAGCTTCGCTTGAGTTATAGATTGTTTAACTCTAACATTATATCTAAAAATGGTACTCCTTTTTGTAATTTGTACAAAACGTATAAACATAATTGACCACAATAGGTAGTGCCTGGTGTTTGAATTTGAAACGTATTGTATGTTCCCGTTCCAAGTAATTCTTTTACTTCATTTGTAGGTGGAAGTCCGTATGAGTCAAAATAATAATTATCTCCGTTTTTACTAAAGATACCTGCTGACCAATGTACGCCGTTTTGGTCTGACGTATGGAGATTGGTTACGAAATTTACAGTTGGCTTATTTTTGATCAATTGTAATTCGTCTCTCATTAATACATGAAAGTTATTTATTCCTAATTGATTAGCAATTTTCTTTAGGTCGAAATTTGTCGTAGTCTGTTTACCATAATGCTTTAAGAAGTCATTTATGTTATTCATTTTAAATGAAATAAATTCTACTAACTCAACTCATAACCCATTCAGACCCATCTCATGCTGTTTATATTATATTTCCATGTTGTTGCTGATCACTGTTAGAACAATAAATTTATCAAAGTAAAATACAAACAATCTACCGCAGAAATATATATATTGCATAAAATACAACTCATGACAACAGACTCTGAAGAGGAATGAAAGATAATTCTTCTCTCAGTGATCAGTGAAGCGCATACTCAGTCATTCTATCATGAAAATATATTTACACTTCAAACACCAGAAGAGCAACAATTGTTCCATTATTCAAATCAGTCTACTGCTAGTAGACTAGAAGACAATAGAGAATACTTTCTCATTTACAAATATAAGAAGAGATCATACTACTGATAAAATTGAAAGAGAGAGAATAAATTCTTAAAGTATTTATTGACTTTGCGAACCAAAACTCATTTCTTCCATAAGAGCTGGTTTGTTTAGATCTTTTATATATTGTTCAAGTTTTTTAAAATTCTGTCGTACGAAGCTAATTGGCATTGCTGAATTTAAGAAGAGAACGTGTGGTAGAATTAGATCTGATAATTTCATTAAGAAATAACAATAACTTACATTGTAAGGAATTTCAAATTCTTTCAGTTTTTCTACAAATATCTTCTTTCTTCTCTCACATAATTCTAATATTTTCTTAAACCCACGACCTTGGAAAGCAGCACTTTTCAACAATGTCGAATTGGGCAACTTATCACTTTCAATTAACTTTGTTATTATACCAAAACTGCTTTCGATTGAAACAAAATCTTCTTCATTGACATTGAACACTTGCACATTGTCGAAAGTAAGATATTGCTCCAATTTTGTTTTGAAGTCCTCCTCCACTTTTTTACTTTTCTTTCTTGGTGCTTGTTGACGTATTTCCGCTTCCCAATCTTCAAAATATTTCTTGGCCGTCTCTTGTTCTGAATCACTTATTAACTGCAAAAGCAGTGGCATGTAATATGCGAAAGATTCTGCTGCGGTACGTTTGGGCATTTTTGTTATGAAGACACAATCTGATCACACGATACAATGACAGAAGAGAGAGAAATGAAACAGTACCGCTGGCAAATGTTTTAACGTCATTCGGGTGTGCTGCCGCGCTGGCAACAATTAAAGCAACTCGTCTAACGTACAATTAAAATGTCATTGTTTCACAGAGTAGTAGCAGCTGTTTGTTCTTTCATACATTGTTTCCTTTCAAATGTTTGAGTTGGAGGACACAGCTCTTTACACTGAAATGCCTTTTATTCATAAATGCCAGAAGCAGATGTTCTCTACAATTGAATGACAATTGTAAAACTACCTAAACTTATTGTTAAGAATATGTCAATTCCTTCAAATATTTTTAGTCACATGATATATTTTAAAAACCTGAAAGATGGATAAAATTCATGAATTTGAAATTCTCAACTTTTATGATTTTCGGTGTCCGGTTTTACATGACCTGGAACGGTCATGATTTAAGCAATGAAAAATGTCATAATCACAAATTTGAGATTCTTAACTTTTATGATTTTTTCGGTGTCCTGGAACGGTCATGATTTGAGCGAGGGTGAAAATCGAACCGAAGGTTCTAGGGCTTCGCCCGATTGTAATTCTCAAATTTTGAGATTTTGAAAAATTTGAAAAATTGGGTATTTTTAAAAACGCCCAAATCGGAGCGAAGCTCCTCTGGCTTTAGCCGATTTATGAATTTAGGTCTTCATAACCTGAAAAAGGGTTCAAATTCATGAATTTATGTCGTTTTTAAAAAGTACCATTTTTGAAAAATGGTACTTTTTGAATGGACTAAATTCATGAATTTAGGTCTTAAAAACCTGAAAAAGGGACTAAATTCATAAATTTATGTCGTTTTTAAAGATACTAATTTTTTTGATTTTATGGTGTCCTGGAACGGTCTTTTATCCATTACTTAAGAATATTGAGTTGTAATATGCCGCTTCTTCAAGTGACTCCCACTATGAGTGTAATTGAATTGTATAGGCCTGCGCAGCTATAAACCTGGCTATCGCACAAAGTTCAATGCCATGGCGGCTTTATCCATCATACATGGTTGATGTCTGCACTTACACTAGTTTATACGTTGCTTATAGATTCTATGAACTTATATAGGTTTTCCGACAGAAATGTAGAAATATGCATATCAAATGTAGAATATGCAAACCGAATATCACCTTTAACAATGGAGTAACATTGCTAAAGGTAATATTTGGTTTGCATATTCTACATTTGATCTGCATATTTCTGCGTTTCTGTCGGAAAACCTATACATGTATACTGATTCATTTCTTAAAAACATCGCTTAGGTTGCTGTCGCATGTGTCTGCCACTTCCAAAGCAAAAGCACAAGCAAAGCAATGCCCACTTAATTATAAGTCTATTAAGTCTACATAGCTATACATGCTTACTTAGGATCTCCAACTTGCGAACTCCAATCAAGACGAATGATCTTTTCAGCAGTAGACGTCCTTGTTTCAGGTCAACCGCGCGGGATGTCAAGTACAGAATCAGATGACTGCCTACCGACTTCGCTGCCGAATATAAGATTCCCAGTTACTGACGTCGCACTACAATGATGGTTATATTGAACTGCCAAGCTCGATATCCCGATCACACATCGTTTCATACAATAATAGGAGAGCAACATACACGAACACAAGCGCTCGGGACACCAACACGTCATAGTTTCTGATGGAAGTAAATTTTGTAGTCACATCCGAAAAGTCGTAATTACCATTCACCGTAAGACAATTTCGGCCGAATGGTCGTAACAACAGTTACGACAAAACGGACCGGAACTATTTGTTTACCATTTACTTGCGACAAAACGGCGCATCGCTTTTCGCATGGTTAATATGCGAATCTAAGAACGGCAGTCTACCACAAGCTAATCTGGATGCAGATAATCAGTTTAGGCCAAAAAACTCAATTTTGAAAAAATGTCAGTTACGACCTTCCGGTTCTAAAGGGACGATGTATTTGTATTTGTAAAAGGCGCACAGTAACGGAGGGTTTCTGGGCGCCCTGTATAGTCTCCCCAACAAAGGGGTCTTCAAGAATCGGCGGAACTGAATCACTTTGAAATTGCCATCCCACAGTTTAACTGTAAGGCAGCAGCATGATTGCAGACCCGACGTAAAGAAAAAACGTTAGCCCATGCAAGAGCGACTTCTTTGCGGATCACATATTAGGATGTAGGAGGAACGAAAGCGATTGTCATGTTTGTCATGATGTGTAATAATCAATGTCACTATCTGTAATAATATCATTTCTGTTGTCACCGACCGGTCGTATTATCCATGTTGCTTTGAATACAACCTTAAACGTAGTACCACACTTTTAATAGTACCATCTTCCATAGGAAATCCCTGATACCTATTTCATGTGTCATTATATCAAAAATAATCTTTATCACTGTGGAAAATGATAGAAGCAAGGCAAGACACGGTGAGACATACCGGTAGTTAAAATAATGAAACACCTCAATGAGTAATTAAATGCGGCCATGTCATTTTCTGGACTTTTTTGAGTCAGTTAGCTGAACAGTTTCAGTTATGAAAGGACACTTTACTCAACTCAACAGATGCACATCAATAGCGGTACGGGTATTTAAAATGTAACTTACTTTGCAGTAGGATATTGAATGTTGCAGATGCTACTTTTCGCTGGCATGTCTGTGATGAGACATATGATATCGCATGTATAATGACGCCCTTCAAAATCCACTCCAGAATTAATTTCAGCAACGATATATGGCAAAATCTCTGACCACACTGGTTGTGATTCGCCAATATACAAGGAAACCATGATTAAATTTTGTATTAGTCGTCTGTGACTCGTCTTCAAATTCACAAGAGATACGATGATAGGCCACACATGCATACTTCGTGAACGGATAGGAGATATTCCATCTGTGTTTAACATGAAATATAGGACATTCGATTTCATTTGGGGGAAAAGATACCCATCTGAAATATCATTCATACCAGACTGTGCTTCCTGTTGATGGAATTGGAGAGCATACCGATATCTGAACAAAACCTTGGATATTATTTCTTTGAATGGGAGAATATAGCAAATTCCACCAGTAACAGGTACTGTAAATGGAAGATCATCTGGCTTCAAAAAATCTTTGTAGTGAACGAGAGAAGGACACTTGTTTGGTAATGGGAGAACCGAGGCAAACGTCGTTAATATATTGGTCATCACATAAAAAACTGCGTTTTTATAATTGATTTTTTAATGGCAATTGAAAACATTATTATGGCACTGAGACCTATTAAAATTTGTGTTCTGTTAACTCATAAATGGGGGGCTCAGTAAATGGGGGTCAGTAAGACAGTAAGTAACTCACAAATAATTGCCGTTTGCAGCAATCACATTTCTGCAGTGGTCAATCAATTTCAATGCTGCTCTTCTCATTACTTGTGGAGTAAAAGTCAAAGTTTCATTTAAGTAGGATTCTAAAGATTCCTTTGTCATTAACTCCAAATCACTTCTCTTCATTTCCAAAGCAGGAAATATCATGCGATCACATATATTTAAGTCAGGTGAATAAGGAGCTTGATACAGTAGCTGAACATTCTTGTCTGCCAAAAAGTTTTGTGTGGCGTGATACATGTGGTCGAGCGTTATCATGCATCAAAACCATATTCTCCCATGACACCTCTCTTCTTTCATTTCTTAAATCATGGTTAGTGAAAGAATTAACTGTGTCAATCAGAAAATTAGTATACAATTCGGAATCTACAGACTGATTCCTTTCAAGTACTGTAGAAAACGATAATCCATCAAAATTCACAGCAACAATTGCCATGAACTTTCTGTCGACGGTTAAACGTTTAGGAATTTGATCTCTATCAACATCACCATCAGCTGAACACCAAGACCTTCTAGTTTGAGGACAACCAACTGGCCTACAGAAAAACCATTTCTCGTCTGCAACTACAAGATTGCGATGGATATTGCGCCTTGTAAATTTCTCAATAAGCTCAGTGCAGCACGATACACGAGCCTCTTTGTTTGCCTCGGATAAATTATGTGGCACCCACTTATCTTGGATTGATCGCATATGCAGGTCTTCTGTCAGGATGTCGTAAATCATTCTATGATTTGTATCCAATTTATCAGCAAGCTCGTAGCACGTAATTCTCCTATTCACGGTCACCTCATCAGCAACCATCTGAGTAAGATCGATTCTTTTCTGAGACTTTGGACGCCCACTTCCATCAATTCTATCAAATTGAATGCGACCTTCTCCAAACTCAGTCATAACTTGTTGTACACGTCTAACTGATATCCGCTTATCACCCCAAGCAGTTGTTATGATCTCGTGTATTTTTGTGCCTTTAAAGTTATTTCTTCTTAAAGTCTCGACGATTAGGTTGATGTCACGACTGTTGATCTCCATTGCGGCAGTCAAAATGAATGCTGGTTTTCGGAATCAAAATTAAAATTGATTTCAAAGTGAATCCATGTTAAAGATAATGATGATTGTGTTTAAGATATCTATGATTCATGTGAAAAGTGGCGATGATGGAACAAACATGGAACAAACCAGAGACAATATACATGGATATCTGTATAGTAAGGATTCCGAACACGCCGTAGATGAGAATAGTCGCAAATGAAAAAGAAATCCATGTGCACATTCAAACGTCGATTTTTTGACTCGTGGGAAAATCAATAAGTTATAGCTATGGCTGATTTCTTTACTGATACGAAGCAGTCGTCTTCTACACGATAAATTGTTTTCACTTCAAAATGAAATGAATTTGACTTAGGCTTATTGCAGTTCAACATCTGAACTGTATTATTGTCGTTGCCGTATTGTAACTTACAAAGTTATTTTGATTCAAGTAACACCGAGTTGGTATAGAGCTAAATTGATTTTGAGTAGAGTGTCTCATCCCCTTACTATATCGATATCCATGCAATATAGTAGAGACAATGAACGGTTTACAGATATGACACAAACTTGTTTACAAAAGAATAAAATGATAAAGAATAATATCATAGAATCCAATTAAATGAACCATATAAAAAACGCAATTTTTTATGTGATGACCTATATCTCTGATATATCTCTTTTATCTCTCCTATATCTCCGTATATCTCTGACACACGCATCCGATATCTTACGTTTACTCTGTATCATTGATATACGCCTACTCAAGTCATCAACAGAAATATTTGAGCCTGGATATAGTTCATCCTTTTGGTTGCTGCTACTGTTAGAGCTTGATTCTGTCCCTTCAGATTCCCATTCATGAAATGGTATAGGAGAGGAAGAGCGTTGAGGACGAAATTCAGAAATAATCTGTAATTCAACGTAGCAAAGTGCGTCAAAGTAACAAAATTAAAAAAAACAAAACAATCTAATGACTAGTTAATTTTCAATGGGTACAACATACGATTTAAAAGAAAATTTTTATATCCTAAAATGTCTAAAAATTTTAAAAAATGCTTACTAGAAGGACAGACAACGCTTCTCCTCTCCTCATATGTAATGAATTGGCGAGTAAGTCGTTCTGTTCAAAATTATGTTTATCACTTATATATTGAAAAGATCCGATTTAACAGTCTGCCCATTCAGATGATAAGAGGACAGGTCTGTTTCCAATCAAAATACCAGATCTAGCTAACACAGCGGGATTACGCTATCTAAAATCTACCAGGTGTGTAAGAGAATTAATGTTAGTTCCTTAAGCTAAAACGTGAAATAAAATTCTACAAAATATGCATACAAATTATTTGACTATTTTTAATGAGGTCATCAACAGGAACTTGGTCAGGACGATCGCGTTTCGACCGCTTTATCCTGGACGCTCAAACCCGACCAAGCGCGGTCCTGTACATTTAAGATGCACAGCCTCAAAAGTTATATTTATAATAGGGAAAGATTAGCATCTATCAAAAAAAAACAGAGTCACTATTGACTGAAATGTACCTCAGGCATTTGAAAGAAGGACAGAGTCCAGCCAGTAGAGGTCAAGAGGCGGGGAGATTAGCGTATATTAAGACTAGCCTTGTCGAAAATAGTTCAGTTTAATTAATGTGTACATCTAGATCTGAAGGTGGCTATCTAGAGGAAATACGGTATCTGAGCAAGCATGTATTCAGCTTTCCGATCTTCCAATTTACGATGAATATAAAACCAAAATTTCAACGACCTATTAAACTTAATCATCATTTGATAAGCACAGAATTAAAAAAAACGTCAGCTTCGGGCACGAGTGTGTAGCTCCAGCACGATTACAAAGAACCGCAATGTACGGTTCTTCCAACGAATAATTCCTCGAGAACAAATTTAAGCATGATATTCGTTTTAACACTGAAAGGTATCGGCAGTTATGTAGCAAATTAAACATGAAAAACAATGTATCATCAACAGTAGAGCAGAAATAGCTCATCGTGAAATGGAAACTTTTCCTAGTATTTTCATAACGTCATTTTTAAAATATCGTAAATTCACTAGTCTTTAAAAATATTTTCTCAATTCGAAGACTCGCCATTGGTTTATTTGCAAAAAAAATGTTAAAGCTAAATATTTTCGTTTAGTTTAATGTTTGAAGCAAGCATATTGAGTCAAAATACTACGTGACTAAATGACATAGACCAAAATATTTCATCTAAATCTTACTTGTGAATAATCTTCAGTAGGTACTGACAATTCAACACTGGCACAGTCACCAACACCAGTTTCGGACGAATTACTTGATTCACATGAAGAAACCAATTCATAGTTCATAGGTTTCCCACGTCCTAAACGTATGTATTTACTCTTCTTTAGCATAATTCACTGAAAATCAAATAGAAAAATTCTCAACTTTAAGATGAAAAAGTTCAAAATACACGGGGTCAGCGGACCAGTCTCGAAAAATTTCGGACGTTTTATAGATCCTTCAAAAATATATAACTGAAAATATTTGATAAATGGTAAATAAGGTTATCATATTCATTCTATTACAATTCAATAGACACTAGTAGGCACTACTACCCCAAGAGCCTTTACGAGGTGCATCAATCACAATTTCTCTTTGTCGCATATCCACACTTAAGAGCTGCCCGTTAGATCGCCCGCCTCCGGTACGTGTTCGTTACACGAACTCGGCCCGGTAAACGGGTCGTTCCTACCGTCACGTAACCGGTACGAGCTCGTGTACCCGAAGGAGGTTCCAAAAAAAATCCGCCCTGCTGCTTGATTTACGGGCTTTCATTCAATCTCCAGTGCTCTGTATTATAGCTGGAGATTGAATGAAAGCCCGTTTTTACAAGCAACAGGGCGGATCCTACTTAAAGAGAAAAGTCAAACGTCAAATAATAGGTTTATTCTTCATGAAATTATAGCCACGTACCACAGTAACACTGCCTGGGATAAAAAATAACAGTACCTGGAAAGTTTGACAGCAGTTCGGTAACACTTAACCATTCCTTGCGCACTAATTGCCTTCACACTTGCAAACAGTTCCACGCAGAATCCATGTATAGGCCTACTTGGTTTGATATCCCAATCTTATCCGGAAATAAGAGAATCATTGTCTCTGAAAAAAGAAATATTTTTCATTGACATTTCACGCTGGATTCATGCTATCATAAAAAGCAAGGATATGTATAGGATGCATCCATGCAAGAATTACATGATGTATTATATATAAAAGCACAAATGAAACAAAATCTGTAAATTATATTAAGCAGTATTTACTATGCCAGCATCAATTATAAATAGCATGCAAAATTATAATGAGATTAACATTTAAGTCGATGTATGGATTAATCAGAGCTTCTGTAGACCCAAAATAACAAGCAATGCGTCAATCATGTCGCAAAGCATCTGCACGCATACTTTAGGCCTAGATAGATTTTATCACGTTTGTTTAAATTTTGGCATCTAACATTATAGGAGAGATTATTACTTATGTCTTTATATGCGCCTCTTACCTCAATTCATTAGTTGTTACATAAGACAGTTTCGAAATGAAGTTTTAACCTAAATCACACTTGTCTACAGTTTGCTTTCCAATGAACTTGGCTTCTGTTTTCTGAACGAACTGTAGACAAGTGTGATTTAGGTTAAAACTTCATTTTGAAACTGTCTTATGTAAGAACTAATGAATTGAGGTAAGAGGCGCATATAAAGACTGATCTCTCCTATAATGTTAGATGCCCAAATTTAAACAAACGTAACAAAATCTATCTAGGCCGAAAGTATGCGTGCAGATGCTTTGCGATCCAACGCTTGATCATTGATGATGTCGCTGATGAAGTATATAAACTAACCAGTTAGCAGTAGAAGAAGCAGCATCCCCGTGAAGCCTGCATAATACCTTTTACATTAAGCTTGTTTCAATCGGATCATTAACACATTTCAAGAACTTAATACAAGCCATGATAAAAGCGAACTTAATATGAAAAGCACTACAATCCCTATCAAATCATCTTTTATGAAGAAAAAATAATAATGCGATGAATTATTTGTATCTACTAAATACGGGAGGTGTGCACCGTACAGCTTTACTGATGTAGGTCTCACTGTAAACTGCACACCACTAAAACAGCAGTTACAGTAATATATACAAACTTATAATAATAATAATTTTAATAATATATAAACTTAACAGAATATATTCGTAAGAAACTTGAAAATGATGAGTCACAATTTGATGATATCAATTAAAATCCGCTAGTATCAGATAGAGCGTCTCTACGGATATTTTCTGTTCGGAGTGTAAAAACAGCCGTGAAAGTAATTTTAGCTGTTAATTTTAACGGATATTTGTTGTTTACAGCGCACTTGCATTAGTCACTCGCAGTGACAAAGATAGTTTTTTAACTACAATACATCATCTCACTTGGCTCTTCTCCGAACTTCTGTAAGGAATAGGAATGAACTGACGTCACGAGGATGCTGCTGCCTTCCCTGCAGACTAGACAAATTGATTTTGTTTACATCTGCATCAGCACCTTACAATATTTCCCCAAAATCGCCGGTTAATCAGGGTTTGTACACCTAACGTCAACCAGATAGCTAGATTCAATAGCTAAAATTTTAAGCATGAAGCATTTCAGGAGAATGCAGTTTACTTTCCCTTCATAGAATAATATCCATATCAATGAAGAAATTTGAATATTGAAAGTAAATCAGCCTCAAGATGACTGCAGACTTATGATTCTTGTTTGCATTTTTTCATGATTGATCATCATAATCCATTGCAAACGATACTGAGCAGAGTGATATTCCAACATGCCTATGAACGATTCTATAGGTGATTTTATGATTTCATCTTTATGGTTGGACATGTCATTGATCTTCATAAATTGATAATGGGCAATTCCGTAAATAACGCACGTACGTTCTGACACACAATCTTCATTTCTCATCATGAAGCAATGCGATTCTATCTATGAAAATTGCACCATACCATGCCAAAATAGTATGAAATATTAATCACTTTTCAAATATTCAAACACTAGTCCCTCTAGCGTCGAAAGAGGGACTGCCATTAAATTAATTATTTAAATTGCTTTTACTTATTATATAGAAGGGACTACTATAATGTTTCAGAACGTTCGTGCGTTATTTATGAAATTATTCTAATCGTTGTGAATGAATTATCTTTCAGGTTCAGACAAGACACTAAGGCTCATGCAATAAAAGACCAGTTGCTCACCAGCTTATCAAGAATTTTCTGTACAGCTCGTTGGGCATTTCATGACTAATCGTCCACAATTCAGTTACAATTCACTGCTACGATGATGTAGCGTTAATGAGAGATGCTGTTTCATGTCGGCCTATTGAAAGCTTTCCCTCTGATGAGTCCATACAGTTAGATTTGCATACTGCATAACAACACTGTGTAACACATTCACAGATGACTGCTTTGAATTTGTATCCGTTATGAATACATGCTGGAAATGTCTCATGTCAGCTCAAGATGACATAGATATCTATCAATCCGAACTCTGTACCCCGACCGCACTCGAAAGATAGGCTCTAATTAGTGTATCTGAAATGCGTGTGGAAGTGACAACAAGCCACAAGACCGATTAGTCATTACAAAATCTGAGAGATGAGACCACACTATGCCCATAGAGTTCAACATGACTATACCTTATTGATGTCACAGAGCAAAACACTTCGATGGAATGCTGCATAAAATCGATATGTTGCAAAATCGATAAGTGTTGAAAATTTAAGCATGTTAATCAAAATAGCGAATGAAGATAGAACAAATGAATTGCTGAATTAGTGAACAGCGAATGACTACATGAATGTTGTTCAGGTGTTCTAAAGCATGAATCATTGCACCAGAGAAATCAGTCAAGCCACTGAAGTCAGCTGAAGACATTGTATGAGATTGCAGTACATGGCTCGATAGAAAATGTGCCCCTCCATCTCAGAATAATATGCTCATGTTCTGCTCCACTGCAGGTAAGATTCTGACTAACATTTGTTGCTTCGAAATTGCATGCATTATGCTATGAAATACTCAAGATGGCTAATAAAAACATGTTAGGGACATATTAATAATCAGGATTTACTAAGCAGGTGGGAAGTATTTTGGGATACCGTACATAAATTTACACTTTAGATAATCACGCAGTTTGAAACTGCACGGTCAATGTCCATTTATTGAATGATAATTGTGCTTTTTACTTTATCTTTCCTATGTCAAAATACCGCTCATGTTGTCATTAAAAGAGAATCCTCTCTTACTAGTACAGGGATTATTATTGGAAATTGGTGTTCTACGTGACAGTGCAGGCTAGGTGCTTGGTTAGCGATCTTTCGGTCCAGAAATCGAGCACCGAAAGTGTCATAGGAAGTCGTCAGAAAGGGCATCCGGACCAAATGATCACAGCCAGATCAAAGTCTGACTCTGTGTCAACACAGTGGAGCCCCAAGTAAGGTAGAGTAGACGTTGACCTTACAGGCCACAATTTACTTCAACTAATTAAAAAACAATATATGAATAGTCACTCCGACTAAGAATGTAGCAACATGTATTTCATGCAGAAACTCACCGCCCAAATTGGCAGTATGCAAGTTCACGACTTGCACAATCTGCCAATTTAGGCAGCCTAAATAGGTGTAGCACATGTTTTTATCTAAGTCGAAAATTAAAATCATGAATTAATCTAATCAAATTGTGATTTAAAAAAATCCAATTAGTTGATTGCTGACATAAGATGATTCCAGTTAATTGATTGCTGTCGTCCAACTATTTCAATTAGTTTTTGGTGAATCCTGACCTAGGTATAGAATTTTTACTAGAAGAGGCCAGAATCTTCGAGCTCAGCTAGCAGTGGCCCAAAGAATTAATAAAAGGCGACTGCGAAATAATCCTAATATTACTAAATGATCTGATTTGATGGCATCCTTTTAAGTATCTAGGAATCCCTAAATTGAAAATGTAATCCAATAACAGAACCTACGCAGGCCTACATCATTCTTTCAATTTATGAATTTCTTAGCCAACTAAACCTACATCGCTAGACTCTGAGAAAGTTAAGCTACTAGATTATCAATGTCCTGCAAAAGATGGCCATTGACAGAAAACACCTTTTAAACATTAAGCAACCAGAACAAAGTATTTTGTCATCTATGATAATTGTGATCTATTATACTAAATTTACTGAAATTGCATGCACTAAGTCAAACGAAAAATATCACTGTCCAGTTATTTATTATTCAAATTTTTGTGTGAGCCATGATCCTAAAATTCAAAACGTGCGAGATTTTCGTCAAAAAAAGTCAACCTGTCGAATCTTGCAGCGCTGGACTTCCAAATTTGCTATGAAATTAAGGAAACACCCTTACACGGATGACTTATGTCAGCGACTTTTCATTTTCAGATATTTCGAAGAAACAGATGGTTTTATGATGAACTTCTACAATTGGATTCGTCCAGGTGTTTTCCGACGCTAAATGAAGTATGAATAGCTAATTACCAATAGTGAGGGAATTTGCACGCTACGTTGGAATAACGATCGTTTTCTTTAACAAACCACTCAATTTATACTACACTGTAGATGAATTTAATAGAAAAGTCTGAAGTCCCATTAGTCAATGAATAGGTAATCTCAAAAACATGAAAACATACATAATTTACCATATATCTTAATTATCAGTATTTAGTTAAGGTCTTTCCAACCAATTTGGCGTCGGAACAAACGCGTCTACAACTTATTTCCACGCAACGTTGCGTGCGGATAACCTCACTGTGGGTAACTCTATTTGCATGTAATTTTTTTGGTTGGAATTACCACACCGGTCAGATCCCGAAAAATTCTCGATTCTCGATAACCGGCTTTTAAGTTCCATCCTTTTTACTATCTCGGTTGCACGCTATTATTTTATAAAATGGAAATTGCAATCATGTACATGCCAGATGAGTAACGAGTGATAAACCTATAGACTTCGATTAGGCTAAATAAAAGATAGGCCTCAATAGTTGCAGATTCTATGCTAATTTGCATTAGGCGTGGGTACCGCGTTACTTATGTGTCAACTTACAATTTTTTATTTACAAAGATATTACAAAGATGACTACTAATACTGTTGGCCTACTCAATCACATTTGCAACTATTCTGAATGTCATCGTGACAGTTCAAAGCGTGATCACAATCAAATAGTCAGAGTTATGCAGATCTACAGCTATTAAGGCCTATACTATCCACTCAAGCAGCTGCTTGAGAGAAGAGCATGAAAACTCAGCAATTATGAATATTCACCTTGTGTGAAAATATTTAAGTATCACCACTGAAGGATCACACAATGACGATTAAAATAAAATTGTAGAGCGAGTTTGGACTAGACTGATGAACTGGAAAAAATAAGAACAGGAAAAACACTCATTCTCCTGATGAAAATATTCTCTTGGAAGACAATCATTTTTAGGCGGTTCCTACTAGTCCCATTAACTAGTTCCATGCAATAAGTGGGAAGTTTAGAACGAAATGGAGAACATTTATTCATCTAGAACCGGCTATCAACAATTTGCACAGACAAAGCTCACTTGATTAGATGCTATAGCCTACCTCAAGCACAAACCATACTGAGTGCTACTTTGTACACTTGACATACAGGTAACTTACTGATGCTGTCACACATTTATCAAGGAGTAAGTGACAGCGTAAGATAGTGGATGACAATATAGGAATCAATCTCACCGAATTGAAAAAATCTGCTTTCTAGTTATGACTTGCATTCATTCACATTCGCCAAGGAGTAAGTGACAGCGGACAATTGATGAAAATACAGCAATAAATCTCAGTCGAATATTTCCAGCTCTGCATGCTTGCTCTCGACAAAACGGTGGTCTGCCTAAATTCGTATCTCCGAGGAACCGAATATGTTTAAACAAAATTATTTTAAATAACCAGATAGAGTTTTATTCTGGTTTTATCATGTAGGCTTTTCCTCGATAGCCCACTCATGAATGAATTATCATTTAGGCAATGCTTCAGCAGTGTTGAGATGCAACGATGCAAGTATATTCACCTACATCACTAGAACATTATACTTTTGTAGAAGGGTAATTCTATCTTTGGGTATTACTTTGTTGAACGAGGGTTAGAGAGAAAAGCAAGACTATAGAGTAAGTACCTTTTCTGTGAGCAAGACTATTGAGAAGAGGTTCATCAATATTCATGATCAAATTTTACCTCGCCACGGAAATTCAACCTCGGCAGCTGATTCCAGGAAACGTTCGAACAAGTATACTTGAGCAGATGCCGCAGAGAAAAGTTGTGTAACAAACTATGCTACAATTTTGAATAATTTTTGATGAATGAGAGAAAAACAGATCTACGAAGTTTTCAATTATTTAGATGTTTTGCGTTGTATCAAAAAACATCAATTTTTTGACAAAAATTGCCACTTTTATCAAATATATTATTTATCTGCTTTTCTTTTAATGACCAAAGTAATTGAATTCGAACTGTCACAGCTGATTTAATTGTATTACACGAAAGAAATCTATTTTGACAATTTTCACACGACTTTAGAGCTTGGAATTGATCGAGAAAACATTTGCCGGCACTAAAGAATAAATTATAACGGCATAATATCTCGGATTTTGATTACTCTTAAAGCACGACAAAAATCACTTGTAGTTGAAGGCATTGATTTCCACAATGTGGAAGGTTGATGTTCCCATAGATGATTATGCAATTCCAGCTCGAGCCAATGCAACTCCTTGATAAGATTGAGTGTCCTAGCCAAGAAGTGCTTCGGTCAGCGGTTATATTGCCTAAATTGGCAATGATTCAGAATTGCGGAAAATTTTAGGTTCGGCTACAAATTATGCGAAGAATTAACACCAAACATTCATATGAACCGCATCCTTTTGCAGCTCTACAAAGCGTCTGTCGCACCACTGTGATGAGACCACAATGTGAGATGCCATTTATCTGTGACATGATGTAAAAGGACTGAAAAACAGCGGAAATTTTGTAATAGTAATTCTTGATTTAATTGCAGCATTTCAATCATTTAGCAGCGACAATGGGTACAAGCCACGGCTAATCAAATTACCGCTTGCAGCATATTCCTGAAAATGTACAAATTGTAGAAAAAAAATGCATATTTTCTCAAAATTTTCAGTTGGTATTCAAATAATAACAGAAAATTTTATGTGGACGGGAATGCTTCGTGTGTACAGCAATAGCCGGGTGCCCGAACTCAATACATATATCTTCCGGCGACCACCGTTATCCCATTATAATTCCGACCTCTGCCCGACCAATTTTTTTAGTTTTAAAATGGTCTAAAACCACTTCAGTGTCAACCTGCTTTCGAAGGAATTAGCCCTAGTGAGCACAGAATGCGTCTCAAGTCATTTCATGCTTCACGAAGTTTTCCCGCTACCCAGCTTCGTTACGAATTCGTTACGCGGGTGGGCGATCTAACGGGTGAAAGCTGACCGTTTAGCCAATCAAACTGCTCAACCCGAGGTTCTCGTAAATAGCACTAACGTCAATCAAGATGATCATATATTCTTAATTCTTAAGTGTGATGCAAACATATTGAGTCAAAATACTACGTGACTAAATGACATAGACCAGGACATAGTCTTCGGAGTATGAAAGAAATTCAATCGTGGAAACAGGTTGACCTGTTATGCGAGTTAAGAGATGGTGTGACTAAAAATGTTTTAAAATCTCAAAGAGCACTACGCTAACTAGAAGTTAGAAACATTACGAAGTTATCCTTACTTAATTTACCATACAATCTTGTGATATAATATGTATATCCCATTTATCAATGTACTTTACCCAATTACTAGCAAAATTTTCATAAACAAATTGGTTATCAAAACTGATGACCGATGAACTTCCAAAAAATGTATCTCAGCAACATTCCAAGATCGCTGGCCTATTGAAATATATTCAAGAGGATATTTTCCATGTTCCATAAGAAGACTTCACATAAATCGAGATATCAGATCATGGAATTTCATTGACTGAGTAATACTGTTAATAATAATACTAGGTAGGTACATGCATCCAGTATTCTTCAGTAGTTAAGATCCGCGACTATCACTACAAACTTCAGTCCGAAATTGCGGGAGTCATTAATGAACGACTTTTATTCGGAAAATAAGACTATGTAAATTGAAGTATGGTACAAAAAAAGCGAAAAGGATTAAATAATTTGAAGTGGGCACATAAACTAAAATAGATATTTTAAGTCTCTCAAACGCAACTATCCCTTACGTTA
Source organism: Prostheceraeus crozeri (assembly GCA_907163375.1). Taxonomy (NCBI): domain Eukaryota; kingdom Metazoa; phylum Platyhelminthes; order Polycladida; family Euryleptidae; genus Prostheceraeus; species Prostheceraeus crozeri. The sequence goes on along the minus strand of CAJQUW010015504.1, from coordinate 98,607 downwards.
TCCTCCAATGAGTCCCATAGCGACTCTTTATCGTTGACTTAGATTAACTGAAGCGCTGTTAAAAGCTTTCAGGATCTACACTTTTAAAAAGGTTTGAATGAATGCCAAACTTAAGGAAGTGAAATTGTGGTAGAAAGGGACTACAATTCGTCTTAGTGCGATTTACGGAAATTTTCTGTACATCAGTCAAAAACTTTGCTGGGTATGGGAATTTATCTATAAACTTCTATAAGAAATATATGGAGTGGCAGCATCTGAATGGCATGGACATAGAGGTCTGTCAATTTCTTACAGGTTGATCCTTACGTGTAGTTTATCAAAAAATCGAAGAGTTGCAGGAAGATTGAAATCCAAATTCCTTATGATAATAAATGTATGACTTTAAAAACCAAAGAGATATTTTGAAAAACATGGTATCATTAACTGGTCAAGCGGAGAACATTGGATATGCCAATGTTATGACTGTACCTACAATCACAGTTGATAAAAGTCCTCATATGTTACCATATGGTATTTAGCTTTTGTCAACAGCTGTTTGATAGAAACTTTGATAACTGCAAGTAGTTAGGGAAACCCTGCTATCTCTTTTCCCACAACATTCAGATACCCCTAGAGTCTAGACCCCTACCTCTACATTTTTTTACTGAATGTATGGACTAAATACCAGAACCAACAAGATTTATTATAACTGGTTCACGGAATTTACCGTAAATTTTAGTCCATGGTGGTAGGTGTTAACATCATTTTGGAAGCTTTGGCCACTTCTATCAACATTTCCCTGCTCCTGATGAATTAACAGTAGTACTGCTGCTGACGTATCACCAGTTATGTTGTTAATACAGTAGAATTCGCATATATCGGCGCCTCAAGGGACAGACGAAAACCGCCGATATACGCGAACCGCCGATATATGCGTACTCCCTGAATTTTGAAGTTTTGTGAAATCTACACGAGCTCTGAGATCATGCCATGCATTATACAATGTATATACGTGTATTGACTCATGAATTATTGCGTTTCTATACTTAAATACATGTACATATTGACTTATTGTCCAACATGTACAGTACATGTACATGTAATTGTGTCTATGTATTCAATAGATATCTAAAAATTGTGCCTTTCTGAACTGATGCTTGCAACGTAAGTATCGCAAACCGGATATCACTATGTTTGTCAAAAACTGAGTATGCTTTTTGAATCAAGAAGATTGAAGCTTCTTCATGCCTATATACATGCTTACCTGCTATATGAAGTACAAAACAAAGAAGAGTATGCATGAATCAAGACGCTGCTAAGAGTCACGTGCAGACGAAGCCAGCCAATCTAAGTCAATCAAGACGCTGCTAAGAGTCACGTGCAGGCGAAACCATAGAGATGGACGGGGTGGCGAGCCGCTTTCTGTCTAGAGAGAGGACATGCATTGAACTCAACAATGTTTTCGACGGTAGCTTGTGCTCCTTTGATGACGCAACAGTCACTAAGTCAGGTCTGACAATAGCATCGTAGGTGAAGGCGTTAACAATGCAATCATCACGTCGAATGAAAGACTAATTATGTGAGAATTATCAGTGAGATACAGTGGCAAGCCCACTTATCTTTCCTGGGCTGCTAGATTCTACAATTTTGATCAAACCCCCAAACATGATCGAGATGAATTGTAGAAGATCTAAATTTTCACATGCCACTAGAATAGTTAGAATCGGATAGTCCTAACAGAATCTACAGCCATCCGCGTCCACATATACTGTCATTCTATTGACTCTTCTATGCAAAACACATCGCTTGAGGATTTCCAGGAAATCCGCCGTTATAAACGAATTTTTTTCTGTCAGGGACAGCGAAAATGCGCCGATATAGGCGAATCGCCGATATAGCCGAAGCCGATATAAGCGAACTCGATTATATTGAAAAGATAGGAAATTCTGCCGGGACAAAAAGAAACCGCCGATATAGCCGAAGCCGATATATGCGAATTCTACTGTACTTACCGGTAAATGATAAAAACAGAAAATTCAAGATCATTTTCATGTATACATGTATTTCATACACACTGTACATTTTGTAAGTAAGGACAATCTAAAAATGTACATCTGTCAATTACAGGATAAAGTTAATCCAATGAATTCAGAAGTATAGAACAGCAGACATGATTAACAAAAACATGAATAGAAATGATCCAAAATAGTCTGTAAAACGTTAAGTATGCATTCCGTGACTTTCAGGAGCAAGTTGCAGTAAACAGATAGAAGACGGTAAAAATCACACGTTTGTATAAATTACTTCTGCAGATTAATGAAAGAAAATAATGTATGGGAGCCTTAACTGGCGTTTTTAAAGGCAAAACGGTAAAAGATAACATAATTTGAAGACCAAACAACTTCACGTATACCTACTATAAAAGCCTCAAATAATCAAGTCAAGACTATCGTGTTTACCAGTATCACTTCTCTTCGACTTTCCGCTTTCGCCTTCCTTTCTTTAAATCGTTTCCTAAACAGTTAACCGCTCTAGTTGCCTCCTCAACTGATTCTTCATCAAAACGATAAGCAACAGCTTCTACGCGGGATCTGCTTGGTGAAAGTGGTGGTCTGCTAGAAGACCTCCGTGGAAACAACATATTTGATGTTAATTCTTGATCGCTGAACAGATGACGTGCAAGAAACACGCCGTATTGGCTGGGATCAAGGTTTCTATGGCCCAAGATGGCAAGATCTGTCCCGTTGTACATCACTGGTGCAACGTTCTCCTTAGGCTCGAACACACCTTTGCCTTTCACAAACTTCTTCGGCGATTTTAATTCGCTGAGAATTGATTTTTGAATGTTGACTTGTCTCTTTATGGCGATTGTCTGTTGCCTTACTATTGCTACAAGTTGAGAATTACTATCCGGTACATTAGCCTTTGGTTGATCTTCCGAGTCGAGTAATACTGTGTCACCGTCGCTATCAAATTCATCAACTGGCAACACTTGAGAATTTTGATTGAGAGAGCTATCTGACCCGCTTGTCACTTGCGAACTTAAATTGGGAGAACTATCCGATCCGCTCGCCACTTTCGAAGTTTGATTGGGAGAGCTTTCCGACCCGCTCGCCACTTCAGTCGTTTTATCTAGGAAACCAAATGAATCATCGAAGTTAGGTTTAACTTGATCCAATTTCGCAGTCAAACGTCGCTCATGAAGTTTCAAGTCAGATTCGGATTTGGATAGAACTAAAGCTTCAAATCCCGGCTTCAACATTATTTTCGACTTGATTTGAGTACTCTCGTAGTCAAAACCACTTGGTAATAAACTGTGATTGCTATGAATGATTTCATAGGCTCCATCATTGAAATAGAGCAACAGATAACCACTTCTTGGCGTCCTGAATTTTTGAATTTGAGTGATTATTCGTTTGTCCATCTCTGAAAATGAAAACTCATTTTTATTGACACTGCATCAAAAAAATTTCACAATACACATGATGCATACAAATTGATTACGGTACATCGAGTTCGACGACATCGCTACCCCTTATTATTTTCACAAAAAACTGACAATGTACATTTTTAGAGATACCGACTTTACATTTAACCCATTCCACTATCAGTGAAAGGATATTTTATCGAACATGATAGCGACAACTACTAAACTTATATTTTATGCGATGAAAGTATCTTTCGTTACTAATAGCGCTTGCAGTTTCACAGCGAACAGACCCCAAAACGATTATACAATTCCATAAAATGTCTTTTCAGCGCATTATTATCGCTCTAATCAAATAGTGAGCAGTCCCCGTACAATACAATAATTTCTTGATATCTGAATAGTTAAGATTTAATCGGCCATGGAATAACACGACTATAAAGCGGCTAGAACTTGAATTTTATCAAGATCCAGTAAGTATTCGGATTCCCGGCTCCTGAGATACAACCCGTGAAATTTGCAAACTTACTATACTGAACATGTTAATTTCCACGTCTAGTTACGTACGAATAATCCAAAAGGTTATTTACATAAATCGGTACGTGGGAAAGACTGGTTACTGTGAAGCATTTATTTGCACATCAAAAATTCTGTGAATAAACGAAAGTTATTGAGTTTTTCTACGCTCCCAATAAAATTGAATCAAAATATACATAATAATATAAGTAAGAGTAAGAGCATAATAGCTTCTCGGTTATTCAGAATTCCCGTACCATATTATTCCAGTGATTCATCACGTTATTCACGTATCGAGGTGTGTAAATAACATTTTGGAAATTGAATCGTTATCCACCCACAGAGATACGTGTATATAAGCCTACATGATGTATTTTATGTAATGAACTAATCGTGTTTTAACTAACCCACTCTTAAAAACTGTTTCACCATGATGATAACTTCTGCTATTCTATATTACTTCTTGGTAAATAACTTGTTTAATCTTTCAATTGTCAAATACGGTTTCGACAGATTCTCAAATAAATCATATCAAATTCAAGGAATATTCGATCTAAACAATTTTACCTTTTTGGATCTACACCGGCTGCCGCAGTATATATATTTGGTATTCAAGAAATTTAAATATTAAAATTGTTCGGTCAAATTATCCTTCTTCATCGTACGATGATCAACATTCATCATTTTGACGGATGCATGGCGGTAATGTTGAACATTTAATCATTTACAAATACAAATTTTCATGGTCGCATCGGCCTAATGAATTACAATAACTATTACTGACAACAATTAGAGCAGATCTTAGCACACCCAAGTAGGCCTACCAATCATTAAAACAGGCTAGTTTACACGGTTGTCAGTATGTAAAGAATAAAAACGTATCCTCTGCGAAAAATGAAATCCTGTTGGTAGACGATTAGCAGCCCGACATAGGCCTAGGCTATTTGGCATACACATCGAGTAGCAGTGATACCATATCATGTAGTAGGCTTATATGCCTATTGTGATAACGATAAGACATCATGCATGACATAGGCTACTTTATGCAGATTATTATAGTAAATCGATGTATCCATCTCATTCTGATAAAAGAAACGCAACATGCATGCTTATGAACGCAGCTAAAATATTTCCGTAGGAATGATATATTCTAAAATATCGCACGATAATCCAATAAAAGAAAATATTTGTCCCGAAATTAATAATTTTGATTTTGAGAGGCGCCACATGTGAAGAAAAATATATAAAGGAGTCTGTGGCATCTTAAAAAATACCTAACAGTTCTAGAAAGAACAAAAAAATAAGATCCATTATATTTTTTCATGTACATTTCTAGTATTAAAAAATTTATTCAAGTCACTAAATTTCCAAATTATTGTAGCCTATCACTTCAAAAACCAGAATGCAACGATATGTAACTAATATCAACCACAAGTTTGTCACAAGAGCAAATTAGAAGATCATGGCTATTAAACATGATATCTCTCTACCTAAGTTGCATGAAATATTTTTTGTCAATATCTTGGTTTATCTAACAATCCCGTAAATACCCGGTTTGACAGAACTAAAATTTCTTCAAATCCTAAAACTTTGGACTTGCCAACTGTGGCGTAGCATGAGTAGACTTTATAGAGATAAGAAATTGAATTTCTTGAAGATCCATGAAATATTCGTGTTCCCGGTTCCAGATATGTCACGTGAAAATTCCTGAGTTATGACAACTAGACGCTCTTATTCATCTCAACTATTTCTGGAAATATGCAACTATTGTCATAGGCCTACAAGCCTATGGCCTGTATTTTCATGGTTTAGCCCTACTAGGTTAACATCCCATTATATGATAGTATTAACACATAATAGTGTTGCTAGAAAAGAATTTGATGTTACCGTAATAAGTCCAGTTTAAACTGTAGACCTGCTACATTCATGTTTGACAGACGCCATTAAAAAGAGCTCCATGGAAATTTCATTACACAACAGCTTCGGTCAACTAAATGCTTTTGAACTTGAAAATATAGTCGTCCGATACAGGCCATACAATAGGTCTACTATTTCTACGGCCTGTTTCGTGCAAATAACCATATGAAATCGGGGTTACGTCTACCTTCATTTGCATTATATAATTAGCACCCTAAATCCTGTCAACCTTTACTTGGATTTATTGATCAAATCTTTCCAATCTATCAACTTTTAGCACTTATAGTTTAAACGTTCAGATTATATTTAGGCCATCAAGAACGCTTTTAATGCGAATATTTAGGCAGTTAACATCGTTAAGTCACGGCGATATTATGATAAATCTTTTTGTTATTCAATAACCCGGAATAAATTGCATTTATGTAAGTTTTCAGACCAATGCATTTTCGATTTATAAACAAGTTTTTATATCACAATAATATATATTTTGGTTGACGAGACATTACATATTTTTATATAAAAAGCATATATATTTGATAAACAAAAAATCAATCATATGTTTGCAACTATGTTTAACTACTAAGAAAATTGAACATAGTATACACGTACATTAAACCGACTCAATGTTAACTTTATTATAAGATATGATATTAATTATATATTAGTAACTCAAGTAAAACATATTTAACTAAATATTCATCAAAATGAAATTGTATCTGACATCCTGCAGATTGGGATAGATTTCTAAAAGAGAGGATAAATAGCTTGTACATCAGCTCTTCCAACATTATATATAGCTAACTAGCGCTAATAGATAAGAACAATTAGCAAGAATTTAAGAAACACATCAAGTTGGTGAAAAACATAAACAAATTTTTGCTGAAGTGTAATATTTCCATCCAAATTCAGGTAGCTTGCAATATTTTTACTATCATCTGATAAAATGTAAGCAATCGTGTGCCAAAACGCGATTGCACGAGCAAGCAAGCACGTGGAAAGCCGCCATTCTACACATTATGAGAGTGTCACTAATTATCAAAATATTTAAAGAATGACATCTAAATTATCTTTGGAATATTTAAACAAAATGTAAAAGTTAATCTTGTTTTTATTAGATAATGAAATGAGCCAATAATCCACTACGTAAACCTGATAAATGAGCTAGATCAATGTATTAAAACAATACAAATGATAAATCATACACAAGTAGACAGAGATTCGTGAAATCATACAAATCGCTTGCTCTCTTGTCGAAATCTGTGTGTCCGATGCTTCAGGCTTCTCTCATGTGCTATACAACGATTGGTGATTAAGAAAAACTTTTTCGGTAATTATGAGTACAATTGAAGACACGTCAGCATTGAACCTAATAATACCCGGCGGCTGCCAGCTAAGTTTACTAGGACTAGAAGAAACAACAGAACATGCATCAGAAGACTTAATAAGTTTCTGACTAAACCTACTAAGTTAAGGTGGAATTTTCTGGCATATCAAGAGTTCAATTATGAGTTCAATTGAAGAAACATAAGTAAACCTAATAAGTTACCCGGCTACCAGCTAAGTTTACTAGGACTAGAAAAACATCGGAAGACTTAATAAGTTCCCGACTAGAGTCATATAGACTTAATAAGTTTCCGACTAAACCTAGCAAGTTAATGCGGAATTTTCTGACCTATTAAGTTTATACCAGTTAACTCGGCGTCTTCAAAAGTTTTCTCTGTTTAGCTTGGTTTTTTAGTAAGTTTACAGGTTTTTTTTCTCGGGTTACAAGATGGATCAAAAAGTAAAACACCCACGATGGCGGTCAAGCGAGAGCTTCATGATCCCGATGATCTTCAATCAAAAAGAGTTACTAGGCGCTCAATGCGTGTGGGGAAGGAGTATAGTAAAGATTAAGCAAATATGAATTAAGCCTTGCCTCATATCATGTCGCTACAAACATTTTGCTGCTGTTTGAAATCTGCGCTCGAAGGTAAAGGAGAAGAGGGCATAGAGGTTGATATCAATTGTGTTAGCAGTTGCTGTGGGAGTAATACGCGTGCAAATCAGAACAAAGACGATGAGTACAGCAGTGAAACTCAGAAAGATTTATTACGACTTAAATCACCCGCAAGTTTCAGTCGTCCGGAGGTTCTAGCTCGTGCAGCAGGTGTGGGAATAGAGAAAGTCAAGAGGTGGTTAAGGAGTCAACCGACTTGCACATCAGGTCATTTTCGATGAGGGGCGTGTTCCGCAAAGAATACAGACCGATCAAGGGAAGGAATGCGAAAACTCTCATGTTCGAAGTCTCTTTAAAAGTCATAATGTGGAATTGTTTAGTGTCAAAAGTGTTTATAAAGCTGCCATGGTTGAGAGGTTCAATCGCACACTGAAGACAAAAATATGGCGCTATTTCACTGCAAAAAATACACATGTTTGGGTAGGTGAGTTGCAGAAATTTGTTAAGAATTACAATGAAAGCTACCATTGCATTATTAAGATGCGACCAGTTGATGTTACCCCAGATAATGCGATGGATGTATGGCTTCGATTGTATGATAAGCGAAAACATTCCCAATGAAAGGAAAATTAATGTCGGTGATAGAGTTCGGATTTCAAAATTTAAGTCTACATTTGAGAAGGGCTATCTATCTAATTGGACTGAAGAAGAGTTTTTGTAGATGAAGTAAATAGAAAATTTAGACCCACCATGTATAAATTAATAGATTACCATGGCAAACGAATTGAAGGAAAATTTTACTCTTATGAATTGCAAGTAGTAGACAGAAGTGAAGAGGTGTATATGATTGACAAAATTAATTAAGAAGAAAGGTCATGGCTATCAAAGGAAATATCTAGTTAAATGGAAAGGGTATCCTGATTCATTCAATAGCTGGATAACGCACCAGGATCTACAAAATGTGGATGTGGGAGACACTCGTAACTTCTAAGCTAATATAGCATGTGACTTCTTCCATATATGAGTTCAACATGTCTACTAACTTCAACATCATTCTTCCAAGCAATAGCAACCCCAAGATATTCCCAAGTAAGAAGCCATCTCTATACTCTGTTGAATTCGCTAATCCAATCACTCTGCATGGACCCCATGAAGTTGCTCTAACTGAAATTACGGATTACAACGATATCAGTTTGCTAAAAAGCAACTATGTATTTTGAATTACATAAAGAAGTACGAGAGAAGGATGATTGTTTTCGCATATTTCACAATAGTCTACATGGTACATGGGCATTTCATCATATGACTTTACATCCTTTTTCAACATCTTTACCATCTGTCCAAAACATGATTAAAATTCAAAAGGCATTTGCAACGTCAACTTTTGATTCTGAGGTTCCCACAATGAGCTTGCAAGATACAGAAAAGGAAATCGGTAGAATGTTTCAACGAATAAATGATCTCTTCAAGCTGACTTTGAATAAATTCTTCATACCAGTCATAAAGGGGTCAACAAAATTGATGAATGAAGGGAAGCATGTTCTTCTTGTATTAGGTAAGGATTTGAGTCATACTTTGGGGTATTCCAGAACAACGTTCTCATCAAGGTATTGGTACAATGGACGTGGGTGGAATTCGGAGAGGAAAGTCACTGATTTTCAATGTAGAATTGTACCGTTGTATGCATTACAAAAGAGGATCATCCGAGTAAAAAATCAATTTCAGGTCATTAGAAGAGTTGAAGACTTTGCAAGAAAATTTCAAGGATCAGTGCCAGAAACGTTAATGACTTGTGAATATAAGAGAAAGTAACTTTATTTACTGTTGAAACGGAGGCAGAATTTCTTGTTTTTACTAAAAAGACACCATTGGAAAAGTCTGATTCCGCTGTTATTGAATTCGGATCTGAAATGACTGGGATGTTTAAGGGCCTTGAAAGCGCACCTTGGTTGACAGAATTAAATGATACATTCAAGGTTCAATTGTCCTCTTCTAAACTCAAAGCATCAACAAATGCTTCATGGGATATCCACGTATACAGCGAAAACATATTGGGTGATGATTTATCTACTTCCAGTGAACTTGTAAAAAGAGTTAATGAGAACATTGAAAGCTTGAAAACGCCATCTGAATTGTATACAGAGTTAAATGAGTTTGGTGTAGATTACCTCGACGCAGATGAATATTTCTTTTCCTATGAGCCACATAAAAAGCGCATGGTTCTAAAGGTAGGGAAGAACTATTTCTCTAGTTCGATAGCTTGTTAACGACCACATTGGGATTCTCAAAATCAACTATTTATGAAGGCACATCAATAGGCGGTACAGCCCCATCACTAGAGCGGGATATAAGTAACTTGTACGTCTATTGTAACATTATTGAATATACAAGGGTTGTCGACATTGAGGCCCCACTTCTGCGCACGTTTCCTCTCTCATCCGTAAGGAAGCAACTAATTAATCGAGAATTTTTGACACAATGTATCTATCAATCAGCCGAAATTACATCAATAGAATTGACATATCAATTCATGATGACGCAGGAGAAGTAGTACCGTTCTGTGGTGTTTTTGCTGTTTTGACCCTACATATTAGGTCACGAGAATAAGGCTTTACGCTATTGTGACTTCCATAGTTATTCAATGGTCATAATGACAGGCATTTGCAGCAGTCCATCATATCAGAGCGGCTATCCCGTGTTTGTTGGAGGTAGATGACAAGTTGGAGGAGGCATATTCGGTGCACTAAGACGTATGGTTCTTCCAACGCTCAAGAAGTATGGCGTACCAATCATGAATCGTGTTGGAAGCAGGGCTTTAGATTTTGGTGCAAATGTTGCAGCTGATGCGCTTCAAGGTGAGGATATCGGTGAACCTATGAAAATGCGCGCGCAGCAATCTGCCATAGACGCATTAGATGATTTAACAAAGACGAGACGAGTAGTATATAGTGTGACATCCGGCGCGACGCTTCGCTTCGCTTGCGCCGGATGTCACACTTTTGCGGGTTTTTTCAAAAAATCAAAATTTCAAAAATTTCAAAAATTTAGGTAGACTTCAAATTTCACGTGGCCGAAGGGCGAAAATTTAAGCGTTTTTAAAAATACCCAATTTTCAAATTTTCAAAATCTCAAAATTTGAGAATTACAATTTTCACCCTTAAAATCATGACCGTTCCAGGACACCGAAAATCATAAAAGTTAAGAATCTCAAAATTTGAGAATTACAATTTTTACCTTGAAAATCATGACCGTTCCAGGACACCGAAAATCATAAAAGTAAAGAATTTCAAATTCATGAATTTTATCCATCTTTCAGGTTTTCAAAATATATCATGTGACTAAAAATATTTCTTTAAAAATGGAGGAAACAAAAGTGGATGAAACCGCAAGAATATATCCTTCGTTATCTCAATTAAAAACAGGTGAAATGGTTCTCAATTATTATTAAGATTAGAGCATTATGATAAATTAAGAAGACGCAATTATTACTTAGTCATTCTTCGTTTTGTATTCTCAACATTATTTAAAGTACTAATTGTGTGAACTAGAAGATCATTGTAAGTCCTAAACTCAATATTATTCAATGAACCCGTACACTGGCTGATAATTGAAGAGAGAGAAACATCTAGCAGCTTTCCCCTAAAATTATCGTGCTATCTCTTGTCATTTCAATTTACCCATCGGTAAACTTTTGACATTTCAACTTACGCGTGCGTAAAAGTTTTGACATTTCAATTTACCCCTACGTAAATTATTTTCAGAATCTGTTTTCAAAATCTATTTTCAAAATCCATTTGCAAAGTCTATTTTCAAATTCAGTTTTAGAAATCGATTTGCAAAATTCATTTAGCGTTTCCTGTTTCCACTTGAATAGGTTAAAACACATACGGGCAGCAATAAAAAGCAATTCTTCTTGTGAATTGAGAACACATGCGGGTGTGGTGATAATAAAAAAGCAATTTTTATTGTGAATTTAGAACGCATAAGGGCAACGCCGATATGCAAGATAGTTGTCATAGCAATTTTAAACAATCACTTAAACAATGAAACACATTAACGAATGAAGTTCTTCTCTCAAGGAGTATTAGATAGTTAGTTGATTTTAATTCATCTCATTCATTTCTATCATTCATGATGAGTAAACATTTGGGTGATCGTATTGAAACGACAAAAGGACAAATCGCAAAAAAAGTGTGCCTGATCAACGAATTTGTAAAGAAGAATCATTTCATAAATACTGTGGAACTACAAAAAAGTTTGGAAAACTTTAGTGATATTGATTTTGATGATTTCTTGACGTCGTGTGAAATATCACAGCGAATTTTAAACGAAGTTAAAGGCGCTGCTGCATTAGAACGTAAGCGAAGAACTTTACAAAAACAATATATTGTGAAACGTGAAACGGCGAGAATGAAGCATTCTTTTGATGAACAACTTGAGATGGATTATTATAATAAGACAATGAAAACAAGTCAAATAGTTTTAAATCTACAACCGGGGACATCATCAACTCAAGATGAAGAGACAACACAATTGCAAGCCATTCAAGACAAATGATTTTGTGGACAACTACATCTGAAAAGCAAGCAAGCAAGCAGTGATTCAAGAACCATCTAAAACTCAGTTTTTTCTAATTCATTTTGAGAAGTTCATGAAGAAAATGGAAATATGTAAAATAATATAGATTAGAATAATTATAATATAATCATTTCAAAATCGAATAAGTAGTAAGGAAAGTCATCATTAGAGAACAGTTTGAAATCAATACCCCTTCCCTTCTGTCTTCTAGGGAACCCTATAAGAAATTTTTTTAATTATAAAATGAGCAATATAAAGGAGTTTTTTAAATTATATGGAACGCAAACTACGACAAATTTCGACCTAAAGAAAATCGCAAATGAATTAGGAATAAAGAATTTTCATGTTCTAATGAGAGACGAATTACAATTCCTAAAAAATAAGCCAACAGGAACCTTCAGTTCCCGGAACAAAGTTCCATCAATAACTGTAAATTTCGTAACCAATCTCCATACGTCAGATGAAAAAGGCGTACATTGGTCAGCAGGACAAAGAAATATAAACTGTTCTAATTGCTATTTTGACTCATACGGACTTCCACCTACAAACGAAGTCAAAAAATTACTTGGCAATGGAACTTATAATACATTTCAAATTCAAAAACCGGGAACTACTTACTGTGGTCAATTATGTCTTTATGTTTTATTTAAATTACAAAAAGGAGTACCATTTCTTGATATTATGTTAGAATTGAATAATAAAAATAATAATAATAATGATAATTAAAAATCAGTTCGTTGTAATTCATTTTGATAAAAACGGCCTCTGATATCCTCATTATCTAAATCTTTAATTTCATAAGTAAACGGATAAGTTTGATTTATTTTACAAATTTCAAATATTTCTTTAGTCCAATAGCCAACAAAGCCTTTTTCAAATTTATTCTTATATTTAAATATTCTAACTCTATCTCCAATTTTAAATTTCGGCTTAAGTTTCTGCAAATTCGGATTACTCTCATTCAAATTATTATTCTCGAATATTTTCTTTCGTATCAAATCAGGGTCGTCAGAAGCATTCTTTGGAGTTTCTTCAATACCAGAATGAACTTTATTATTGTACTCTTCTACAACTCCTGGTAATATCTTCAACCATTTCTGATTTCTTTGCTCAGTAAATTTCTTGAATAATTTATTGTTTAACGTCCGATTGAATCTTTCTATCACTACAGCTTTTCCAGCGTTTTCAGTTGAATAAACAGTTTCAAATAGTGTTTTTCTTTCGAATATTTACTCCAAATAAATCCAGGAAAGTTTTCTAATGTTTTTTGTATGTCACCTCCAATATGCTGACAATTTGAGTTTTTATTTTTGTTTGATAGATAATTTAATAGATCTAAATTAGAAATTTTTAATTTAATTAAATTTTCCGAATTTGTAGAATTCATTTTAAAAGATAAAAAAAATTTAAAAGATAAAATGAATGTTTACCTAATAGAACTTTGTTCAGAGGCTTTAGCCGATCGGACCAAAGGTCCTGAGGTTATTACCGAATCATACTAGGACTTAGATATATTCCAGAACCATCTTTAGTTTCTTTAATTTCAATTAAATCATCAACATTGTGGAGAATATTTTTAAGAACTCGTTTTCCTTCATCAACTAATTTTAATTTACTAACAAAATTATCTACTATTCCGTCACCCCTAGCAACTTTCTCTAACTCTATTATGTCGTTTTTGTTCTTCTAATGCTGCCTTCTCTGATTTATTTTTATTTACTGCTTGGACAATACCAGCTGTCCCACCTGCAACACTTCCTGCAGCTGCTATGCCCCCTATTATTAGTGGAATTAATGGGAGAATCCCGCCATTCTTCTCTTCTTGTAATTGAATATTCTCTATCATTGGTTTACTTATGTAATACTTTTTTTTGTTAATCGTAATAGTTTTAGGGGTATTTTTGTCAACAATATTACGTAATTTTAATTCAACAGTTTTATTATTATTACTTTTCGCTTGCGACATTTTTAATAAAAAAATTTTAATCTATTCTAGTTATGAAAAAATTTTAAGTTTTCAAAATTTTAATCTATTCTAGTTACAAAAAAATTTTATTACTAATTACTAAAAAAATTTTAGGTTATCAAAAAATTAATTAATCGACGAAGTCTTGGGCTTTAGCCTATCGGACCAAAGGTCCTAAGGTTACTAACCGATCCTAGCCATCTTTCCATTAAGAATTTCAATTGAATATTTTACATCTTCTAGCAATAAACCATAAGCCATCAATGAAGTTGTGGAATCATTCTTTTCAATATTAATTGTTACATCACAACCAGTCTTGATAATATCTTCAGATTGTGCACTTAAATCGAAACAGAAAACAGGATATAAATGTCTCCAATCTCCAGGAGTTAATTGTGGTTCAACTCCAAATTCTATACAAAGATTTCGATAAGAATCATATCCTTCCATAAATTGATTATTGGTATCATCGAATCTTCCCAAGTAAAAAATGACGTTTTTTCAACGGTTGAAATCATCGTTGAAAACTAACCAAAAATCAACTTGGTATGACAAACGTTGAAAAAACGTTGAATAAACGTTGCTAATAAACGTACGGTTGATATCATCGTTGAAAACAAACCAAAAATCAACTTGGTGTGAAAAACTTTGAAAAAACGTTGAATAAACGTTGATTAAACATTCTAATTGTTATGCGGATATAAGCCCTAGATGACCGTTTTTGGATAAAACATGGATAATGCATGCATCATGGATAAATCCTATCAAAAAGTATCGTTACATATTAAGTAAAATGGTCTTTCTTTGGAATAAGAATGGCTATACGCTACTAATAATATTTAACACTGTGAAGAGTGGGAACTGTACATAAAATTTGCTCTAAATAATAATTTGGAATTGTACATGGTTAAAACATCGATCATCCATGTACGTGGATAAAATATAACTAAAAGAGCGTTTCATTGTCCATTTGAATTAGATACCGACTTTAACTAATAATATTGATGCTGTAAGAAGTGACATAAATACATTTAAATAACACAAAGAATCGCTCATGGATACAACATTGACATATGAAGCATGCGTATATACTATTATTTCGAGTATTTTATATACATGTGCTCTTTTTATTTGATGAAATTTTGTAGACATACAGAAAAAAATGATGAAGTCACCCGAATATCTACTTTATGCCTGTATAAAATAGATATTCGGGTGACTTCATCATCTCCCTCTCTCTTTCTCACTCACTCTGTCCCCTTTTCTTCTTCCTCTCATATTTCATCATCGTTCACACTCACTACATGTATACTGTATAGCTACTATAGCAACAACATCAATCAACACTGACGTACGAATCAGGTCAACAATTACACGTGGCATATATTCTCAAAGGGAGCCTAAGTAATTCTACTGACGCACATTTTGCTTCTCAAATCGAAACATCTGTCAATTGAAATCTATAAGCTCCACGTATACCGTACCCATCAGCATGTCGATTTTGATCGATTTGCTCGTGTGTTCGCCAAATTGCTTGGCTAACAATTTGCAAAACTTTTGATATTAAATCAGTGTGTGCTGGACCAAACAATTGCATAAGCATCCAGCTCCATCTGCGTAATCGTATCTCGCTTCTATAACTTTCCGTCACTTAAGGAAATTCGATCGCCACGCGCACGCAGCTGAGGGAGTTCAGTCACATTGTCGGCAGCCTGTGATGGCCGTGGCCGCATCTGCGTGCAGACTGAGAAGTAGTGGTCGATAATATTCTCCCGCTGCAAATTGTTGATGCCTGTGACTCATAGTCCCTGCTTCTAATTATTGTCCGCCCATGACGTGAAACAGAAGACTGCGCAAGTCAGGCGCAGTAGCTTGTGCACTCTTCGCGCTCGTGGTCTACGTGTGCTGCTTGCTATTACAAAAGTCAGCGCATCAAGAGGACATTTCTACTTACACACCGTTATTTAGTCATCGTCTACGTTTTTTATCATACTTCGTTATCATGCACAATACATGGAGCACAATCTACTTACGACTACCTCACTGACCTGCAATGTGTCCAGTTATGTGGATTTACCATCAATTCTCTTTCAATTATCAACAAATCGAAAATGAAGAGCGCTCGTATGTAGTCAGTGAGTTCTTCTACTAACTGAAGCCATCAAGTTCCTTTGATTCATGTATCAGAATTATTGAATTAAAAATGCATCTATTGGATCAGACTACAGAAAAAGGGTAAGTTTCTAAATGTTTTCAGATTTAGCTTGTCAATTTTGTTTCAGCATTTAACTGCAAGTCTATGTACATGTATTTGGAAATCCCAAAGACAAAAACGAAGGAGAGATTTGGGCATGGATTTGGGTTCATTGATCATGAACGTATAGACCTTTCTATTAGTGATTACTGTTATATCTGCTCTTACTTTTACAAATGCTAAAAAGTTTTAAGCGTCATACTTCACATAATTTACTGGTAACAACAAAATATCTCAATTACTCTTAGCGGTGTAGCAGACTTATCACAAGGAGTCCTACCAATACTTTGAATTCATTTGTGTGATGAAAAAAAGTAATGTCACATGCTCAAGGCTTATTTACTTCGAATTCAATATGTGAAATTGAGTTGTGCATTTCTATCAGTTTTCAAGTCGACGTTTCTCGTTGAAAAATCGATAAAAAGTGTCGATGAAAAGAATTATTATTGTATCGTGAAAAGAATTATAATTAAATGGAATTATGTTGAAATGATATTATATTATTTTTAAATCCGTAACTTATGATTGCTTGTATTTAAAATAGCACAAACATCTGGGCATGTTGAGACAGAGTAGTTGCATGCTAAAAATTTGAGAAACTATGAGCATGAAAGAATTTGATTAGCGCAATAAAACCCATTGTAATTTAGCACTTCAATAATTAGATGTGTATCAGGCTACAGGCCTACTTATGCTATAGCATTAATATTTGGATGACAAATAATTGAAAAAGTTTTTGAGACAGTCTAACATGCGGCAAGACCTAAAAATTCTATTTCAGGACCGCAAAAAGTTTAGGTGGATAATGTTTTTATCAATTTCGACAATTATTATTGCTATTCGATTTCTGTTTAAGTGTATAATTTTTCTATTGTTTCTTAAAGATGCATCCATCAAGGAAACATGTGTAAATAGGTCATTATTTCAATTTTAATTTACATTGAATTGAATTGAAAACCTGTAGCTATCGCCTGTGGTAATTACTTACTTCAGAATTGCCACATTTAAAAAAATACCATCAATTTGATATTTCAAGTCATTTGAGAAAAATAATCAAGCACACAAAAGGTATAGATGCTACACCACGAACTACACGTTGTATACGGCTACATGCACACCGTATAATTATGCGCACAAGACTAGTTTTGTGTTAAAGCCTACAATGGGTTTAGTTGTGGTAATCAATAATTCTTCATGCTTTACGACAAGTATAAAACAATCAAAATGCAAACTCATTGCTACTATTGCATCAGAATTTGTGTTGACTTATTACACATTATGCTTCGCACTTTTCAATATTATTGTAAGCCTAGGTATTGTGGTCACATGTTTGCTGTATGCCCATATGTCACCATGAATTACTTGAAGAGATGTCATATAAATAGTAGAGACAAGAGGATATTATGTGTGTATGTGTTTGTAGATTGTGTTTCTAAACAAACTGTTTGGATATCAAAATAAATTTACATGTATCAATTTTATAATAAAAATTCAAGCGCTCCTGAATATTTTCATCGGATGAATTGTTGAAAAAGCGGTCGGCAATAACATACTCCGCTTTTGTTTGCAGATCACATTTTTCTAAAAAAAGTTACTTGAATATCAGAATGAAATTAATAAATACTACGAGTATTGATTAGAAAATTATTAATAAATTGATAATGATCACAATTTGTCCACTCCTGAATTTCTTCATTTGCTATCGAAATTCCTGTGAATATCGCATGCCACATTGTCGAAGATTAAATGATCCAAAAGCAATTTTCTTAATTATCTTTACTATAACACCTAATATTACTATAAATGATTTCTCTTTTTAAACTTTGAGTAGGCCTACCCATGGAATGGTAATTGAGGGTAGTTAAGTTTGATAATTCTGCTCTGCACATCAGCACAGAAGTTGTCTTCATTTTACAGGTGTTGATTGCTGAGGCTGCGCAAACTCGTCTTATCTGTGCATCGATGACTCAAGACCTGACCTACGTTCGGATGTTTTTCTGTCTTGTTATTTGAGCTAATTAGCCCGAAAGCTACTGGAATTTCATTTACCAATAAGTCTCTCATACTCGCAACGTCTAAGTGATCATCAGATTCGGACAACCGCCTTGTGATCCAACCAAAGATGCTTTTGAGTGACCTCGCATCATCGCCTCAAATGTCATTTGAGTAGTGAAAGTTTCTCTGTTGAACTGTAACAGAGAAAGTGGTATCACCTCTATTCTTAAAAATGTGACTGATAACGGCGCGACGGTGTTCGATTCAAAATGACAGTGTTCCAGATGACGTGAAATACGCATTCGGGCTGTGGGCATGTTTTCTGTTTGGAAGGATTTTCAAATGAAGGATGATCAAATTCGGATAGAGAAATTTCCCACATATGTTGATAAAAGTGATTTTCATCAAGATTATTTGTATCTGATCGTTCGATGTGTGCTACTATATAAACGTCATCTTGTATGGTGGTAAAGCTTTCTTCATTTGCTAAATTCTTAACGGATGAAAATTGTGTTTTTGAAAGATGTCCATCCCTTCTGCTGTTTACTTGGGAGAGCAGGGCTCAGTTTTTGTAATCTCGATGTTATCCTACAAAGTAAAATTTTAGTAGGAATATTTTACCAAATGTATAGGCCTAACTACTGTTTTACTGCGAGGTTACTATTGTACGGAAAGACGATCATGTTTGAAATTTGAATGAAGAACACTTACTTCAGTTTAAAGCGCTATATTCTGTAGGCCCTATAGCTTAAAAAGAAGCGCATCGTGCCATAATGTATTTGTTTTAATCAGAAGAAAACTCCATAAGCTGAATGATTGTTCTATCGTTTTTTATTCAAATTTCAAATATCTTTTAACTATACTACTCAATAAACTGTGATCCTTGCGGTCGACAAGGCTGCATCAAGAAAAATCTAAAGAATATTTCAGAGTAGCATTTTCCGAATAATCGTTTGCACTGCCATTTTATATAGGTTTGTTATCAGGGATCGCAATTTTCCGTTTTTTTTTACGAAATTAAACTATAATGTAAATATTTCAAATTTACGCATTCAAACCCCGGTTTTCCCGATTTTCCGTTTTATGTAGCTCACCTTGTTTCATTTACGTTTTAAGTCACATAATCGTCATATAAGCAATGATCAGCATAATTTAGAGCATGCAAGAGTTTATGAACCTCAAATATGAAACATTTTCTTCTGCAACTATTCTACCAATTCCTGGTCAAAACATTGCAAGACTAATTCACAATTCTGCTGTAAATTACTTAATTGCATTTTTTATATTCAATCACCATAACAGGCATGGATATAGGATGATTTTATGTGTTTAATGCATGACTCCATATTGCATGAAGCCCGATATTTTCAGCGGATGTTCCAAGTCAGCTAGCAGTTTGTGATTCCAGTTTTATGTTATTTTGCTCATGTCAAATTACGTCATTGAAATGTAAATAGATATGCCTATCAACAATTGTGATATTTTCCTTACTAATATCGTTGAACGGGTAATGAGGATGTCAGTTGAAAATCAGTTTAAAGAAGGTTTTATTATATTAACAGAAAGTAGTTGATAAAACGTTGATCACCCCACTTTCTTCAACGTTTTTAAGTAACGTTGAATCAACGTTATATCAGCGGCCAAAGCGTCACGATATCAACCATCCATCAACGTTGAATCAACCGTTTAACAACCAAAATCTCGTTGAACATCAACGTTTTTTCACCGTTGATTCAACGTTATCTTTTTAATTGGGTTAATGGATCAATTGGATACCGGGTTTGATTTAATGAAACTTGTAAACTTCGAATTGTATTAATATGGAAGAGATTATTGTTCTTATCAAAACTTGGAGAATTATTTCTTTGAAAAGTTAGTAATAAATATCTTGGAGTATTCGCAGTTCTAGTAAAATGCCAGTTAAATCTTTGTTCGGAAAAAGATACTGAACTAGCAGTACGCTTTAGAAAATTAACTGGAATTGGTTTGTTAGTATTTAATCTTTTTGCAATAGCTGTTTAAATCTCTAAACTAGGAGTAATATGCTTAATCCACCATTCAAGTCTATCAAATTTTAAATATGCTTTTTTTCCAGTCTTACCAAAAAAGATTAATTCATTATTTGCTGTGCGATGAATTATTAATTTAAATTTTAATTGATATGATATTTTATCATAATCTAAATATCCGAATAATGGAGACAATGACCAATTAACTGTCTGTTTACTTTTCTTGTTAAATTCACGACTTTCTTTATATGCAGTATTGTATATTTTATTTAAATGTTTTGCAATATTTTCTACATCTTTCGCAATTCCTGCGGCATCTGTGCCAGCGTGAGTTAAATCATCAACAATTATACCATCATTAGTATCAGGAAACCAACCTTCGATTTCATACTTTTTATTATTTTCACCAATTGTTACAAATCTAAGCATTGTATCAATTACACCTGGAGAATCACTTATTGTTTCTATATTTTGAGTTGCAACATCTAAACGCATTTGTGTAAATAATCTTGGAAAAAATTATTCTCTAGTGCAATATTATCGGTATCTGGTAATGGTGTTGTAAAATTAGCATCACTATATAAAGAATATTCACAGTGTAAAAATGAATCAGGTAGATATAAATAACTTTGCTGATTATCAACTTCAAAGATTAAATCACCTCCAGTATTCACTCTACTGGAAGATCCGGGATTCATAGCAATTCTTATATAGTCATTCTTTTTTTGATTATAACTGACGAACGGAGGATCGTCTAATTTAAATTTATTTTCGATAAGCGAAGACATTTTTATAAAAAATTATTTGACTTTTTGTTTTTTCTCACAGACAGAAAAAATTTTTATTAAAATATAATTTTAGCATTTCACCAAAAAATTTTACTAAAAAAATTTTGCTAAAATAATTTTACTAAAAAAATTTTACTAAAATAATTTTACTAAAAAATATATTTTAGAATTTTGCTAGACCAGCTCCGCTACAGCTTTGCTGGTTAGACCGAAGGTTGCTATTAATACCATTGCCTCTTATTTCTTCAATTGAACGTTTTATGGCTACGCCTGATTTCTTCTTATGTTTACTATCAGACGGAGCTCCGCTCCTCAAGGTTTCACCCCCTACAGCTATGTTAGCAATTTGATTTTTTGTTTCCTCTGAAAGTTATTTTTAAATTTTTTAGTTCTTTAGAATCATTCCTAAGTTTACGAATAGCTTCTAGTTGTTTTAATTCGTTTTGAGACTTAACAGTATTTGATATTGCACTAGCTGTACTACCTATAGCAGCTGCTCCTTTTGCAGCAGATGTAATCAAATCTTTATTATTTTTAATTAAGTTAACGATACTTCCAATACCAGAAAAGATGCCAGCTCCTTCTTTTTGGACGGCACCTGCAGTGCCTAGGAACTTTTGTGTTCCGACAGTTTCTACACTATCATAATGGTACACAGGTTTCTGAGATGGTTCATGAGCAATTTTATTATTTGATGCAAAATGTTTAAGATTGTGTTTATAAATTATAGGCATTTTTTAAGCTTAAATTTGACTTTTGTGAAAAATATTTACGTGTTAAGATTTACGTTTGTGAATGGACAACAACTTCGAGATAACTTTATTAATTGACTGTTGTACTTTATCTATTGCGTCAAGCAGCGTGTGATGTACTTTAATTTCTTTTCTATTAACTTGCATTTTCTGCTGATTAATCTTCAATGCCGTTTTAAGTGCATTTAACTTAATTTTAAGAACATCTAATTGTCTTTTAACAGCATCTAACTGTTCTTTATTTTCTTTAGAGTTTTCTTGTAAATTTTTCTTTAATTCATTTTCTAAATTGATTTTAAGAGTTTTCATTTTATCAACTCTTTGATTAAGCGAGTTTACTTCATTTATTATTCTATTCATCTTTTTCATTTGTTGAGTAATTTTAGAACTTAATTCATCAACACTTTTTTGGAATGTAGTTTGTAACTGCTTTAATTTTTTTTAAATTCTTTCAGGTGGTTTTTCTATTTCATCTTCTAATTGTTCTTTTAACATTTTTATCTGATGTTTATTTTTAATGACTGCAGATTTTAAATTTATAGAAAGTAATATTAAAATTTTTGATTGTTCTGAAATCTTTTTAAAAAGTTTTGCTATATCTGCTTCTAGCTCTCTATCCTTTTTATCAAGTTTTAATAATTTTTCGTTTAATGATTTGTCATTAAGTTTTAGCAACTTTAATTTATTCATCAGTGGAACCAAAACATCGTTTATATATTTTTCTTTTAAGTCATTGATTTGTGTATCAACATATTGTTTATTTGTTAACTCTGTATTTTGTTGCGGAAGAATAGAAAGATGCAATGGACCAGATAAAACGTCTCCAGTTTTCATGATATAATTTTCTATTTCTATTTCTAATTCACGATTATTTGGGATATATGCACCTCCACCAACATTTGGTAACATCATTTTTAAAACAATAAAAAAGTAAAATTTTTTCTAATAAAAATAAAAAAATGGAAAAACCAAATTTAAAAAAATTATATTCGTCCGCATCATCCTGTTCTTCTTATTCGACGAGATCAACGGGATTTGAAAATAAATGTTTTGATAATAATAATAATAATAATAATACTATTACAAATCCATGTATAGATGTTAATATTTTATTTCAATTACAAGCCGAAATATTTAGAGAACAAACGAAAGGTTTACCTTCTATAGAAACTAATTATTGTATTTTTCCAGGTGATCCATTTATAAAATTTATGGAGATTGTAAGTAAATATAATGATGTAGCTTATGTTGAATTAAATAAAGAAAATATGGTTATAATAGGTCATAATAATGTTTATGGTTTTATTAGAGCAGTTTTGCCAATTAGTGATACTGATTGGATAGAAACTAAAATTATTAATTATATCAATATTAAAGAATTAGTTAAAAAATTAAAATCTTTCTCAAAGGAAAAAATTAGATTATTTGTTGATGAACAAAATCAATATAACATTCACATAGAGAGTAAAAAACATAATGAAGAATTATTATGTCAGGTATATTATAGAGACACAATTTATAAACAAGAAACATTAGAAATGCCGCAAAGATATGATGATGATACATATATAGGATTATATTCAAACTTAAATATTAATTTGTTAAAATCTTATATAAATGGTTTAGCTCAACAAGAGAAAATTTATATGTGGACAACACCTTATACTATTAACAATGACCATAATCATAATCATAATAATCCTCTGAATCATATTGAAGAATCTTATGATAATAATGATGATTCTGAAACACCTGAAAAAGGTGTAAATGGTAAAAAAGATTATAAAAATATTAGTAATTATAAAAATTTATCTAAATTTCATTTTCTTACAATTGAAAATAATAATGATGGAATAGTTGAAGATACTGTTAGACAACTATGTGTCGGGTCTACAAAATTTAAATTAGGATTTACATCTAATCAATTTAAAATTTTATCATCTTTAATAAAAACTAAAAATGATTCAGATTATGGTGGTGTTATTAAATTTTCCAAAAGAGATCAAAGACCAATATTTTTCTCTATTATATTATTATCAGATAAAAGATGTAATTTAGAGTTAGATATTCCAATAAGAGAATGGTATCCTATCAGGGAATGGCATCCTATACCAAAAAGTGTAATTTATGATGTTGAAGAATCAATTTATGATGATGATGAAGAATCAATAGTTAGTGAAAATAAATTTAAATTATCTTTTGATAAAACATTATATGATGAAACTTAATATGATAAAACTTAATAGAGAATACCAAAATATTCGATAAATATATTTTCATATGTATTAAAATTTTTAGATGTAATAAAATTTTTAGATGTAATAAGTTTTTAGATGTTATAAAATTTTTAGATGTAATAAAAAAATTATTATTCCCACGTGTCATCATCATCACTTAAATTACTCTCACAGATGATTGTTTGAAATATTTCAGCTTGAATATCTTCTCCGTTATAAGGTAACATAATTTCATTTTCATCAGGTGCTTGACGTTTAAGAATATTTATTTGACCAGAAAATTTTTTTCTTCAGTATTATTATTTTTATCAGGAATACTAATTCCAGTTTCTAAAGATCTTTTCCACGGTTTATTAACTGTAGTCGATAATGTTTTCCCCGAATATAATTTTAGAAAATCTTCTACTTTTACTTTGTTTTGTGAATAACCTTTGAATGTTTTCTTTTCACTAAGTCTCCCTTGCTCATCTACAGTAATACAGTATTTTACTTTAGGTGCAATAAACATTGCAAAAATAATTCCACCATTTCCATAATCATTTTTCCCTTGACACAATTCTCCTCCAACATATCCAGCAGCGTCTAATTTATTAAAGAGCTGATTGGAAATATATATTGAATCAGTATCTGTATAATGAATGTATTTTTCTTTGAAACCATTAATTTCTAAAATAAAGTTATTCATGATTCTTCTAGAGTGAGAAAGAATGAAAGAACCTAAGTGTGATGGCATGAATGACGTCTTCCCATCTTTTACAATATTAGTTTTGAGAAATTCATCATCTTCCATTTCTACTTTCGCTAAATATTGTTCATCATTTAATTTTTCATAATCTTTTACTTCTTGAGTGAAATTTTTTCTCAATGTATTCTCATTCCATAAATGATATTTAGTGGTTATATCTTTTTGCACAGTTTTGCCATATAGCGAATTCATCAATAATTTAATTAACTCATCACCTACGGTATTTCCTTCTGTTTTATATCTTTTTCTCAAATTAAAAAGTTTTTCAGTATAATTTCGAAATGGTGAAACTTGATAATTTTTTTCATAAATTATACCATCAGTAATATGTAAGATTTTTCCCCCACATCTAACAATTTCTTGTATGTCTACAGAAGTTAATACATCATAACATATACCATTTCTAAACCTGATTACTGTTACATGAGAATTATTATTTTGATTTTTAACTTTATCTTTTATAGGAACTGGTTGGAAAAACATATCATTCGGATATTGAAACACAACAGAGAATATTCCAGTTTTAGGTCTAAATGTTTGAGTATTAAATTTATATACTATTTCCCGCTCTTCTTCTTGACGAAATTTTCTAGCTGATTCAGCTTTAGGGTATTCTGAATTTTCATCATACATAGCTGATGGATATAAAGATGTTGCATCAAAAGCCATTAGAAATTCATTTTTTTGTTCAAGTAGTTGATTTGAAATTTTCTTACAAATATCAGTTTTATCTCCTAAATCTCGATACTGTTTCATTAAATCTATTAAATTACTTCCAGGGGACAAAGCCCCACCAGCGTAGCGACCAAGGGACAAAGTCCCCCCAGCGCAGCGACCAGGTAAATACTGTTTTAATATTGGTAACAAGATGCTACAAAATGGCGATATGTATTTTCTTATATTTGCTGAAACTCTTCCACCTTTAACAGATTTTCTAATATAATTTCTAGCCCATAAATCTATATGAGAATGAATATTTATATTGTCATTTTGTACGCTCTTCATCCAACCGTTAAATGTTAAAGCAGAGGATGTTAAATTAGTAGTTATATCTTCACCAACTAAATCTCGCATAAAATTATTATATTTGTAGATACAAAAAGCTAAAGAAAGAATATCGTTAACTAAATATGGTCTCCATTCATTTTCTTTTTCTTTATAATTTTCATGTGTTATGTCTCCAATTTCATAATTTAATTTACACACATTCGTAGGAATTTTAAAATTCTCACACCATTTAGAAAGACTTGTTTTTACATGTTGATAACTACATTTCATTATAATAGTTTGAAGTGCTAATTTACCTGACGGTGAATCTTTTTTCATATTGTTTTTAAATCTAAAAGATTTTTGAATGTATCTACTAACACATTCAGTTGTATAAGGATTTTGTAATGAAGCAGTCAATATTCCTCTTGAAGTTTTAAGAGGCGGTTTAGATAATTTAAAATTAGCTTTTATCGGAAAATAGGAATCAAAACCTGATGAATTGTGAGCTATTAAAGTTACTCTCGAATAATTAAATTTTCCAAGAGTTTTAAAAAATTGATGGATCGGACATACGTCCTCTGGGTTTCCCTGATTGGACATTCATCATCCTCAGTTCTCGTAAATATTTTCACACAATTTTGAAGTTTATTAAATTCTAATTCAGTTAAATTATTATACTCATTAATCTGTTTTTTAAGTTTTTTAATTTCATCTTCATCTTTTGTTCGTTTAATTTTAATCATATCACTTAACAAACGTGTTTCTAATTCTTTCAATCTTTGTTTCGGTAAACAACATATAAATTTATTAAAATTAATAGCTCCTACAGCATAAGGAATAGGATGAGCTGTTGAACAGTTAGGATCGGGAAAAGTTTCGAGATCCCAAATATATGTTGAACCATAGTCAATTTTTTTCTTTGTTATGATTTTATATGGTTGCGTTGTTAGATTTTCATCAGTAACTGTTTTATATATGGGTTTGAAATTATTTTCAATTTCTCTAATAGCTTTAAATTTATGAGATTTATTAATTAAACAATAGTGACCAATTGTTGAACCTGCGTGAAAATAATTGTAATAAACATAATTATGAAACGTTTCAATTCCTCTAGGATTTAAATGACGATTGGCAGGACTATAATATTGAACACATTCTCCAAAATATTTATTGAATTGAGAAAATTTGCAGTTTGACATTATTCCTGTTCTAGATGTAGCTTTCTCTTTATATAAAAAATTATTAAACATTTCTTTCATCATTTCTCCTTGTTCTTCATTAAAACCTCGTAAAACATTATAACATTTAATAAAACAAAAATCTTCAGAAGGAATATAACAATATTCACCGAAATATTCTTTGATTCTATATTTCATATTAATCCCTGCCCCTCTATGCGATCTTTGTACTAACTTCATTCCAAAATCTTCATATTTAATATTACCTGTAAAAATCCATTCGTTAGCATCGGATTTCTCATCCAGATTCGAAAACCATGTTTCAAATGATTTTTTATTATAGAAGGTTACGTAAAAATTTTGAATTATATTTTCCTGACATTTAAGAACTTTTCCAAGTAAATTAATAATTTTACCATTTGCTAAAAGTTTCCGCATATCATTTACTACATTAATAAAAGATACATTTTCATATTTAATTTCATTTGGATTAAATAAATTACATAAATCATCACCAAGTTCATCCTTAATTCTATCATCAAAAAAGATATCAGTAATAGGAGTTTCTAATATTTCTTTTGTTCCACTTTTCTGTTTTTTAATATTACGTCTAATACTACGCCTACTACGTTTCTGTTTTTTAATACGTTTACTACGTTTACTATGTTTAATTTGCGCATCAAACTCAGGAGTTTGTTTCTTGATTAATTCATCAATCCTAGACGTTTGTCCGAGAGACATTTCACGATTCATATTTTTTAAAAGAAAAAATTAATTTTTACATAGAACCTCGGTTCCGTTTTTGCATATACACAGGAGTATGTAATTGATGTAATGTTTCTAATTCATGTGCTGTTAAATGTTCTTTCTTAACCAACCACCATAAATTATTATACGCCAAAAATACTCGGAAACTTCTTAAACAAAGTGGAAAGTCTTTTGTTTTAACACACGGTTTAATACCATGTTTTGTTTTATAATCTGTAACGAGCGCTACGTATTTATGATGATAATAAAATCTAACTTCTTTCTTCGAATTTACACGATTTGTAGGATGACGATAATCTTTTAAAACTGGTACATGCTCTATCTTATAATCATTCAACATATTTTTTTTTATTTTTATTAACAAAAAATTTCTATGAAAAAATTATTCGGTCACTCCGCGAAAATATTTTCTATCGACTTTCAGTCAGAGAACAATTGTTCGATAACTCTATCATGAATTTTTTTATCAATATTAATTGTGATAAATCCATAATCTTTTGACCAAGCATTGTTACACGATTATTTAAATTCATCTTTATTTCTTACGCATAAATCTCTTAACAAATCACTTAAGTTTCTTGCATTTATTTCAAATAGTATAAATATATTTGCATTCTTTCTAATAACACTTCCGTCTAATGAATACATACTTTGTGTTAAATAAAAAACACTACAGTTATTATGTCTACCTCTTGTGAAATAATTTCTCTGAACTGACTGATTTCTATCATTAACACAATCATCAAAAATTACACAATGTTTCATTGTTTTATCTAGTTTACTAGGATCTTGCATATTACCACTATCATCTATTAATTGTATCTTTATATGCTTATTTTTATTAGATTCTACTAACTGCTTATTTTTTGCTGCTTCTTCACACCACGAACTTATTTCTTCTTCATCTTCAGATTTTTCATATTCTTTGAATAATGAAGCAATTGCTGTTTTTTTAAGATTATTTTCAAATCCATATTTTAAAAATTGATAGACGGGTTGTTCTGCCGTTGTTGTATAAATTATAATATTGTTATAATCCAAAAAATTTGGAGTCGTTAAAATTTTAAACAATAGATACGTTTTTCCACAACCTGATCTTCCACAAATAACTGACAAAACTTTATTAGATAAATTTGGATGATGATCAAATTTAAGTTTTTTTTTTTTATTAAATGGAGGTAGTTCACTCATTTTTTAATAAAAAAATTTTATTTTTATTTTTTATTTTTTGTTTCTAAAGAAGAAGAAGAAAATTAAACTTCTCTGGCTTCGCGTGGGAGTTTATACCTCCCGAACCAAAAGATCTATCATAATCTCTTCACCTCCAAAATTTATTTCTTGTCCTATCTCATCAGTGATTCTAATGTTAATGTTGTTAATAGTTTTTCTTGTAATAGGAAAATATATTAATGTTTGTGGAAATACATTTAATCTATAACCAATGGGTACAGTAAAAGCTGGAAAACTAAATATTAAATTTGACAATTTACCATTTATATATCCTCCTTCAATAATGTCACAATGTACAACAATTGAATTTATTTCAGTTATTTTTGGAATCTTCTCACCTAAATGATAACCTTGACTATAGGTTTGTTTATTAAATCCTAATAGCTTTGACAATGATCTATCATGATTAAAATCAACTTGATGATTTTCGTCTAAAGTAAGAGAAAATTTATTAACTGCCGGTTCAACTGCAAAATGTAATTGTTTCTTATCTTTAAATGGTATACCTAAATGTCTCTTAATTTCATTTGATATTGATTCAACTTCAAGAACCAGGAAGAAAAGTTAGTATTTTCCATGTTTTGCCTTTATCAGTAGAATATCTAAATTGATCATTCACATCTTTGATAACGTTTTGAATAGTGTTAAATGTAGAGAAACTGGTCAATGCAATTTGATAATTTTTGTTTTGTTCCAAATGTAGAATGGGTTCTAAATTACAAGTGTGTGATGAAGTAGTTGTTATAATTTTTAACGTCGTACTAAATTTTGATGAACCCAAAATCTCTGTCAAATTTTCTAAATGATTATTAATTTTGTCTAAATCTGCTGAACACATTTTTTAGTTAAAATTTTGAATAAATATTATAGATAAAAATCGTAGATAAAAATCACAGATAAAAATCATAGATAAAAATCATAAATAATTTATCATAGATAAAAATTAGAAACAACATATTTCAGCTACACTTTTATAATCCTCTTCATTTAGAATCTTCTTTTCTAACAGTCTTTTCAATATAGCATGAATTTCATTGAAACTAGAATTATGTCCTTTTATTGCAGATATTAAAATATTTAATCTATTTAGTAATTCTTGTGGATCATCTGGTAAAAATACAGTTGTTTCGGTTTTAAAACCTTTTCCTACTTTTACTCCTGATGAAACTAATCTTTCTAAATCTTTATATCGTCTAAGAGATTTTGCTGCACCAACTCTATCTAACATAGCTTTATATTTTATAAGATCTTCTACAGCATAATTATTTAAAGCTGCTCCTCTTAAAAGATTAACAAAATTTCTATCTAAATTAAAAGGAGATTTATCTGGTGAAAAAATTAAACCTCGAATAGGTTGTGGAAATATTTCTTTTTGTCCGAGATAAAATCTAGGTATTGTTTTTCCATCTATAAATGAAATAGAATGTTCAAATTGCATAGATTTTGTCAACTTCTTATTAAAGTTTGATTCTAGTAATCCATAGTCATCTAATATAGTTTTGTGAGCTGGATCTGTTGTATTAATTTGTTTATCATTATTTGTAAGTTCTTTTTCAAGCTTTTTAAATGGTTCAATAGTTTTTTCAAAATCAGTTTTTACTTGCTCGGTTTGCTGCATTTTTTCAAACATATCAGATTGAATACCAGCTTTTATCATTCTATGTTGAAGATGATTTTTTTTCATAATATTTCTTTGTTTTATTAACTCTTCTAATTGTTTTATTCTTTTAAAATTATCAGCTCTAATTTTATCCATTTTCAAAATATAATATTTGAATTTTGTGGTAACATTGGAATACAACAAAAACATTTTACTGAACAAATTATTTTTTTATTGCTTTGTTGTCTGACATCTTTTCGTTTAAAGTTTTCTCGTTTTAAGTTTTGTTTAATAAAGTTTTGTTTAATAAAGTTTTGCTAAAATTTTCGCTTAAAGTTTTTAGCTCTTCTAAAAAGAATTTGTCATTTTCTTCATTAGAAATTTTACCATCAGTAAAAGTTTTATCATCCTATTTATTTTTATCACCAACTTTTTCTGTCTGTGATTGAAATGATATTTTATTAGCTTCATTAGCTATTTGATCAAATTTTTCAATCTCATCTAACGTAATAACATTATCATCACATACTCTTTGAAAGTAGTAATGTAGTTTATCATAGACTTCTT
Source organism: Prostheceraeus crozeri (assembly GCA_907163375.1). NCBI lineage: Eukaryota > Metazoa > Platyhelminthes > Polycladida > Euryleptidae > Prostheceraeus > Prostheceraeus crozeri. The sequence continues at coordinate 67,172 of CAJQUW010015504.1, read as the reverse complement.
TAATATGTAAATGCTTAGTTTTTAATGATTTTCGTTTCTTTGATATTAAAGATTTTTCTAACATTGTAATAAGTGAAGTTGTAAAAACACCCGTACCTGTTAAAGCTGTAGCAACTACTGGAATTACTAAAACACCTGAAGATATAACAATTGTTAAAGCACCTAAACTTATTGTTAAGAATATGCCAATTCCTTGTGTTACATTCTTAACTTGAGTCCATCTCTTTCTTAATTTTTTATAATGCTCGAATCTTAATAATAATTGAGATTCCTTATCTTTCATATACCTTACTCTATCTTTGTGTTTTTCTTTATTCATTTTTTCAATGTTAATCTTTTCAATGTCCATTAAAGTAGAACTACGTTCATATGATAACGAAGGATATATTCTTGCGGTTTCTTCCATTTTTGTTTCTTCCATTTTTAAAGAAATATTATTAGACACATGATATATTTTAAAAACCTGAAAGATGGATAAAATTCTCAAATTTGAGATTCTTAACATTTCTGATTTTCGGTGTCCTGGAACGGTCATGATTTAAGCGAGAAAATTGTAATTCTCAAATTTTGAGATTCTTAACTTTTATGATTTTCGGTGTCCTGGAACGGTCATGATTTTAAGGGTGAAAATTGTAATTCTCAAATTTTGAGATTTTGAAAATTTGAAAATTGGGTATTTTTAAAAACGCTTAAATTTTCGCCCTTCGGCCACGTGAAATTTGAAGTCTACCTAAATTTTTGAAATTTTGATTTTTTGAAAAAACCCGCAAAAGTGTGACATCCGGCGCAAGCGAAGTGAAGCAAAGCGAAGCGAAGCGAAGCGTCGCGCCGGATGTCACACTATATACTACACTATATACTACTGAGACGTACAGTTCGAAGAAGCGTAGGAGGTCAAGACAAGTTGGATTACAAGTTGAGTTACTAAGCAAAGACGCAGGAAAAGTAAAAGCCGACTAGAGCAGCACGTTCTGAATCTAGACGTCGAGTGAAAACAAGAAAGCGCAAACGAAATTCCACAGCGACTAGAAACAAGTCAAAACGAAGGAAGACAACATATTTATAGATCTAATACGATGCAGAGTATCAACTCGGCTTTGTGTTTCTTCGATTCTCCCCCTCATCAAACAGACATCATCTCCTCAACAATTGTAGACATAGTCCCCACAACAAATATCGATGGTAACCAACAGCCTATTCAGTTTGATATACCTGCCAATCCTCAAGATTATATTGACTGTCAATCCATTGATTTAGAATTGTGTATACAAATTAAGAAGACTGATGGCAAAAATATTGATTCATCCAAGGATAAAGTGGGATTGGCAAATCTTCCTATTGCCAGTCTGTTCTCAGATTTGTATCTAATATTGAATGACAAACAGATTGAAGGAGGGGATCGAGCATATCCATATGGAGCATACATACAGTGATGTGAAATCCAAAGGAGTATACCTTGAAATTTTTTTGAAAATTCGTTTAAGTTATGGTGCAAAACATTTATATTAAAACAGATACCATTGTCTCTATATTGCTTTAAAACATGAATAAACATACGAAAGCACATACAATTGTCCTTTAATATTTTGTTTGTCCTCCTTTTGCTGCCACACAAGCAGCCACACGCTTTGGCATGGACCTGATGAGTGTTTCGCAAGCGGGAGAAATTGACTCGTCTCTGTGCCAGTATTTGATTTAAGACGCGATGAGTGCATTTCTTGTTGTAGGATTGCCCTTACTAATCTTGACCTTCAGCATATCCCAAAGGTTCTCGATGAGGTTCATGTCCGGAGAGTTTCCTGGCCAATCGAGAACCTTCAGCTTCAAATCATCACGAAGAGCATTGGTGATGTGACTTGCTTTATGGCACGGAGCGCCATCATGCATGTAGATAAAATCTGGAGGGGATGCTGAACCATACCAGTCACGCAACTGTGGAACCAGTCTAGTTTTGAGCACGTCCAAATACTTTTCGATATTCATATTTCCAGTAACAATGTGAAGCCTCCCAATTCCTTTGCCAGATATAACACTCCAAATCATCAGGGATGTTGGGTGTTTCACTTTTTGTCGGATGCAGTCTTGGTGAAACTCTTCATCAGGTCGTCTACGAATCCAATGTCGTCTGTCTTCCAAGATTCGGATAATCGACTCGTCGCTGAAACCCACTTTCAACCAGTCATCTTCAGTCCAATGTTTGTATTTCTTTGCCCATGCAAGTCGCTTTGCTTTCATTGTATCCGTTAACTTGGGTTTTGCACGAGGTCGACGTCTATTATAGCCCAATTTTATAAGAGCACAACGTACATAACTTTCAGAAAGATTCACTCCAACATTCCTGAGTACAGCTTGCAATTCACGGCTTGTTACACTGCGATTGGCCTTCACACATTTCGTCAAATGTCTTTCAACACGCGAAGTCAATATCCTCTTTTTATTCTTGTTTCCAAAACGCCTGGATCTCAGGTCGTGATCGAAATTTTTGGCTACACGACTCACAGTCTGTTGAGATGTTCCACTCATTTCAGCGGCTTGCTTCTGTGTTTTACCACACTCAAGATAAGTCAAGATACGAGCTTTAACAGTCTCTGAAACGTCCTTTTTCCTGACCATAATGGCAAAATTAAGCACAACTGTCTACCACACTCAAATGGGGGAAATGAATTTTTATCTTGAAATACTGCGCAAATTGACACACGCCAATTGATTGGAGTAATTGTAAGTCAATAGGAATCAAGTTAGGCAAGAAGTTTGTTTTTCGTACGTCACACCATTGTATAAGTACTTATGCACTCAAATTCTGCCAATTTTCACGGCTTCCTCCTTTGGATTTCACATCACTGTACATACAGTGACGCAATTTCAAAAGCAAGCTAAACAATCACACTTGCAAGTTGCTGGGTGGTATGATGATCAGCAAGGGAAATTTGATGATGTCTCAAATACAGGGTTGAAAAGACGAATGGATTTAACAGCGGATTCAAAGGAATTATACTTGAAAGGACCTGTCTATCTTGATTTCCTTCGTCAATCTAGATATCTGCTATCACAGGTTAAAATGCAAACAAAATTTATTCGTGCAAATCCTGAGTTCGCGTTAATGGCTTTTGGAGCTACAAACTATCAAATCAACATAAGTAATGCCGTGCTCAATGTAAGGCGAGTAACAATGAACCCGTCACTCATCAACGAGCATGCGACAGGATTGAGGAAAAACAATGCAATATATCCAATTAATCACAGTGTGTTGACAAACTTCACAATTGGTGCGGGATCATCCTCACATGCCTACCCAAATATTTTTTCCCACTGCAATGCCGAAGGTGGTGTATATCACATTTGTGGAAAATGAGGCATTCATAGGTGCTTTTGAAAAGAATCCGTTTAATTTCCAACACTTTAATGTTAACAAACTAGCACTCTACCAGGATGGGAAATTTGTATCTTGCAAAGCATATGAGCCTAATTTCAAAGATGGTAAATTCGCACGTGAATATGGTTCTACTTTCACCGCCCTCAACATGTGTAATACAGATTATTCAAATGGAATTACAATGGATATATATGTACAAGAATGGCTACTTCTTCATTATGTACAATCTCACAGCAGATGCAGATCTAGGTGTTGAAAGCGTAGGAGTTACAAAGCCTGGAAGTGTACGACTGGAGGTATCATTTGAGTCACCTTTGAAGAAACAATTACTTGTCTCATTTACGCTATCTATGATAGCAAAGTTGATTCCTCTCGATCTCTTGTAGATTGAATTTTGAGTTTGCTTTTGTAGTTAACATCCGATTTACAACTTCCAATCGTTTGATGTCCTCCATCTTTAATGAGTGACGTTATCTGTGGTAGTATCTCCCTTGTAAAGGTTTTCCATGTGACGTCACTGAAACGAAAAGATCGATATTCAACATCTTCCCGTTTTGGTGAGCAGACGTATAGTTTGACTGTTGAATCACACTTTATCCATACCTTTTCATCGAGAGGAATCTTGATCCGAGTCTTATGGTTGTCAATGAGATCAGCGAAGTCTTTCAGTGAAGGCAATGCGTCAATACTAATGCAAACGCCGAATGTTTTCGAACACTATTTGGTATTGAATGACGAAATGCTACTCTTTTAGGATTTGTTATGTGAACGTTTTGAACGTCAATAAGTTTCCATCAACCGTATGCATAAAAGTTGAACTAGTAAGTCTAACTTCGACCAGGGTAGTTCGACTTTCTCCAGTACGACTACCCAAGTCGCATGCAGGATGATTCACTTGAAAAAGTCAAACTAGTCTACAACACGATCGTTGTCTGACGTGAGTGACTGACGTCATCTTCTCAGATTGAACATTATCATTGGTTAGCGAGATCAAGGACATTTCTTATTCATACACTCAATTGTGTTTGCACAGAACAGCAAACATACTATTTTCAATGCGCACGACGGAATGGATGAGAAGACGGAAATAGTGTTCCTGCACATACTTAAGGAGCATACTTTTCTCCTTAAAAAAGGCCATACCAACGAAATGCGACAGAAGAAGGAGATTGGATGGACTTCTGTTCAACAAAAATTGTTTGTGTCAACCGGCAAGAATTTCGATATTGAGAAGTTGAAGAAGAAGTGGAATAACATACAGAGTAGAGTAAAAGAAAATATTCGCAAACGAAAACAGACCGGTGGTGGTGGAAAAATTGATATTTCGGAGAATGACGATCATGTCATGGACATCCTATGAGAAGCCTATCCGGTTTTGAATCAGTGCCCTGGCGCCATAGACACATCCAATAAGGAATCTGTGAGTTTTACCGACCTGCAGGAAACTTCAAATTCTACCGTAAGTCAAACATCAGTCGTCACGTCATCTCCAGTATCTGCACCTACATGTACATCACAGAAAATTTCTTCTTCACGCAACCAAGGGAGATGCCTGATCTCTTGGCCCAGAGACTTCGCTTGGAGGAACAACGATTGAAATGTGAACAGGAGCGATTACAGGTGGAAAAGCAGCGCTTGCGAGTTGAAACAGCGCGACTGGAGATAGAACTTCAGCAGGCTTCTTCATCGTCCGACATGCAGAGAATCATTAGTGACTCGTATAAAATTATTGACAGTTTTTGATATTTTTTATTACCTACTTTTTTAATTACATAAATATAGCGTATCTACACAGCGTATGTGTTTTATGTGAAATTTATCATAAATTAATTTCGTAATATTCATGAACTGTCTTCATTTCTTAATACAACCGATCTTTTAATGATAGATTTTTAGTTGCTACACAATTTTATTCATTATTCTTTTTATTTTGCATCATTAAATTTTCCGATAATTGAAGTTGAACATATAAGAATTTGCGTAGTAAAGGGAACTACTGTTAACACCTGAGTTAACTCGGGTGTATACTCCGGTGTTTACTCCGACCTCGGGTAAACGGAGTTAACACTTACACTTACACCAAAGATGAAATTACCCAATAAGAAGTAAACAGACGTTATGCAGAATCCCTGTCTACTATGTTCCATTCTAAAAATCGGATAATAAAAATAGCAATTTTCCAAGTTGCTACAATAGACTTTACTAGAAAAAGCTTTAAGGAAAAATAATTATTATTCTAGAAAAAGCTCTCAAACTAATATTTTTGTAATTATACACCGACATAGACAGATTTTGTAAGCCCTGTAATGTAGGCCCTATATTAATGTCACAACACAGATGCAAGCCAAATCTAAAATCAACATCAATTAAGTTGCGAAGCAGCCTCCAAGCGTGCCACGCTTCCAGCCATACGAAGATGATCATCATCTTCCAACATGTTTCCAGCAATCGATGCATCACCATCTGGTTGTTCTGACTGTGGAGTTCTGTCAGATTCATCCGTTTGATCGGATCTTGCAAACGCTTGGCTAAATTGTACAGACTACAACAGGCTACAATCGTGGGACACACTCTCTTGATACTTATGCGTAAAGGGATGTGGAGAGCAGCAAATCTGCGCTTTAACTGACCAAAAGCTCTCTCGATGCAATTTCTCGTAGATGCATGTACTCGGTTAAAGCGCTCCTTCACATGACCTTGGGGGTTGCTGAACGGAGTAAAGAGAAATGGATTCAGTCGATATCCGCCATCACCAAGTAAAATTCCATCTAGTTCTCTGCTTAAAAGTTTGTTGTAGACACCTGAGTTACGAAAAATTCGAGAGTCATGTGTACTCCCCGGCCATGCTGCAACGATGTCCAAAAAAGCACAGTTGTGATCACATATAGCTTAAACATTGATTGAATACCAGTTCTTTATGTTCATGTATTCCTGTCCAAATTGAGAAGGACGAATAATTGGAACGTGTGTACAATCAATGCATCTAATAATATTTCCTAAACTAGACACTTGGTGAAATCCGTGCTTCAATTCTATGAGATCGTTTGGAAAACGTATTTCTCCACTCATTCGTCGACAAATTGAGCGCGTTACATTCCAAACTACGCGTGAAACAGTAGTTTGGCAAACACATAACCAGGCGGCGAGGGAAAGTTGCATGGATCCTGTGGCGTAGAACCGCAAAGCTAAGCACACTTGTTGAAGAGGCAGTAGAGATTTGTTTCTAGATGTCGGGTGCCGCAAATCAATTTCTAGGAGGTCAGTGATTTCAAGAATGTTGGTAGATTGAAAGCGAAATAATTCCTTGATTTCTACGCGATCGTAACACTCCAAAGGATTAAGCCTGTCCTTAAACTTTCTTTCCCTGCGAAGTTGAGAGGCAGCATACATTTGTAGTTCGTAATCCATTACAGAAGCAATTTGGCGAATGTCAGACGCGTCTAGTCACCTAACACCTTAACTAGATATAATTGAAGTCCAACTAGCTAGTTCAACTGTGGAAAATGCTTTGTGCATACTACTAGGTAGTTCAACTTGGGTTTTAAAGTCCAACTAGGCAATTTACTACCCAGTTCGACTTCTGTGCATACGGCTACATGTTCTAATGTAATGAGGCATGTTCCGAAGTTTCAAATTTAAGTTTAATGTTTGTCTAAAGTTTGTTATTTCATTAGCTCAACATATCGGAATGATGTTGAGGACAAAGTCTTCACATATCCATTCACATTAGGACTACCTATGTATTAGTAATCATTTCTACATATCGGAAAGATGTAGAAATTTCAATTTTAGTAAGACTACTTATGTATTAGTAAGTGTTGCTACATGTCGGAAGATGTAGCAGTCGCAAGATCTATTACAAGTGGAATATTGTATTGCATTTATTTAGACTTATTCTACATCACCTGTGACAGGAAGGCATCTCCTTCTCTTTGAAGGTGGGGGAAGACCTAGACTAGTGTCCATATGGTAATGATAGATTTTTATCTAGCCAACAGCGCTTATCCTCCCAAAGTGAAAGACCTCGCTTCCTAAATGATTTTGTGCTAACAATGTGATTTTTTGAATTTATAATTGTCATATCTTCAGTTGTATAATTCTCACTATAATAGACACTCCTATAGTCATTATGTTTCAATTTTTTAACTGCTGCTCTCTGAATTCCTTTTGCACGTTTGATGCTATGATTCGTAGAGTCTAGGTATTTCATTGAATACATTTTCGGTTTTAGTAAGATCATTTCCTCAAGCAACTTTCCAGCACACTCATCCTTAAAACAACCTAATCTAGCTTTGTTTGTAGTTGAGTATAGTCGGTGATGACTGTCATAGTTTGAAGAGTCAAACTTTTCACCGAAGTATAGAAGTATATCTTCCAGGTGGACAGATGGTGATGTGTATAGACATAGGAAGAAACTGTCAGTATCACCTCCACAAAGTCGCGTTCTATTTATCAGTGGACATCCTTTTAGATCATTGTAATATAATTGATACATTTTCAACTTACTATAGTCAAGTACTATTGAAGGTTTGTACATTACCATACCAACCAGATCTTCATCAAATATTTTGTGTTGAACATAGAGAGGATGATTTGACAATTTCAGTAGTTGTTTCTCATTGTTGACTAGTTTAAATTTTTTCATTCTTCCCTTTTTTACATTGTTTTACCATATGAAGAATTATTTTTCAATTTGTAGAATGACTTTTCGAAGTCAGTGTTTGATTGAACCCTCTTTTGAGAGTTCATATCAATGTATCTTTTTAACCAAGGCTTTTGTGTGAATTTTATGCCACTATGAATCTTCTTGATTCTCATGCCCATGGTCAAGCAAAATTTTAAAATTGAGTAGTGGACTACATAATTTTCTCCATCAAATTTGATGGAGCAGAAGTTTCTTGATTGAAGAAAAATGTGTATTTGCTCTTACTTCTTTATATAAATTTTTCATATAGTTTGAAAACATTCTCTTTTCAATCATCTGCATTTCTGGAGCACCATCATCATCTATATTTTGAACATCTTCATTTAAAAAATTATCTAATTCACTTTCATTCAACCATTTGAGTGGGGTAGATTCCTACTGAGTGAAGAACCGTTAAGGTTATTAACATCTAAATAGGTCAAATGTCGACTTTCATGCATATTATTTCCTAATTCTTCAATGCGTGCACGCGCTCGGTGAATGTTGGTGAAAGTCATACCCCCTCTAATTCCTCGTTCAAATAAATTGTACATATTTTCATCTTGTATGTAGTGTGGGGGATCATTGGAAGAGAAGTTTAATGCTGAGGTAAAGCTTAGATGTGGGAGACTGACAAAATGTACAGGGTCGACTTCATCCTCACGTTGACTCAATGCTCTAAACACTTCAAATATGTCTGCCAACAATAAAACATCTAACTTATGATATGCTAGCATGTAATCATCAAATGTGCTACAATTAAATTCAATCCATGCCTTGCTAGTGTGTTCATATTCACTATCGGAACAGTGCTCACGAGTAAGATCATTATAGAATTCAAATTGTGGTGGTAGACAGTTTTCCGTCGTGTTTAAGGTTTTGAAGTATGAATATGGAAACACTCCCTTCTGATATAAAACATTATCACTTTATTGTGGAAATTCTGCCCTTAATGTCTCTACATGCTCGTAAGTTTGCAAGCCCTTGGCTAATTCACTCAAGGATGCACTTAGAAATTGAAGAGTCTAAAAAGTTTAGTTTAAAGTATACTGTTTTCCCTTTGTATTCATTTACCGGAACACTGACGGATAAAGTTATATATTTTTCAGCAGTTGCTGCTACAACATCTAATTTCCAAGACTTCATTCTTCCAATCGCTTTATAGCAAACGATGTGACTGTCATAATTTTTAAAGTTGCGGAAAAATATGGGGAGCTCCCGTCTATTAAGTCTTAACCGAGATTACATTTCCTACATAATGTTTGCCTATATCGTCCGGTGATATGATCATGATCACGAACTTTTATGACTTCATCGCTGAATTTCGATTTACATTTGTTGCAACATTCTGCATTCTCATGGCTTGCTTTTTCATCCGCTGACAGTGTCATTGGTTGCCTAGTTGTTGCACATTGGTTGTCATATAAGTCTTGGGCTACAGTTTCTAAGTGATGCAAGAAACTAATAATGCAATTTTCTCCCTCAAAGAGGTAATACTTGTTTTTTTAACTTGTTGTTAAATTTCGATTGAAGGGCATTATGCCAGACATGATAAGCTCCAATGGCCGCAGGTTTATGTATTTTATTATCGATGTAGCACTCTATATCTGCATAAATTACTAAAGGAGGACTTAGTTGATATTCCATGCTACTTGTTAGTACTTTTAGATCTGACGGCATTTTTTCTATTTGTGCTTTTCCTCGAATGCAAAACTGGATGTGTCGTTCTAGTGTTGTCTTATATGTGAATGACTGAGTGCATCTTTTGCAGAAGTATTTGTCTTTTTAAAGTTCTCCTATACAATCTTGACAGCTTTAGAATTCCACAATAGTGTGCTGCTCCATTGTTTAGAATTAGCAAAATATTAACCTTTTTGCCTACCAGTAAAGTTACTATTGTATCGAACACCTTTGAGTCCATTTTCATAACAGTGAATGTTAATTTTGATATCATTATTTTTCTCAAAGTTTGGAATGTCTTTGATTGATACTGGTGTGGAAATACCTTCTATATTTAGCTCAGATGTCCACTTACTATATGATTTTATTTCATTCCTTGAATAAGGTACTTCATTATAATACAATATTGATAAAACTGCATATAGGAAGCAATCACTTGCATTTGAATTAACATTAATGACAGCTCTAGAGTTTTTTAACTTCTTTGGTAGAGGAAATGATTGTCCACCTGACAGTATTGGACTTGATATTACATTGAACTCTATATTTTGTACATCATCTATAATCCAATTGCTACCCTTTTTTGTGAAGGCTTCAATATGATTTATCAGACTATTTAGATGATCCTGAAACCAAGCATCATAGTCATAAATATAGTTTGAGGATGATGAGGTAAAGTGTGCGAGAAAAGTTTCTTCTTCTTGAGGATTAGAACGGACATAACGAATTTGTGCAATCAGACGACCGCGCAATTGATAGCTCCTCAGTAAGTCAGACACTAAATTCCCTAACATGGAACGCATGTTTTCTAAGAATGATGTTATGTCCAAAGTAGGTGTTGTTGGCGTGATACACACGTGCATGGCCATTGAGTGCGCTTTCGCTGAGACTAACAGTTCCATAGTTATTATGCATATTTATCTCACTATTTGTATTATGTACATTCATATGCTGTCGAAATCTACTTATAGAGTTATACGTTTTGCCACACCGAGAGCAGTATTGCATAAAGCTTTGTATGTTAGTTGAAGCGCTGGTTGTTGGTTTAGAAGTAGATCTATTTTGATTATTTGAATTTGACTCTGTTATGCTATCATTCGGTTTATTATTGCACACAAGTTTATGCCTCTTAAGATTATCTATCATGACGTTGCAAATTGCCTATGAGAGTGAACACTTTTCCACACTTGGTACAGACAACCATGATTATTGATGAGGATTGAAATTAGCAAGCCCTTACATACATCTATCATCTAACGACGTCAGTGTCATCACTAGCCAATACCACAATACCATATGTTCCGATCTGTTGAAAGAGAAAACATAAAATTTAAAGTAATCTATTTTTTCCAAAAGTAAAAAAAGAAGTTAGGGCTTCACGCACTTCACGATGCCACAGTGATGTAGTTTCAAAAATCGTCCAAAAATAGTTCCCAAATCGTCCATCCGCGTCAGTCTTAGCCTATGGATGGTGTTATTGCTACACTCGACGTGGACTAAGGTCTCTTTGTCGTGTCGTTGGCTGTTAGTTACTTGTGAGGCCAACAGGAGGTTTGATTGTTATGTTTTGCAATGACTCAACCAAACCTCTGTTCTCCTCCATTAACTGAGCCTCACGAGCCTCGGACTGTTTCAGCCGCTCTTGGCAACGCCGTAATTTGTTTTCGATGTCCTCCTCCTCCGTCGTTGCGTCGAGGTCCACGTTGTACTCGCGCACTGGGAGAGGAGCCTTAAGGCGCGTTTACACGTGACACTTTATTGCTGCCACCTGCAATCAGATGGCAGAGGCCGTTTACACTTGACACTAAAAAGTTGCTGACGCTCGAGGAAAAATTGCTACTGACACTTTATCGATCTATGATGAGTCAGAAAATTGCTGGAGATTGCAGGAGCGTTTACACTTGACACTTTTAGTCGACACTTATTCTTCACGATATCATCGAGAAAGCGAACAGCTGCAGCAGTTACTGCATACATCTTGACGAAGAAAACAAAGTGTGAACGGTGAATATGGTTGAATATGATTGTACTGGCTTCTTGTGTACTGCACAACTATCTTATGACGAAGAAAGAATCGGCGAAGAGGTATGCTCCAAAAGATTCATTTGACACAGAGAACTTTAAAAATGGTTCAATTAAAAACGATTCTTGGCGCATGATGGGAATGCCTGAAGCAAACATGATGCCAATTGAAAGAAGCTGCAGCAACAATATTGCGGATTCTGCAAAAACAACACGAGAGGAATTTCGAGATTTCTTCGTGACACGCGATGGTGAAGTTTCGTGGCAGTATAAATTTATCTGACATGAATTTTGACTTTGACAAGAAAGCTATTCATTTCATACCTCATTACAAGCACAAGGAAAACAGCTGTGCTATCTTATTTGTTTTCTATTGATTTTTATCAACAATTGTCTCTCAGCATCATCTACGTACAGTATTTTGAAAAAATGGAGAACCCAATTATGATTCTTTGAAAACTATTATTATTCATGTTTCTTTAGTTGCTATAGGCCCTATGTGCAACGATAAAATGACATAGAAACAGAACATAAATAAGAAAATAGCCTGTATTGAGGTGATATAAGTCTAATTGTAGATTTTCTACTGGAGCATTATTGCTGAATTTTTTTGGCAATTGTGCGCTTCAAAACAATAGATCGTTTTTGGAAGAAAAGAAAGGTAGGATTGACAATAAGCCTTTACTGTTAGATGGATACAATGACGGCTATAAAATCGATATTATATAAAGTAACATTATCATCAATTCTCCAACTGAATGTCCATAATAATGTGCAATATACATGCACATTTCTTCCCTGTATTGAAAGAAGCGATCTAGTGATGGGATGCCGTCACTATCTGATTAAAAGCTTTCTTGCATTTTTTGTTGTAAGATATTTTTTGAAACATTATTAGAAATTAGAACTTTTCACGATTAAATCAATTAATACAAGACTGCATGTATCAACCATAACTCATGAATTGTTTTCACCTCACTTCATTTCATTAAATGCTGTGTATTTGTTACTGCATACATCCAGACAATGCAAGAATGCTATACCACATTTTCATTTCTAGGTATACATGAATATAAAAGCTATTGCAGAAAGCGCATAAGTAGACCTATATATGAAAAATTCAAGTCAAATCTATAGGCCTATGTGTAGCGCAAGCTTAGAAGATGGTTCCGCAAACCCTCGTGAAGATAGCTTACACGGTTCACCATCCAAAATTCATTGCCCACCACTGTTCTACACCATAACATAACAATAATACGTATATGTTTCTACAATTTATTTGCTAAGTACCCTGAAATTTTTACATCAAATTTGTAAAATTTTATTCAAATCTAGAAAGTAGGCTTAATAATGTACATTGTAATACGCAAATGATATATCGATGCTGAAACTCACCAATGTATCAGTTGATTCGCGACATTCATTTGAGCATTGAATAAACTTTATCGCCTCGTAAAACGGCCATTTCGTTACGAATTTGTCGCCGGCACCACTACCAGACTTCATTTTTTTTTGCTTTTTGAGTTCGTTGTGGAACTGACTCCTGAGGTTGTGCATTTTTCGCTGAACCTCTTTGACTTCCATGTTAAATTTTCCGGTAATCTTCTTCCATGCTTCGACCTTCCTTATTCTGACGCGATATTCATGATTGTGGACATTCCACAAACACGGATACAGTTCGTATTCACCGATCAGTTCATCGGTTAATGTTCTTGTCCACTCACATTTTGTTTGTGTCATTTCACTCTCATTCATCGTTGAACCAGAGATCATCGTTTCACAAGATGTTTTGCTGAATGTTGTATAAATCTGTCGATGTCGATGTCAACATAACAGCCAATCAATCAATGATTCATTTTACTCGAGAAAGATGAGTCTCACCTGCTGATGCTTTTATCTATTGACCGGTTGTCAAGCGGCCTAGCACCGATACATGACTGCAAAGTCGACGATTATATTCCCACGCATGTCTGTGGTGCGGAATTTCAGGTCAAACAATGCTTAATACTCCCACAAGCCGGTGGAGTTTCTTGTATAATGACAGTCAGGAAAATCAATCCTGTCCTAGCAAAATGAAGCTGAAATTGATGTTAACTGTATGCACAATAGCACGCAGTGGAAAAAGCAGAACATATGTATGTATGAACTATGCATGGTAGCACATCATTAGTAATTTAATGACAGGCGATAATGAAAAAAGCAAGAACAAATCCAGCCTCGAAGAAGTCAGGTTTCTGTGTTCCGATCACGGTCGTGTCACGTGTGAGTGTCGGTACTTGTCGGTAAAAGTGTCAGCTAAAAGTTGCGCCTCGTTCAACTGCAGTGACACTTGTGGCAGACACTTTCCAGAAAGTGTCAGGAGCCGTTTACACGTGCAATATTTTCACTGACACTCGGTTGCAGCAACTTTTAAAAATGTCAGCAATCTAGTGTCAGACGAGAGTGTCAGAAGCGTTTACACGTGCAATTTAGGTGGCAGCAATAAAGTATCATGTGTAAACGCACCTTTAGCAACTGCGGCTGGGATAGGTGTTGGAGAGGAAGGAGCTGCGGTCGGGATAGGAGGTGTTGGAGAGGAAGGAGCTGCGGCTGGGATAGGAGGTGTTGGAGGGGAAGGAGCTGCGACTGGGATATGAGCTGCTGACGATGGGGCCAATGTCATCATCGGCGACAGTGGTAGGTGGACAGTCCAGCTAGGTGACGCCCGGATGATTGTGAATGAGATCTCTTGAGATGCAAACATCACGGAGTCCTGTAATTGAAAGGAACAATTGTTTATCATCTATTTACCATTTTTGGCATTAATGAGATACAAATGTGAATTCCTCTTACCTCCTGCTGGATTGCGATTTTTTGATCGGATCCACTCTCCTTGTTAAGAGTCACCGAATCATTCTGAAAGATGAATTAATCAATTGTAGACGAATCAATATTGATAATCAAGTGAGTTTCAAAATAAATTTTAATGAAAACAATTCTGTACACATGCAGTCAACCAATCATGATACTTACATGTACACCAGAATCATCATCTTCGTCGGAAGAGGACGCCGGAGATGAAGTCGCTGAAGTAGTGGCTTCATCTTTGGATGAGGAGTCTGAATCCTCCGATGTTAAGGAGTCATCCGATGACTCGCGAATCGAGTACGGTTTCTCCTCATTGTCCTCTACCGACGTAGTTGTCGCCGGCGTAGACAAGAAGCTCCTCAGCGACGGAGATCGCATAGACTGTAACGAAAAATATGATAACATGTTTGCAACTCACTGACGAAGCATGTACGTTCTTGAAAATACGTTCAGTTATTGTTGACTGAGACCTATGTAATGACACTTACGGGACTCGAAATTAGCTTTCTCTTCGGAGAAGGTAAGCGAGGTATCTTTGGGCAGCTTTGGACACTTGGAAACAGCTGAAAGTAAAAAAATTCATGTTTAATTTCACATTGAAAAGTAATAAATAACGCAATTTTTCAGCCACTTTATCCTCGTTGAAATTAGCCTTTGTCGGTCGAGGCAACTCACTCTGAAATGTTTAAGCAATGCTGATATACTTCATGCACAGAAATAATTATATGAGTCAATAAATTCTTACATCTTTAGCGAACAGTTTCTTCCGGACCAACACCTTGGCTTTCTTTGGTGGAGGCATCACCACATCCTGAAATGTTCAACGACATATAATCATTTCATACATAATGAAGTAGTATTCTATTTATCTGCTGTGAGCCAGTTATCCTTTGAAGCTAGCATGTACAATAGGGTTGTCCAAAAAAAAACAACTTTGAAAAACTAACTTCTACATCCCATGCCCCTATTTCTACATAGATAAGTAGTAAGCTGACAAATTTTTAGGAGATTTGAAGCAAATTAACCCTTTCATTCTTAAATTAAGAAGGAGTTACTGAAAAAAATATTCCTTTGGAGAAATAATTGCTTTTGCTATAAGAATGCTATATGACATCCAAAACATAGAAAATTCCTTGTACATAAAAAATCCCAGACTGTATCCATATGGAAACATTAAGAATGAGCAGTTACAAATTATGTGATTTTATGGAGCTCCATTTACGTGAAATCTAATGCTACTTGTCGATCACAAATACCTATCAATAATGCAGTTATCAATCATGTAAACGTGAAGTATGGTAGTCAAGAAAGCAATTATTTCTGTCATTCAAACACAAATGAATTCGACACTTCATACACATCCAACGAGTTTGACCACCAGAGCAATGTTTACATCTCCCCTTCGTGCTATGGCTAGGCAAATGGTCAACATGATCAAATCGCACGACTTCTCCTGACGCTCTTTCATTTTGAATTCGACGTTTAAGTGGCTGGGTCACGGGTAAGCTCGGTCTTCCTGGCTTTCTGCCGCAGGACTTGTTGCACTTCACCAAACCTTCACATATGGATAATGTGAAGGTCTTTAGAGGTATCCTCGACTTCGAATTGTCCTCTTCAGCGTGTAAAGTTCGTCTGTATTCGAGCCATGAATTGTTGATTGCAGTGCCAATCAAGAAAAACAGAATACGCATGTAGAATGTGTTGCTTCGGTGGTCTATTCTGTAGAGATTGAGGAGCATGTCTTGCAGGTCGATTCCACCCATGTATTTGTTGTACTCAGATACGATGTTCGGGCGATTGATTTCGATCATAGTTTTGGTCTTTCTCTCATATCTGGTGCACAGCTCGATTGGATCCTTGCCAACGACAGTAGAGGCCAATGTCACTGCACGTCTTTTAAACCATCTGACGATTGTCAGTCCTGAGTTGAAGTCAATGACTTCGTCACATGCCCCTCGACCCTCTTCCTTGAGTTCCTTCTCGAGTTTGAGTGGTGCGCGCTCAATACGATTGCTTCTTATAGTGCCAGTCGAGTATATGTCAAATTCTTCTTTCAGGTGAAGCATGAGCGAAATGTTTGTGTAATAATTGTCCATGTATAATTTGCAGTTCTTAGTGCCTGTTGGCAAAGTGGAACACAAAGTCCGGACGATATTGCTGACCATACTGAATTCATTGAGGGGATTTATAATCGTAATGTAATTGACCAGACGACGGGAGATCATAATGATTTTTACCGAAACGATAGCAGCAAAAACTCCCCGAGTTTAGGTCGAAGTAATATTCCAAAAGTAAACAGACTGATCTTCGGCGTCCAGCGCCTTCGTTGGTCGATCTTACAATAGCGTTACGGGCCAAGCAAGCCGTGTGAAGATATATGAAGAGTGAGTGATATTAAGAATTGTGATGTCTGTATGAATGCATGTCATGTAAGAATGAAGTCAGATTGTAGTGTGGCAGTTCATATTTCCTGTTTATTGTAGGTTTCAAGTATGTGATTGCTTTGGCTTCTGTTATTGTTGTGTCTCGTGTGTTGAACAGTTTGCTAATGAGACCAACCTGAAAATTTCCGATGCTGCCCTCTCCATTGTGTTTATCTTGCAGATGTTGGTATAAGGCACTGGTGATGCTTTTATTTTCTATAGCTCTTTTGTGTTCTTGATGTCTCGTTTTTAGCATCCTCGCTGTTTTGCCGATGTAAAATTCTGCGCAATGTACACATATGTACTGATACACTGCAAAGCGGTCACTACAAGTATATTTACTGTTTACTAAGTCCTTACAAATACTACAGTCGCAAGATTTATTATTATTACTATTTTTTAGAAAAGACGCTGAATTACAGCCATACTCATTTGTCAAACTTATTGGTAAGCTATACTTCTTAATTAATTTATTAACCTTACGGTTGCAGCGATCAGTAACATACGGTAGCTTGAAATTTACATTCCCATCTTGACGTGCTTTACTTTGCTTCCTTAAAATACTTATATTCGTATCTTTTTTGTTGTAGCCATTATTTTCTAAGATATTTTCAAATTTGGAAAGGTTCTCTTTTCTGAGTTCGGGGTCATTGGACCGTTTGCTTATAGTATTAATGCTATTCCTAACATAGTTAGACTTTACATGCGCAGGTAAGAACGAGTCTTTTCTAAGAACGATGCCCGAATGGCATTCCTTTTGATACCAGGAGTACTCTAAATTTCCCCCCCCCCCTTATGCGAATTTGAATATCCAAAAAAGGTTTATAAAATTTATAATCTCCGTATCCTTGCCAGCGTACAAAACAAAATCGTGTAACATTCCAGATGCCGAAGCACGTGAGATCATCTTGAATCCCCATGGATGCGGCTTGTTTGGCACGTATTGTTTTGAAGAATGTCGCCCCTTGAATGGTATCATTTGCTCGTCTATGGCTTGATTCTCCTCCGTAGGGAGATTTCGTGACCGGTTTCTCACAGCATCATAAACTGCTCGAACCTTGAATATGGGGTCGTATCCATCCTCGCCACGCTTCTTCATTTCATCATTATTGCAGCAATGAAAGAATTGACGTATCCTTTCGAATCTTGTTAGACCCATTACTTCAGCAATGCACGGAACTCTCGTTGCTGGGCTCCAATAGTCTCGGTAAGCGGGGACTTTGATTACAGATGAATAGATCAGTATCCCAAAAAATTGTTCCATCTCTAATGGGTTTGTATTTATACCTTTTCCTGTGGTTTGAACGCCATGCATCAGGTTTGTCTGATCAGAGAGAGAAGCAAACAAAGTATCATTTAGGTACAACTTTAACCTTTCATAGGGAGTGATGTTAGGGTCGATATCAAGAACGTCATTTGAAGGAACATACGCTGCTGCTACTAGAGGCCTAGTCCTGTTATGCCTCCATCGATAGTTTCTTTCGCTGTTCTAGTATGCTTGAGTTTCAGAATAACTAGTAGTCGAATTGTCATTTGTTATGAGGGAAGAGGCGTCGTCATTCTCAACTTCGTCTCCTCTTCAACGTCTGATAAATCACCTGCTGGAATAAGTACATGTATCTCATCCGGGTCTTCACGATCACTTGAATACAGTCTACGAAAGGCCTCCGTTTTCGCCGTGCGGTAATGATTTTTTCGGTTCATAACTGTAGCTGTCCTGAAAAGAAAATATAAAGCGTTACAACAAAAGCTACAAACAAGGCAAAATTGAATTTGTGATATTTGCCTATCATATTTAGATGTAATTCGTCATATAATTTACATTATTATGGTAATGAACATCAGCGCTAGCGAGGCTACATTTGTACAGGCGCAGCAGTAGCTTCATCTTCTTGTCACCCGTTCATCAAGTCAAGAGGAACTCTTGTGTACAGCGCGAAGTGTGCAATGCGTGCACTGTATGCAACGACGTTCAGCGGCGATATTGTTTGTGTTTATCCACCACTGCGGGCGTGTTCTCAGTGGCGCAGTGGGTAGAGGACTAGAGTATGACCTGGAGAGATCAGAGTTCGAATCCCTTCAGAATTTTTGGACGACTTTCTGTCTTCAACTGATGTTTTACAAGAATGAATACGCTAGTGAACCAATTGAACTATTATTACATGAGTCGATGACGCGAACTTCAACTATTTAATATTCTTAATTACAACTAATCCATATCCCGTGTCCTATCCATCCTAGTAATGAAAAAAAGCCTTGTTATTTACAACTGTCTATTAATTAACCGGTCGGCTTCAATGCTTTTACGCATGCATCGCCTCTTATTGTTTCCATTTGGAAGCGCTGGATATAGGATGATATTTCCTAATCTTCTTAATGTGTCCATTTGGATACATGGTCAAAAAGCACGTATTTAAGCCTCAGGAAATCACCCACAAGTTCTAGCATGAATCATACAACATTCTCTGAGATATGATGTATGACTTAACGCTAAAAAGTGTAATGAAAAAGCTTGTGTATGTTGAAAAATACACGATAAAAGTACTTACTTCTCACAAATTGATGACAACACCACGTGCTTTCTTTTTCAACTTGAAATCAAATCAATTCGTAGCGAAACACTTTTAAACAAAATCTGAAATAAGGAAATCAAAACCAGTAGAAAGCAATGAAACAAACCAAGAGTCCTCAAACTGCCTGGTTTGCTTGAAGGAAGACGTAGAAGTATCGTGTCCATATGGATACGTTAAGAATGAAAGGGTTAAACACTGCCGCAAAATGGCATATTTTTATGAAGTATTTGAAATTTTGAGCAAATTTGAGTATTTTCGCACAAAAATTTAATTTTCAGACAACCCCAATCATTAAAACCTTTGCAGTGGTTTTCTATTTCTTATCCAGTACTTTATGTCGTCACCACATATTTACAGTTGATATAGGCCTAAAAGAAGTCAGTAGTAATAGAATAACATTTCATTTTAATAGAAATAATAAAGTTTCATTTTAATGAACTTTAGATCGGTTATCAACTGATGAACTAGTTTAATATTAACAGTTACTAAAAGTAATAACAAAATTCATGAGCGTGTGCACTGCACATAGTGTATCAGTGGGTGGGGATCTTGTGAATGTTACTTGTAGTAAGAAGATTTCGTGAACTTGGGCAACTTTTTCCTGTGATTTTCGACACACTGCAATAACCACTGCCTCTGTTCCTCATCCCGGGTAATCCTTGTCGCATACTCAGTAATCAGGTGAACGGACCTTTCAGCGGGATCATTCACAACCTTGACTCCATGTACAAAGGCTTTGAGAGACAGATAATCACTGTCTGACTCCCACCGCGAAGGAGGGCAATAAAGCTACTGATGGTCCAGTCCGAGAAGATGAAACACCAGCCAGGAACGACTCGTTATAAAGGAATCGAAATTTGTATCCAGGGTCACCTTCGCTTTCGAGAAAGCTGGCTTTCCAAGCGGAAATCTTTGCGGTACAGGGAACTGAAGCAATTTCTTTGCTGCTGCCTCTTTTTCGGTGTCATCAAATCGGTCGCAGGCGAACGCAAAGACAATAAGTTCAGGGGTAATATACCATTTGTGGCGATCTAATGCCTTCTGGATTGCGACAGCAACGCCTTTGTCAGTGACCCTTAACCGTTCCATGTCCTTGTGTAGCAACAGGTCATTGTACGCAGCGTTTGAATCAACTGGAGATTCCAGCCAATAGACAACATAAAATAAGGTTGTGAAGGTCAAGAAACGACGCATTTGAAGAATGAATTCACTTGGAAAGTTCAGTTGGTCCGAAAAGAGAAACATTTTAGCGTAGTATATAATCGAAGCCATCCACCGTGCGTTGCTTATACTGCCAGGCTTTCTAATTGTGCATTTTATGACATCTCCTAACAAGAGGAGAGAAAGCTCAGCCAATTCCCGGTAATCATCCCTAAGAAATGAATTCGTCAATGACAGCATCCACTTGAGTTGGTCAACCACTTTATTGCGGCGAATCTGAGGCCAAATACCATCCAGCTCAAGTCTTGTCATACCTCTTGATATGTCAATGTTTGTCCATTGCTTTTGGAATTCTGAGAACTTTGGGTTCGAAGATCCTGTCGTGTTCCCGAACACTTCGACGGACACACATCTGAGAAACACTTCATGAACATGATGTCGGCAGGCCAACCACATCAATTTCTTTTTCAACAGCCGTTCAAGAATTGTTGCAGCCCCGCGTTCAGTGCCTGTATTGCTTGATGTTGTATCAAACGAAAGACCCACTATGTTTTCCTCCAGCTTCCAATTCTGCAGAGTACTCAAAACGGCATTTGCCTGTTCAACACCAGAGTTGGATTTGACAACTGGAATTGCTAGTACCTTGCCTTCAGCGTCTCCGGAGTAATCACTCACAAGTACGCCTATTCGTTCCTCTGGCCAGAAACTCTCACCATTTTCCCATCCCAGTGAACCACACATTTATCCGATGGTGTGAATTCTTCTTTCAATGACTTGGCTAATACTTCTCGATTAGTGTTTCTTGATCTTCTGACTGAACTTGGGCTAATGACAAACTCGTCGATATGGGCAGTCGACGACTGCACAACGCTTGCCTTCGTTGAAGACAACTGATTCCTCGAGAGACCCATCCTGTCTGCTGATGATGTGATCGCACTTTCGTCCAGTAATCTTCTAAGCAGTTTTAAGGTCACCCACTTGTCATCATTACCATCATTTTGCTTCACTCTAGCGGCAGACGTTCCAGGGACAATGTACTCTTCTTCTTCTCTCTCCTCCTCGTCGTCTTCCTCACTTACTTCAATGTCTGACACATTCACTACAGCAAATTGTTTCAATCGCTCTTGCCTGTCTCTCTCTCTTGCTGTCTTTCGCAGCTTGCAGTCTTTTCACTTTGCCGCTTTTCTTTCCGCACCAAACTAACATCCACTGAACCAAAGCTGACACCATCATCACCTTCCCGCTGTCGCTGTAGAAATGTCTTATCCTCGTCACAAACAACATCCATTGCCTGTTCATTCGCAATATCAAATAAATCATCGAGATCAGCACTGAACAATGCTTCTTTAGCACGATAGGAGTCACCCTTTCTCAGCCTACTTTTCTTCACATTGCGATACTGGTCACAGAGTTTGTTCAATTTCCGCAGAATGCTGCTATACTCTATCGTTGGGACGCTAGACTTTTTCCAAAAAATGAGAACTTCGTCCACAGTTATCTTCATACTTTTAGCCACAGACATTCCTTCGTCGTTGTGATGAAAAAAATACGTCAACAGAACTTTCCTCTTCGAGGGAAGCCGAGCTCCGGTGATGTTTGGTGTACTTCTTCCGATGAGCCATACGTCAGTCCTTGTTCCCGACGAGCAAGCCATCTACAACGAATAGACAATGAAATAGACTATCTTTCACCGTATGACTTTGCACACTCCTGCGCGCGCATGACTAAAGGACATAGGCTACGTCAAGAGCTGTAAGCAATGTAGGTCAGGCGGTTGCTATGACTAGTAGCACTTCTGACCAAACGAATTCGTTGCATGCGAGGCGAAGCGATTCATCGACAGGAAGTGACTTATTGATTGTTACAAGAGCGGCAAAGATTACATTCATCTTGCCGATCAAATTGGAATAAAGAGGAGAACTGCATACAATATCATTTCTCAGTTCTGTAGTTATGGAAAAGAGAATTGCACCAGCATTAATGCTAAATATGAATATTTACCTGTTTCCAGTCCACGTCATTGTTATTCTGGTCATGCGCGTCTCATAGCTGCTATTTATAGAAATTATGTTTTGCAAAGTCATAAGTAAAGTGTGCTGAGGGTAAAATGTATAGTAACATGCGTGTAACTTATTATCATTGTCATTCAGATAATATGTATTATACAAATAATGACAGTATAATAAACTTAGCCAAAGCAGTTAAAAAGAAAATGTTGACGTACCTAAAAAAAAACTTCATTTTGCGGCACCTCTAAAGTTTGTCTAATTCCACTTATCTTTGAATGGGGCATAGCTTATGGTCATAGAACTTGGGGCATGGGGTGTAGAAGTTGAAAAAAAGAACTTCGTAAAATTTCTATATACTCTAGACAACCCTAATGTACAATTGATAGCACTCACCTCACAATCACTGAAAGTCTCATCGATGAACTCCCGAGACTTTTGAGGCTTATCCTTCGGAGCAGGTTCATCCAACTTGGAAAGCACGCCTTCAGTCGGTCGCTCCTTTCCAAAAAGACGCACCAACTTTTTCTTCTCAACTTTGGAGGTTAAGTTGATCCCCTTTCTTCCATTTTGTTGAGCACAAGGGGAATACTTGAGAATGAAGGCTTTCGCGGAGTCACTATTTGCCTTTGCATCGCTCCTTTCGTACCTCTTGCAAGTGAGACAGTAGAGGTAGGTGCAGTCCTCTCTGAAGGAGCATTCCCTGTGCCCGCTTCTGTTCGCATGTCGAACGGGCAGTTGACAAGTCTCACAGAAATGGAAGATGAGACGTTGCCGTGCGATACTTTCATGTCGAACCATTTCTGTAGAGGATAAAAAGACTTTTATTATAATTTAATCTCTTATTAAATGAGAAATCATTTATGTACCATCTTCAAAGCTTTATTAAGTGCTAGATCAATATTAGACAAATCTTAAGAAGAAACAGGGACTGAGAAGAAATAAATTTATGGATAAAATAGAAACTGAAGTTCGAAAGTTTAATTTCATTTCAGAGGGTTTGTTCATAAAAAGACACGAAATTTGGAAGCAGCTGATTAATCATTATTTAATTTCGAAATAATAATAGAATGAAAATGAGATTTCGAAAATTTCAACCATTAAAAAAATTTGTTTAATTAAACAAGTTTGAACTTTAAGGACGCAGCTGATTTACATTTATTTAAATTGAAATAAAGATAATGGAACGAAAGTGACATTTTCGAAAATTTCAACCGTTACTCAATTCGTGTGATTAAACAAATTTGAATCTCATGCATCTGCTAGCAGATGACATTAAATATTTGAGGAGTATCAAATTTTTGTTTAATCATCTTTTTATTTAGAAACAATGTGTGAAAATACGGATGTCAATTGCACTTTTATTCAGACTTATACAGTCATGTCTCTTCTGGATGATTTATTATAAGATGAAAAATAAAAAAAACATGGTTAATAATGTAACATAAAGTGTTCATATCCTAAAACCCAATCTTCTATATTTAAAACTATTTGGTTATAAGAACTTAATAATGTTCCTACTCCCGAATATCCTATAAAGTAGCACAACATAGCAATGAAACTCACTTCAAAATTGTAATATGAATCGGAGAGCGGAGGAACGAAGAACGACGTCTGCTATGGACACTGAATAATTCAAAAATGAGTGAAGATCCGATGTGTGCAAGTTCTTTATATATGAAATTGGCAAAGCAACTATGAACAAAGACTTTATGACATCACATCATCGCATTAGTACAGTTAAACAAAATTGATAACTCAAACAAGAATTGGAACACCCGGTTTATTTTTAGCCTTAGAAATGGAAGTACCATCAAATGTGTTGAAAGATTTCTACATGTAAACAGTAGAGTGAATTCAAAGTAATATGAAATGATGGACTGATATATTGATTTGATAGACATGTTATTATTAATAGTCATATAATGATTCATATTTAAAGACATAGAACGTCTGATTTGAATAGAATATTAAAATTTTGAATTAAGCGCTAAATTTCGAATTATCAAATTTCGCGCCAAAATTCGAATAATCAAATTTGAAGACTTTTTTTGAAAATTCGAATTTCGCGCCAAAATTCGAATTATCAAATTAAAATGCTAGAGTTAGGGTTAAGGCTAAGGTCAGGGTTATGGTTAGGAAACAAGAAAAGGTAGCTATGGCACCCGGACCCCATGGGTAAATAAAACCCGCCGTGTATAAAGGGTCATGATCATGTGTGTAGGTTTATGTATTATGATCATTTTTAGTTGTAGAACTTTTACTTTGAAAATTATTAAAATCTTACAAACTTAGTCATTTTAGTGGGAAAACTTGGAATTTTTCCTGTTGCAGACACTTGCATACAACTAGGATTTTTTCATCAAATAGGTACATGCCTTATATCATTCGAATGGTCTTTTCATTCTCATTCTAATGGTGCATTGTATGACATATGTATGACATCATCCTAGACAGCTAGACTCCTTTAAAGAACAGGCTAAATTTAGTGGAAAAACTTAGTAAATTTGAAGTAATTCATTTTTCTCTTTGCATACACTTGCATACAACTAGGATTTTTTCATCGAATGGGTACATACCTGTTATCATTCGAAAACTCTTCATTCTCATTCTAGTGGTGTCCCGTATGACACATGTATGATATCATCCTGGAGTGCTACAAGCATTTTAAAATTAGCAACATAACTGCTTCTTTAAAAGTCATATGTTCCTATTTATTTCAAGCTGAAGTCTTCATATTTGATTTTTTTGTTTCAATTCAGTTATTGAACATCATTAATTGTAGATAGTTATTCCCCTTTCCCATTCAGACCTCAATTGAAGACCGATTTGTCAAATGATAAAACATACATACAAATGAATATTAAATGAAGAGATTAGAAATACACTAAATGTCATCAATGTCCGGAAATGGCACAAGTTTTTTCAAATCCACTTGCACATGGATTCTTGTCTTCCTCGGGGCACAAGGACAGCGACGTGGTGTGTCCAGGTCGATGATAGAAAATTCGAGAGCGGTTGTGAGGTTCCGCTCGTTCGGCTCCATCCGCACAAAGATTCTCTTCGAATGGTACTTTTTTGGAGCGTTCTTGACTTTTACGGTAACTCTACCGTACACTGAGGTCAGTGGGGTCCGCATCGCATCTCCATTCTTCGCCTGCATCATCTCAACTGGAACATCGCTATCGTCACTACCATCGCTTGAGTAGTCGGGCGATGTAGGGACTTGAGTGAACACCACCGGCTCGTCTGGTGTTGTCGATCGTTCCATTGGCGATTGAGGTGAAGTGGTACGATCAGCAGTACCGTTCTCAACTGCAGTATCCTGTTTGCGATCCAGAATGACTTCTAAATTTAAGATAATTGGAACTTGTAAACTTGAGGATTAGAACCTTCGATAAGAATTGGTACAAATCTCGGACTTATATACTTTTTAAACAAAGGAAATCCTAACAGCCAATCAGAGAGGTACCGAACTTCCCTAAAGTTCATTTACATATAAAGATGTCATTGTACCAAACTTTAAAGTTTATTTCCTCAAGAGATTATAATTTCCAACTTCTTATCCAAAAGCATGTCGAAACTCTTCTTCTTTGAAAATGGAAGTGAAACAGTTATGGGAGGACGATTGGACATGGTCATTCATCTCTCTTGTGGCTGCAAATTGGCCCTTTGGAGGCTGTTAATCGTAACAGCCCTTCAAAGGCGCAACAAAGTAGCAGTCAAGTGTCCGCTTCATCAAATAGAACATGAGTTCACAAACAATATAACTTTTCTGGAATGGAGCGACGATTTCTTGAAGATAATAGAGTCCCCTACGGGACAAGACTTCTACACTTCACTTGTTTTCCAATCTTAAATAATATTTACATCGTAAATCTGTTGTCTTTTCGCTTTAAACATAATTTCGGAATTGGTTTTCATATTGGGAAGTAACAAAATCATAAATGCACATTAAGGTTTCATATTTTCAATAATTATTACAATGGTCATAATAGTCGCAATTGAGCAAACTCATTCAAAATCAAACAACGGACGTCTATCGGTACGTACCCAAGTACTCAGAACCAAGTCACACAAGTTCGGTCATAGACGTTCTGAAACACAATGCACTCAACCGAGTGTACCAAACACATGTACTATCCAGTGAGACAGAAGTCATACATGTTCCTATTAATAACACTGAATTTTACATGTAGGCTACCTATCCGTGTTCCTATTCATAACACAGAATTTATACATGTACCCATGCATGTACCTATCCCTCTCAATGTAGGGCACAGTTTTCACTACTGATTCCTTTGGAAGATATCACAGTTGGGTCTGTCAATAATATATTGGAAAAGAGAAATGATTTTGTGAGCCTCAAAATATCTGGATCCAAACGCCAAGGTAAGATCTTTTTTCGTAAAATGAATTGTGAAAAGAAGTTATGCTTAATATTGAACTGACTAGTTAGTCAACGTTGCTTTCAACAGTTCTGTCATGTTTTTTCGTTGCATTTCTTCTAGGACATCACAAAACGTTCAAGAAATACGGAGCCCTGTCATAAATGTTTCAAGTGATTTGTATGATCTTGTCATTCTTTACATTGGTAAATGAACAAGGAGTGTTTCAAACCTTAAAGAAAACAACTCTCAGCCTCTACTTTGCAAAATGGACGGCGACGCACTTGAAAAAGTCAGAAACATCATTGCGAATACAGCAGAAAAGGTGAAAGACTTCTTTATTCGTTTCAAAATTTGCCATCTTATTGTCGACCAGACGATGATTTTTTAAAAGTTATTATCACGGCTTTAGCCAATCGCATTCCATTCGAGCTTTTGAGAAACTGCATAAGTGAATTCATGGTAGATGTCGATACATTGCTGGCATTCTTAGTAAACTCAGACCACCCAGACATTCGCTTTTATTCGCTTTTTCGAAAATATGACGGAATTTTCGCTTTTATCGAGTGGCATTCGTTTTTTTGGTAGAGCAGGAAAAAAGTGTTTCGTAGTTGTGCCAGAACGACCGCTTGTGAAGGAAGCTCGAGTGTATTAGTGAAATCATGCACGGAGTATTATTCAACTGCGACTACCGCAACAACGACGTCACACAGAGATCAATGCATGCACACTACACGCCCATTCGAACTTTAAGTTCGCATAAAATCAAATTCAAATTATAAAGAAATAAGTCACAGAATAAATTAACACAAACATTACACAACCTAGGCTCACGTGTCATAGATGTTGTTCCCGAAGAAGTTGGGCCGACGAGTCTCTCTGACATGTCTCTGGGCGAGGCTGCTGCTCACTTCCGGCTCGTCCTCTTCCTCCGACGCTTCCTGATGGTCAGAACCCGCCGCTGGGTGAACAGGGCGAACTTCCGCCACATGACGAGGAACTCCATTGACCTCCACTTGCCGGTTCGACAGTATGTCTGTAATCACATCAACAGGCCAAACACTTGTACATCGAACTGAGGCTGGCTTCACATACACCTGGTCTCTCCTTCGAATCCGATTTAGTTCATCAGACTTAGAAGCATCCGGATCATCGTCGCTTGTCTTCGACACACCAGGAACTCTCCACTCATACTGGTGCAGCGATGCAGATGGAAGAGTTGCCGCATTTGACCCTTCTTTAGGTGTCACGTTGTACCAAAACACCATGTCAAGAGCGTCACCGTTGGTCCTTGCCGCCATCCTCTTGATCGTTCTATGATGACGCTCAATCATACCGTTGCACTCCGGCCTGTAAGCGCACCTGTAGATTGGATCGACATCCCACTTCTTCAACAGTTCGCGGAGAGCCTGTGACCTGAAAGAACGTCCATTGTCCATCAACACTTCTCTAGGAGGGCCTCTTTCACGAAATACTTGAACAAGTTCTTGAACTATGGACTCCACCGACTAGTCGCGTATTCTCTTCCAGATTGCGAAGCGACCAGGCCCACTGTCAATGATCGACAAGTAGCAGAATCCTCCGTAATGCGTTACATCCATCGCCAACCGGTACCAATTGCTCTGGACGTCAAGTTTTCCTTTCTCCCACTGGACCAGGGCCTGGTCGATTGAGGAACAGCGAGGACATGCTCTAACGACCTGAGCAACGTTGTCTCTTGATATCGACTGCATGAGTTGCTTGCTCAAGTAGAATGTTCGGTCCATGCGGAGATGGTTCTTCTCATGCACCGATCGAATCGCCTCCATCTCAGAGCAGTCGGATGACGCATAGTAGACTTGTTCCTCGCGCACCTGCAGCCACTCCTTGCTGACACGCGTCAGGGCATCGGCCCTGTTCTTGCCTGATTCGATCCAGTTCACACTCGCCTTGATGTTGTATTCCTCGCAGACTTCCCTCACCACCTTAAGTCGCCTCTTCACCAACATCTCATTGATTCCTCGGGTCCGTATCATATGACTATCATACAGCGCGGACCGCAACCAGCCAAGAACAGTCGCCGAATCAGTTACGATTTCCAGATCCTGAATGCTCCACTTCGCAGCAAGGTTCAACCCTCTGAGAACAGAATCTAGTTCCGACATGTTGATATGCGTCAGTTTTTCCTTCAGAAGCCAGGCTCCGTCCTCCACGATATCTCCATCCACTTCGAGAGCACACGCCACCGCCAGAGAACTTGCATCACACCAGATCTTCCCCTTGCTCGACTTCACTCTCCACTTGCCTCCAACGGGATCAGACTCGCGTATCTTCTTCACGACTTCAGTCAGCATCGCGCGGGCCCTCTTGCCGACATCGTCTTCCCATCCAAAACCTTCGCTCATCCGTTTAATGTAGCCGCACGCGACTCGGAGCCACCCAGCGACTGGGTAATGGCCTACCATCTGACCGCATATGGAAAATAGTTCCCGCCGAGTCAGGCATTGGTCTTCATCCGGAATTTCAGGAATAGCGTTCGATCTTCTCCACACGAGTTCTCCTTTCATGGACGGCTCTATCCACAAGCCAAGTGCTCTAGCTCCGGCGCGGACATCTTCTGCAACTTTAACTTGTAGTCCAAAGTTGCTCAGGCACTGTCTCACTGCATCCACGGATACAACATTGAGGTTCACCAGAATGTCGTCTATGTAACTGTCAGTTCCTTTACAGACACGACTGTCGGACGATAGCACTTTCTGCAGGATACAGTTCATTATTCTTGGCGCACAGTTCAACCCAAAACCAAGCCTGGTGAGGTAGTAGTGTTGGTCTTTGAATCTCACGATTTGATGTTTCCACAGCTCCGGGTGTACATGCAACTGTAGATAAGCTTTCCGCAGGTCAAGCAGCGCCACATTCTCGCCCATCACTCTCCATCTCCTGATTGTCCTGTCACAGACTGCACTGCTTCCAGTGTGGCAGGATACATGGTCATTAAGCCGCTTGAAATCGAGCACCGGTCGAACCTTCTGCTTGTTTGTCTGTTGAACCGCCATTAGGGGTAACACTGACGTCACATCAACTCCCGGAGACACCGGAACAAGAATTTCATCGGCGATCCACGATTCAACCTCTTCCTCGAATTCTCTTACGATGGACGCGTTCACTTTATACGAGGACACTCGATTCGATAGCGTAGGCTCAACACTGACCCACTTCCATTTCACAGTCCTCTTGCGATCATCGAAGTCCGCGGAGAAGTCCGGATCATTGATCATCATCTTGGGATCACATTTCTGCACCGTCAGTCCAAACTTCACAGAGCTGTCCTCATAGATATGCACACCGCCCATTAGTCGTATTACGTCCATTCCAAGGATGAATTCGTAATTTGGGATCAGTCTTTCCATGACCAGACACGCCGACCACAGATAGTGAAGGTCACCACCGGCTCGCCGCAGATCACCTTCGTGCCGTCCACGGTAACAACTCTGCCAACCGTCGGAGTCACTTTGCCAACAACGAACCACCTCGATATAATTGATTGCGT
The DNA here is from genome assembly GCA_907163375.1 of Prostheceraeus crozeri. NCBI lineage: Eukaryota > Metazoa > Platyhelminthes > Polycladida > Euryleptidae > Prostheceraeus > Prostheceraeus crozeri. The sequence goes on along the minus strand of CAJQUW010015504.1, from coordinate 36,486 downwards.
GCATCCCGAATCCACCAGAGCTATCACACTGCCATCCAGCCGACCACCAACCAACGCTTGAATCACAGGATGCGCCTTCACATGTTCTGGGAAGCAGCTGGCACACACTGATTCCCTTTGTCGTTTCTCTGCTCGGCGCCTTGTGAATTCTGAGGGCAATGTCTTGCGATGTGGCCCGGCTGCTCGCACTTCCAGCATATAATTGGCTTCTGGTGTTTGCAGTAACGAACATGATGATCTCCACCGCATGCTCGACATTCGAATTTTCTCCGGTACGCTAGACGCTCATCACCCCTGTGCGGAATGCGTTCCGATTTCGCCGCTGCAGCCACAGCACCGAGGATACGCTCCTCCATAAGTATACGGGCCTGTTCGACAAGTACTGGAAGGTCAGATCCAGATATGCGGGCACCAGCACGTAGCTGCGCGGAGACACCGTGGGGAAGGCCGCAAACGAATGCGCAACACAACAATTCGCTTGATTCAGTCTCCGATAACTTCGCCAGCTTTCGCAGGTCTGATAGGTAGACGTCAACTGTTTCTCCCGGACTCCAGTCTCTCCTTCTCAACATGTCGTAGGCAGCAAACTTGTTCAACCCAAAAGCTTTCAACAGAGAACCTTCGATGCCATCATCTTCCTTGACCTTCTCGTCCAATTGGTCGTAGACTTCCAAAGCTGGACCCTCGAGGTAGAGAGGAATAAATGCAGCCAAACCGGTAATCTTCTTGATACGGGCAACTAACTTCACCTTCTTCAGCCAATTTGCCACATCCGTTGAGCCATCAAAAGGTCTGATATGATCATTCAGCCTGTCCATGCCGTGATAGCTTGTGCCAGAACGACCGCTTGTGAAGGAAGCTCGAGTGTATTAGTGAAATCATGCACAGCAGATAAGAGACATGCACGGAGTATTATTCAACTGCGACTACCGTAACAACGACGTTACACAGAGATCAATGCATGCACACTACAGTAGTGCAGGCCTTTTTGTCATGTTGCCCTTTACTTAAATCATGCTGTCAACCATGTGTTGACAATTGAATGCATATCTTGACGATTGCATAATCTTACGTAATAACTATATTATATAGTAATTGGAAAATGTGCTCTTATTAGCAAAAAAGTCATGTTGTAGCAATTCTTGAAGGCAAAGCCTTGTCGTAGTGCGTTCGGGTAAATGGTCATTTTTTACAGTAACTTTGAGGCCATGGTGCTATAGCTTTTACACGATTCTGAATTGATGCATGTTGAAAGCACATGCGGGTTTCATACCACAAATGAATGTCATCGAATTTATCAGTCAAGGAATTCGAGACATCAAAGCCAGAGACACACGGGAGGCCTACTATCGAGTTTTCTTAGAAGATTGATGTTGGATTAGTGAAACAAGCGGTTCAGTTTATCTGAGTGAGTGAGGTGCATTGCATAATGTTGATAAATAGGCCTAAGAAATTGAGATGATAATATACACAATGGAATATTTTCTGTTAGATTTTTTATTGCAGTGTCACTTTCACTATGATTTTCGTGAAGTACGTGGCAAAAAGTTGATGTGTATAATAATCATTTTGCATCCACTGATAAAGACATTAATATGATACCGATACGATCGGATATGTGTAGCCTATTTTCTTATAACCACTTGAAACTTTCTGCGTTATAGATTGAAGAGTGGATGCACCATTAGGCCTAATGCACTATTTTGTAAATGATTTGACTACCGTTCACATTACTGCAGTCATACTGATTACGTCATACTTCACCCGCTATATGCATGTATTTTCATAGCTCTGTGTGCTGAGCTATGCGGTATCGACTTATCTCGTGTGCTTCAACAACTCGTGACTTCTGGCAAATGCGCCAGTAAACATGAATTTCCACATAAAATTCAACGAGAGAAAGTGGTGTCAACGATCCAAAACAATGAGAACTCAGCATAGTAAAGCTTGGACTTGGTTTTAGATAAATTATCTTGGCTATTTGTCATGTTTTGAATCGAATTGGAAAGAGCCAATATTGAAAGACATTGATTTTATTTTCGTTTTCGTTATTTATTACAGAATAACGAAGACGAAGATAAAGTCAATATTTTTCAATATTGGCTATCTCCAATTCAATTCAAAGCTTGGACAAAGTTGCATATTTTAGAAGAAGTGCATGGATCATGATTTTGATAATTGGCCTTTGAAGTAGGCTGCATAGTGATAGCTTTTTATAGAATATTTTCAAAGATTTAGCCAATATTACAATTTTTCGCGGTTTTCATCAATTTAGATTTATAATATTGATGTATATTTACACTGTAAAGTTTTCATTGAAAAAGTACTTATAAACGTCTCATAGCAGGCAGTTTTGATCTTGGAATATGTCCACAGTTGAAAGCTTGACGGAAAGGGTCTGTAAAGAATCCACTCGAATGTAAGTCACTGACTACATAATTTTCTCTCTTTGGCAGCCGTCAATTGTCGGGAAAATTCCATTTTTGAAATATTTAGCAACTGATCACTGGCTGCATAATTGAGCAATATCAATTTCATTGATAGTAAATATACAAGTTGACACTTTTACATCTAAATTAACGTTTACAACAATGCCCATCTAATAAAATATCAATTTTATTTCAATAATGTAGCTTAATTATGAAAGCTATCTTCCTTTACAAAAATACATCCTACTGTGCAATATTATTAGCATAATATTGGGCTTTCGAGTTCTGAAGACTGTTACAATGATTTTCAGATGAAATCTTTAGTGTGCTTTCTATCACTGTATAAAATAATTGCCATATTGATTTTCAGATGAAACCTTAATAGGGATCCTATATTCGTCATATGATCCATTTCGCATGACTTTAGTTGACAGACACCTATCTAATAAATACTTCAAAATATCAATGTGCTTTGGAATATGCAGATGAAAGAGATGTTCAGAGTTTTGGGCTAATTTAGCGGTTGGAAGCATGGCAGCTAGAGAAATTTCTTGAAGCACATTAGAAATTATAAAATCTCTGCTGAATTTTCTAGCAGTATTCTTTTGATTTTTTCAACACTATGTTTCAACAATCCTATGAAACAATCTTGGAATCCACATTATTTGTCTAAAATTGAAGCAATCTAAATTGATTGCTGGTTATATGTCTGATCATTAATAGAATACAAAAGTTAGTTATATGTATAAATATGGTCTGGTGCATTTGCGAATCGTATAACAAGATGCAAGAAAAATACCTCCTAAGAGGTTCTCCGACAAGTTATCATTTTTGTACCAGAAAGTAATATTCGCAATCTACACAGGTTCGTAGTATTCGTGGCAGTGTATGGCTTGATGGCATATCATGTCGGCATACCATTCGACATTGATTGGTGTAAAAATTATCGGTTCGCTTTTTTTCGCTTTTCTAAGTTAAGCATTCTTTTTTAAAAAATTCGAATCGGCTGGGTGGTCTGTAAACTGGAATGAACTAGTAAAACGTGCGGCGAGTATATTTAGTTTACTGATGACAAAGCTTGCATACAAGGTGTGCGTCTATTTTGTGAACGGAATATTATGATAATAACTGGAAAAGTCACTGTTAGATGATTTTGCAAGAAATATGGCAGGCCTATTATCGATGGCATGAACATAAGTTTGTAATATCCAACAATGTTTGAACCGTTGTATTGCGGAATGATATCAGATGTGAAGTAATGTACATAATCTAATCTGCAATTTCTTTTGTAGTCCCTTTACACGCGAAAAATTATGTAGGCAAGTTGTAGAGTATGTATGTAAAATTGTAAGACAAATTGTATGTAGGCAATGTATGCTTGAAGAGTCATATTTTTCGAGCAATTTAAGTGTTTAATTTGAGAATTAGATAATTGCATTTCGTGTTCATTATTTTATAAATTATCACTACTACATTTTTTTGGATTGAATTTCTAATGAAGAAATCTCACTGTTCTTCCTCAGATTTGTGGACGGAAAATAAAAGCGACGGATTTTCGCCCAGCCAAAACTATAATAGGAAGGAAGGTGGGAATTAACGCGAAGAAGCTTTCCCGCGCTATGCTTCATAGCACAGATGTCGCGGACAAATATTACGATTCGGATACTTCAAATAACCAATCGTCGATTCGTCAGTAATGAATCAAGTATTACGCTTCAATTTCAAATCAATTCGCTCCTATAGAGCTAATCGAAATACATGTAACAATTTTTTGAAATCAATGCGATGCACACACAAAATGCAATTGCATTTGGGTGTGTACTTGTATTGCAGAATAATACGAGTGAAAATTTTAATTTTTCTTATGATACTTTGCCAGAAAATGTGTCACCCTTTCATGTATCTTTTAATGATGTAGTTCTAATTTTGTCATTGGGTTAGCCGTTAGTACGCGTAACTTTATGACACAGCTCCTCATTTCAGAGGCGTACATAGTAATCATAGTGCTTCTAGGCCTGTACGTGGTTGTGATTTTTCTTAAAATAGTTATTATGGTAGAGAAAAGAATGAGGAAGCAAGCTTTAACAGGAAGTTGAGGACAAGGAAGGTCTGATTTGTAGTGGGTTCGGTCAGATTGGAATCTGATCAGATTGAAAGACGAAAACAATCTGCTATACTTCCACCCCACAGCTCTCACACATCAGATGAGTCCTGATGAGTTTGTTTCATTTTCCTTGCTCCAACAGGAAATGATTGAAGTATTCTTCAATCACGTTTTAAACGATAGTCGGAGAGACACTGCAACCAGCAGAATTGAGGATGAGTCAGTGGCGACTTCATCACCAAAGAGACTTTGCAAGCGACCTGGTAAGCATTGCTCACGCCTCCACGGAACTAACATTCAGAAGAAAAAAATGCGACCCCTTAAGTGAATATATATTCTAGAAGTACTTTACATGTGTAACACGGCTATATGTGTCACTGAAATCATAACCTAGCTTTTCCATAGATATATCGATTTTAAAAAATGTACTACTTACTACTATTATTAAAAAGTAGTCAATCATAATTTTCTTTGATATTATAAAATATTGACATTTATTAGTTGATTATTGAGCTAATAATGCAAAAAGCATGCTAAAAGTAGAGAAACAATACAATTGTGCGTCAATTCATTGACAATTTCTGAAAAAATAGACTAATCATTTCTATAGATAACATTATTAAGTAGGCTATTGATTCTTTATTTCGTGACTGCTGAAGGTTAGCGTAACGCGTACAGACACGCGTAAGACTATGAACTAAGCTTTGTAAATACTTATTTGTAAATGTATAATCGTCACAGGGTCGATGTTAGATACTGGAAACATTTAGGCCTACTATGTCATTGAGAAAATGATGGCTTTACATTTAACTTATCTTGTAAAAATTAGTAAGTAGTAAAAGTTGATAGTCCAATCAGTCAAGAGTCGTTGAGATAGAATTTATCAGTTTGATATTATACATGTATGATGAAGTAGCCTAAAACTGATTTAATCAAAAAACTCTGCAACGTATACATGTAGATTTAGTCTACATACAAAATGAAACATTGCAATGTATCTTTGATATCTACGGTAGTACACTTGTCGAAAATCAAAGTAACAACAGCATATTACCATGTTCATCACTGAAAATGTTGTACAGTAGATGTCTATGGTTTATTCAGTGACGTTTGAATTGAATTGAATTTCATAGCTCTATGATGTTTTTCACAACGAAAGAATTTGAATTTGTCGATTGATTTAAGAAGTTGCAATCATTATTTTTGAAATCTTGTCATCAACATCATGGCTGCAGCAGCAGGACATAATGTGCGAGTATTGAATCATTCCGAAAATCGAAGGAAAGTCTGTATTGTGTGCATGGACAAGCGCAACTACAATATCACACAGATAGTTGTTGATCGAATACGAGCATATTTCATTGAAAATTACGACCCAAACGACGATTGTTGTCCATCTGCAATTTGTGCGAAGTGCCGATCAGATCTACTCAACATTTCGACGGGGGCAAAATCTATCGACATCTTACCAGAGGTATTCGACTTCAGCTTGATTCAACCACATGTTCGTGTCCTACGATCCATTCCTCATCCAATTTGTGATTGTTTGATTGTTGTATTTGTGAAACGGCTAGAGCCAAAGCTAAAACTGTAAATGTTCGTCACAAAGGCCGTCCCCGATCTTCACTAAATGACACTGGTGATTTTCCGCGGTTTGAGAAATCTGTTGTCAAACTCTGTACTGCATGTAAAGGAATTATACGCCGTGGAATCTCTCATAAGTGCAATGTATCCACTTTACGCTCGAACATGATTGAATTGTGCAATTCTACTGATAGTCGCACCAAGGAAGTCATTGCTAGTAAGATTGTCCGAGAAAAATGCGTCCAAATGAAAACACAAAATATCTCTTTGAATACTCGTGGGTCTAATGATTTACCAATATCTTTATTGGAGAAGTGTGATTTACCGAGTTTTTCTTCCTCTGACATTAATTCTCTACAACTTCAGCTTGGGGCCTTGAACAACACCATGGTGAGAAAAGTAATGCCATTTATTCGAAAAGTCTTGAAGAAAAAGTCATCTGTCGAGGCAAACACTATTGTCCATTTGCGAGCAAGAGACCGGAAACTCAGTGACTATTTCTCTTTCTCATACTTGCAGTTTGAGGATGGTTCTCAAATTGTCACCAAGTGTGTGATCTACTGTTGTGATATTGAACAACTTGTACAAGTGGTAGGCGACGAAAGAAGTTTTGATATCGATGAAACTTCTATCAAATTTGGAATCGATGGAGGTGGCGGTTTTTTGAAATTTTGCCTCAGTATATTTCAAGATGACACAAACGCAGATGTCAAGTTTTCTGACAAAAGTGTGAAAAAGATCATAATCGTAGCTATTGTTCCTGATGTAAAGGAGACGTATCAGAACATAAAGCAAATACTCGAGCTGCTGAATATTGAGAAACTGAAGATTGGATACACATTCGCTGTTGATTTGAAATTGGGAAACATAATTTCCGGAATACAGGCACACGGTTCATCTCATCCCTGCCTGTGGTGTGAATGTCCTAAGTCCGAATTCTCCAGCCGATCTTCTAAAAGACACCCTGTACGCTCTTTGGGTTCAGTTCGAGAAGCTGCTATTCGTTTTAACTCTCAGCGTGAAATTTCAAGAAGGGTTGCAGCTAAAGATTTCAAGAACTGTGTTCACGAGCCTCTAATCAACGGCAATAATTCTGACATTTTTATTAATCACGTACCTCCCCCAGAGCTACATCTTCTACTTCGTTTGACGAACAAATTGTTCAGTGAGTTGGAAAAATTCTCCTCTAAGTCGAATTCCATCTGGAACCATCTCTTTCCTGGAACACGGTGAAGAGTATGACGCAATACCGTTTGTATTTTGCCTGAAGACGTTCAACGAAGTTTGCATTTCATGTTTCGGCTCTTTAACGCTCTATGGTAATTTCGAGGAAAGAATTCGAGATTTTGAAAACTCATACAGTAGTGAAAACTGTGCCCTACTTGCCACGGATAGGTACATGGATAGGTACATGTAAAGTTTAGTGTTATCAATAGGTACATGGATAGGTACATGTAAAGTTTAGTGTTATCAATAAGAACATGAATAGGTACATATAAAGTTTAGTGTTATCAATAGGAACATGGATAGGTACATGGATAGGTACATGTATACTTTAGTTATCGATAGGCACATGGATAGGTACATGCATAATTCAGTGTTATGACTAGGAACTTGTATGAGATCTGTTTTACTGGATAGGTACATGTGTTTGGTACACTAAGTTGAGTACACTGTGTTTGGGAACGTCTATGATCGAACTTGTGTGGTTTGGTTCTGAGCACTTGGGTACGTACCGATAGACGTCCGTTGTTTGATTTTGAATGGGTTTGCTCAATTGCGACTATTGTGACTATTGCAACCATTGTAATCAAGATGACACATTGATTTTCCTTTTACGTAGACAAACTATGCTATAAATATGAGATAGTTTTTGATGACATACATAATGATGACTAGTATCCCAACGTCGTGGGTTGTCGCAAGAGACCTTGGATATTCGTTCAAAGCCATAGAAACTGTAACAAATCTCAGTGAAAATATCAACGCTGGTGATTTAGTTGATCGACTAATGGATCTAGATGAGCATGCTATGAATCACAATTTGGATCGTAGGTGGATAGAGGATTTCTCCATGCTACACTGCAATGTTAGTGAAATTAGGAGGATCAAATTGGAACGATATGGAAAGAAGGAGACATCTGACAGTGTTTTAATAAAAAGTTCTCCCAATAAAAGTGACTTCAGAAGGAAATTAGAACAAGAGACATTTAAATTATTATGTGAACGGAACTGCGTTAAATGTTTTAAACAGGAACGATCCCTTCTCTTTTTGCCATGTTCTCATAGCGTTATGTGTTCTACATGTTATGTACCCTTTGAGACTTCATCTTGTCCTCTTTGTGATCAAGAAATATCTTCAACAGTCACTGTATATCGTGCATGATGAGTCATCATGCACGTCTGTGATTGGTCACTATTGTGTCTTTGTCTGACTTTTCTATATAAGGAGGACATTGTACCGTTCTATTTCAAGCATAATTTGAGGCTAATACAATGTCAATCAGCATGTCGTTCACTACCAACATTCCCATTTCAATAATTTACCGAAGTCAACTCTTCACGGGCAATATATTTTATTCTGCCGTGAATATAACTGGCTATAAAGCGGATTTGGTGGATCTGATGGAGGAAATAGTGAAGTATTTCCGCTGCGGAGAGGACGTTGTGGTGCAGAGAATGTTGATGAGAGTCGTGAACAACGCTCTTACACGAGTTGCAAGATTCTGGCTCAATGAAGTATTTCGCCCACTATCTCAAACGGAGATTGTACCGGAATACTCTCGCTGTTGGTGCAGCAGTATCCAACGGAAACTCAACACATGTCTCCATGACATTATCACCTCCAGCTACTATGACGAGAAGGGTGAGAAGTGCAAACTGGACGTGTTCAGTGGACCGCCATCAGTAAGCATCAATGTGGCTGCTCAAGGACATTCTGAGGTGATCAGTTTGCGGGCATACTATGGCAATATTTTAAAGACTTTCCATTTAAAACCTTGCTGTATGTGCTGTCCTATTTCAAAACATCTAATGAAAGACATTGAGCAGCTCATAACTGCTACAAATGAGACTCTAGCCGATGTGAGTGTATATCAGTTTCCCTCTACAACTTGCTAAGTGTTTTATGTAATTTTATTAGTACCAGCAACAAACTCTGCGTGATATGTGAATGCTTGTAAACTTTTGTGTATAATGTAAGTACTAAGCAAAATTTTAATTGTATTATCTATTTCCATATTAGAATAAAAATGTCTGTAAAACGGAAGGCATCTTCTCGTCAATCGAAACGGTCCTTCAAACCTTCAAGTCAGTTTAAAAAGGCGTTGCGAAAGTTAAACAGGATACATGATAATAAGAAGAAGTGTAAATTGATTCAAAATTCAAGTGATGATTTCATTCGTGATTTAGCTTTTGCAATACACAAATGTCTACCTATTTACAAGCCTCTATTGAATGCTGGCTCTTTGAATAGCATAAAAAAGTTTTCAAATCCAAGGAGTAGTGATAAGAAAAGGCGAAACTTAATTCAGCGCGGTGGTGGTGGGTTTCTAAGTATGTTAAATGATATTGGAAACAGTATTAATGGTGTAATCAATAGTCCGCTTGGAAGGATTGCAGCAACTGCTGCAATGTTAATATAAGGTTAGCGAATCATAAAGTGACACGTCATCACTTTGATTGATGAGTCATATATAGGTGTATATAAGGAAGACGCTTTAATGATATTTTACCACTTTCAAGTGACAATTCATTTGCGCTGGTTGAAAGCTCCGAATTAGTACTTGTTGAAACATGACTCAGAAAATGTATACAATCAGAGAGGAAGGTGACGCTTTCGAGCAAGATCTCTTGAAGCTTCGTCCGACACGAAAGGTGCAAGGGATTGGAAATACGTTCTACTTTCAAACCTTGAATTATGGTGATGATGGCTTTTATCTTCAAGTTCCATTCTTCCACAGTAATGGTATGTCTACATCAGGGTATAGCAATATGAGACAAATGCGAGTGACTTTTCCAAAATGGCAACAGGTGATTCTTAAAACTATTGACTCTTTCGCGGCGACATTGAGGCCCCACTTCTGCGCACATTTCCTCTCTCATCCGTAAGGAAGCAACTAATCAATCGAGAATTTTTTAACACAATGTATCTACCAATCAGCCGAAATTTCATCAATAGAATTGACATATCAATTCATGATGATGCAGGAGAAGTAGTACCGTTCTGTGGTGGTGTTACTGTTTTGACCCTACATATTAGGTCACGAGAATAAGGCTTTACGCTATTGTGACTTCCATAGTTATTCAATAGTCATAATGACAGGCATTTACAGTAGACCATCATATCAGAGCGGTTATCCCGTGTTTGTTGGAGGTAGACGACAAGTTGGAGGAGGCATATTTGGTGCACTAAGACGTATGGTTCTTCCAACACTCAAAAAGTATGGCGTACCAATCATGAAGCGTGTTGGAAGCAGGGCTTTAGATTTTGGTGCAAATGTTGCAGCTGATGCGCTTCAAGGTGAGGATATCGGTGAATCTATGAAAATGCGCGCGCAGCAATCTGCCATAGACGCATTAGATGATTTAACAAAGACGAGACGTACAGTTCGGAAGAAGCGTAGGAAGTCAAGACAAGTTGGATCAGGCCGAGTTACTAAGCAAAGACGCAGGAAAAGTAAAAAGCCGACTAGAGCAGCACGTTCTAAATCTAGACGTCGAGTGAAAACAAGAAAGCGCAAACGAAATTCCACAGCTACTAGAAACAAGTCAAAACGAAGGAAGACAACATATTTGTAGAGCTAATACGATGCAGAGTATCAACTCGGCTTTGTGTTTCTTCGATTCTCCCCCTCATCAGACAGACATCATCTCCTCAACAATTGTAGACATAGTCCCCAAAACAAATATCGATGGTAACCAGCAGCCTATTCAGTTTGATATACCTGCCAATCCTCAAGATTATATTGACTGTCAATCCATTGATTTAGAGTTGTGTATACAAATTAAGAAGACTGATGGTACAAATATCGATTCATCCAAGGATAAAGTGGGATTAGCAAATCTTCCTATTGCCAGTCTGTTCTCAGATGTGTATCTAATATTGAATGACAAACAGATTGAAGGAGGGGATCGAGCATATCCATATGGAGCATATATACATAGTATGACTCAATTTCAAAAGCAAGCTAAACAGTCACACTTGCAAGTTGCTGGGTGGTATGATGATCAGCAAGGGAAATTTGATGATGTCTCAAATACAGGGTTGAAAAGACGAATGGATTTAACAGAGGATTCAAAGGAATTATACTTGAAAGGACCCGTCTATCTTGATTTCCTTCGTCAATCTAGATATCTGCTATCACAGGTTAAAATGCAAATAAAATTTATTCGTGCAAATCCTGAGTTCGCGTTAATGGCTTTTGGAGCTACAAACTATCAAGTCAACATAAGTAATGCCGTGCTCAATGTAAGGCGAGTAACAATGAACCCGTCACTCATCAACGAGCATGCGACAGGATTGAGGAAAAACAATGCAATATATCCAATTAATCACAGTGTGTTGACAAACTTCACAATTGGTGCGGGATCATCCTCACATGCCTACCCAAATCTTTTTCCCACTGCAATGCCAAAGGCGGTGTATATCACATTTGTGGAAAATGAGGCATTCATTGGTGCTTTTGAAAAGAATCCATTCAATTTCCAACACTTTAATGTTAGCAAACTAGCACTCTATCAGGATGGGAAATTTGTATCTTGCAAAGCATATGAGCCTAATTTCAAAGATGGCAAATTCGCACGTGAATATGGTTCTATTTTCACCGCCCTCAACATGTTTAATACAGACGATTCAAATGGAATTACAATGGATATGTACAAGAATGGCTACTTCTTCATTATGTACAACCTCACAGCAGATGCAGATGTAGGTGGTGAAAGCGTAGGAGTTACAAAGCCTGGAAATCTACGACTGGAGGTATCATTTGAGTCACCTTTGAAGAAAACAATTACTTGTCTCATTTATGCTATCTATGATAGCAAAGTTGAGATAACAAGAATGAGAGACGTGACTGTCAGCTATCAGAGATGAGTAACTTAAGCAACATAGAAATCTTGAGGAAAATGAGGAAAGCTCATCCCTACTCCAAGACAATATTTCTCAATGTCTTTTCTAGAGATAATTTACCTGATTCAATTCCTTTCTATCCTTGTTCACTTATCATCAATACGGATACCAACAATCTTCCCGGAAAACACTGGATTGCTGTATACATCAATCGTTATAAAGTTGCCGAATATTTTGACTCTCTTAATCAACCTCGTTTACATGATATCGCATTATGGATGAACAGGTTTTCCTGGACTGTTAGGAAAGTGACATCGTTCCCACTTCAAAGTAATACATCTCTAATGTGCGGTGGCTATGTACTCTATTTTGTCAATGAGAGACCATTGAAAAATAACTGTAAAAGTGCTTTAGAACTATTTTCAAAAAACTGTGATAAAAATGATGTAATTCTTACTAAATATGTTGAAACAGTTTTGAAATAAAGTTTTATGTTGTATCATTAACTTGCTCTCTTTTTTTCCAAAACAAGGGTTTATAAAGAAAACAAAAACATGCTCATATTTCATTATCTATTCACATATATACAAAAACATGTTCATATTTCATTATCTATCCACATATATACAAAATCTACAATTTGGTTTTCATGAAACATTTTTTCAAATCACATATGATGGGAGGCACATCACTTATGTCTTTAATGCCGGTTATCACAATCTTTCCATTATGGAACACATGAACATGATATGGATGCCAGTTAGTCAATTGAGCTGCTGGAAATAACTCCACTTCATAAGTTAGATTATGTGATGATGTAACTTTACGGAAATCATAGTGATAGTGTAATTCACATAACACGGTCATTGTCTTCACTTTCCAATCAGATAATGAATCACCAAGTAAATGTTCCAAAGTTAAGTGTAGATATGAGAGATCACCCTCCATGACCCTTCCAATACATTGGATTGTTCCATTTGGAAAGAATAGGATAGTGAGAGATCTATCCTTCCTCTGAATCCTCCATGTTAACATTGAGGGTCTTCCAAGATGTAAGCTCGTTGTCGGCTTCAATTTGCGTTTTATCAGTAACCATTGTTTTCGGTTGGGTATATTCCTCTCGATCTCTTGTAGATTGAGTTTTGACTTTGCTTTTGTAGTTAACATCCGATTTACAACTTCCAACCGTTTGATGTCCTCCATCTTTAATGAATGACGTTATCTGTGGTAGTATCTCCCTTGTAAAGGTTTCCCATGTGACGTCACTGAAACGAAAAAATCGATATTCAACATCTTCACGTTTTGGTGAACAGACGTATAGTTTGACTGATGAATCACACTTTATCCATACCTTGTCATCGAGAGGAATCTTGATCCGAGTCTTATGGTTGTCAATGAGATCCGCAAAGTCTTTCAGTGAAGGCAATGAGTCAATACTAATGCAAACGCCACGATGTTTTCGATCACTATTTGCTATTGAATGACGAAATGCTATTCTTTTAGAATTTGTTATGTGAACGTTTTGAACGTCACTAAACTTCCATGTTCTAATGTAATGAGGCATGTTCCGGAAGCTATGTTTCAAATTTAGGTTTAATGTTTGCCTAAAGTTTGTTATTTTATTAGCTCAACATATCGGAATGATGTTGAGTACAAATTCTTCACATATTCATTCACATTAGGACTACCTATTTATTAGTAATCATTTCTACATATCGGAAAGATGTAGAAATTTCAATTTTAATAAGACTACTTATATATTAGTAAGTGTTGCTACATGTCGGAAGATGCAGCAATCGCAAGATCTATTACAAGTGGAATATTATATTGTTTTTATTTAGACTTATTCTACATCACCTGTGACAGGAAGGCATCTCCTTCTCTTCGACGGTGGGGGAAGACCTAGGCTGTAGTGTCCATATGGTAATGATAAATTTTTATCCAGCCAACAGCGCTTATCCTCCCAAAGTGAAAGACCTCGCTTCCTAAATGATTTTGTGCTAACTATGTGATTTTTTGAATTTATAATTGTCATATCTTCAGTTGTATCATTCTCACTATAATAGACACTCCTATAGTCATCATGTTTCAATTTTTTAACTGCTGCTCTCTGAATTCCTTTTGCACGTTTGATGCTATGATTCGTAGAGTCTAGATATTTCATGGAATACATTTTTGGTTTTAGTAGGATCATTTCCTCAAGCAACTTTCCAGCACACTCATCCTTAAAACAACCTAATCTAGCTTTGTTTGTAGTTGAGTATAGTCGGTGATGACTGTCATAGTTTGAAGAGTCAAACTTTTCACCGAAGTATAGAAGTATATCTTCCAGACGGACAGATGGTGATGTGTATAAACATAGGAAGAAACTGTCGGTATCACCTCCACAAAGCCGAGTTCTATTTATCAGTGGACACCCTTTTAGATCATTGTAATATAATTGATACATTTCCAACTTACTATAGTCAAGTACTGCTTGACCAACATATATTAATTTATTTGAAACTATTGAAGGCTTGTACATTTCCATACCAACCAGATCTTCATCAAATATTTTGTGTTGAACATAGAGAGGATGATTTGACAATTTCAGTAGTTGTTTCTCATTGTTGACTAGTTTAAATTTTTTCCTTCTCCTTACATTTTCCATTGTTTTACCATATAAAGAATTATTTTTCAATTTGTAGAATGACTTTTCGAAGTCAGTGTTTGATTGAGCCCTCTTTTGAGAGTTCATATCAATGTATGTTTTCAACCAAGGCTTTTGTGTGAATTTTATGCCACAATGAATCTTCTTGATTCTCATGCCCATGGTCAAGTAAAATTTTAAAATTGAATAGTGGACTACATAATTTTCCCTATCAAATTGATGGAGCAGAAGTTTCTTGATAGAAGAAAAATGTGTATTTGGTCTTACTTTTTCATATAGATTTTTCATATAGTGTGAAAACATTCTCTTTTCAATCATCTGCATTTCTTGAGCTAATGGGAAATCGGCAGTGTCATCATGAATGGCTGCAGAATACTCTAAATCTAAATCAAAAATGTAGCCGATTTCACCATCATCATCTATATTTTGAACATTTTCTTCAATTAAAAAATTATCTAATTATTTCATTCAACCATTTGAAATTTGAGTGGGGTAGATTCCTACTGAGTGAAGAACCGTAAAGGTTATTAACATCTAAGTAGGTCAAATGTCGACTTTCATGTGTATTATTTCCTAATTCTTCAATGCGTGCACGCGCTCGGTGAATGTTGGCGAAAGTCATACCCCCTCTAATTCCTCGTTCAAATAGATTGTACATATTTTCATCTTGTATCTAGTGTGGGGGATCATTGGAAGAGAAATTTAGTGCTGAGGTAAAGCTAAGATGTGGGAGACTGACAAAATGTACAGGGTCGACTTCATCCTCACGTTGACTCAATGCTCTAAACACTTCAAATATGTCTGCCAACAATAAAACATCTAACTTCAGATATGCCAGCATGTAATCACCAAATGTGCTACAATTAAATTCAATCCACGCCTTGTTAGCGTGTTCATATTCACTATCGGAACAGTGCTCACGAGTAAGATCATTATAGAATTCAAATTGTGGTGGTAGACAGTTTTCCGTCGTGTTTAAGGTTTTGAAGTATGAATATGGAAACACTCCCTTCTGATATAAAACATTATCACTTAATTGTGGAAATTCTACCCTTAATGTCTCTACATGCTCATACGTTTGCAAACCCTTGGCTAATTCACTCAAGGATGCACTTAGAAATTGATATGAGTCTAAGAATTTTAGTTTAAAGTATACTGTCTTCCCTTTGTATTCATTTACAGGGACACTGGCGGATAAAGTTATATATTTTTCAGCAGTTGCTGCTACAACATCTAATTTCCAAGACTTCATTCTTCCAATCGCTTTATAGCAAACGATGTGGCTATCATAATTTTTAAAATTGTGGAAAAATATGGGGAGCTCCCGTCTGTTAAGTCTTAACCGGAGATTGCATTTCCTACATAATGTTTGCCTATATCGTCCGGTGATATGATCATGATCACGAACTTTTATGACTTCATCGCTGAATTTTGATTTACATTTGTTGCAACATTCTGCATTCTCATGGCGTGCTTTTTCATCCGCTGACAGTGACATTGACTGCCTAGTTGTTGCACATTGGTTGTCATATAAGTCTTGGGCTACAGTTTCTAAGTGGTGCAAGAAACTAATAATGCAATTTTCTCCCTCAAAGAGGTAATACTCGTTTTCAAATTTTGATTGAAGGGCATTATGCCAGACATGATAAGCTCCAATGGCCGCAGGTTTATGTATTTTATTATCAATGTAGCACTCTATATCTGCATAAATTACTAAAGGAGGACTTAGTTGATATTCCATGCTACTTGTTAGTACTTTTAGATCCGATGGCATTTTTTCTATTTGTGCTTTTCCTCGAATACAAAACTGGAAGTGTCGTTCTAGTGTTGTTTTATATGTGAATGACTGAGTGCATCTTTCGCAGAAGTATTTATGTCTTTTTAAAGTTCTCCTATACAATCTTGACAGCTTTGGAATTCCACAATAGTGTGCTGCTCCATTGTTTAGAATTAGCAAAATATTAACCGTTTGCCTACCAGTAAAGTTACTGTTGTAACGAACACCTTTGAGTCCATTTTCATAAAAGTGAATGTTAATTTTAATATCATTATTTTTCTCAAATTTTGGAATATCTTTGATTGATACTGGTGTGGAAATGCCTTCCATATTTAGCTCAGATGTCCACTCACTATATGATTTTACTTCATTCCTTGAATAAGGTACTTCATTATAATGCAATATTGATAAAACTGCATATAGGAAGCAATCATTTGCATTTGAATTAACATTAATGACAGCTTTAGAGTTTTTTAACTTCTTTGGTAGAGGAAATGATTGTCCACCTGACAGTATTGGACTTGTTATTACATTGAACTCTATATTTTGTACATCATCTATAATCCAATTGCTACCCTTTTTTGTGAAGGCTTCAATATGATTTATTAGACTATTTAGATGATCCTGAAACCAAGCATCATAGTCATAAATATAGTTTGAGGATGATGAGGTAAAGTGTGCGAGAAAAGTTTCTTCTTCTTGAGGATTAGAACGGACATAACGAATTTGTGCAATCAGACGACCGCGCAATTGATAGCTCCTCAGTAAGTCAGACACTAAATTCCCTAACATGGAACGCATGCTTTCTAAGAATGATGTTATGTCCACAGTAGGTGTTGTTGGCGTGATATCATACACACGTGCATGGCCATTGAGTGCGCTTTCGCTGAGACTAACAGTTCCATAGTTATTATGCATATTCATCTCACTATTTGTGTTATGTACATTCATATGCTGTCGAAATCTACTTATAGAGTTATACGTTTTGCCACACCGAGAGCAGTATTGCATAAAGTTTTGTATGTTAGTTGAAGCGCTGGTTGTTGGCTTAGAAGTAGAGCTATTTTGATTATTTGAATTTGACTCTGTTATGCTATCATTCGGTTTATTATTGCATACAAGTTTATGCCTCTTAAGATTATCCATCCTATTCGTCTTATATGGACACTTGCTACATTGATACGTTTTTCCTAACTTACAAAATTTTTCATGTCGTTGCAAATTGCCTATGAGAGTGAACACTTTTCCACACTTGGTACAGACAACCATGATTATTGATGAGGATTGAAATTAGCAAGCCCTTATATACATCTACCATCTAATGACGTCAGCGTCATCACCAGCCAATACCGTATGTTCCGATCTGTTGTAAAGACAAAACGCATACAATTTCAACAATTATTTTTTTTCAAAAAAGAAGAAAATATAAGTTAAAGTAATAAAGTTACAGTCCGACACATTTAACAATACCACTGTGGTAGAGTTTTAGGTGACTGCAGCTGTCACTACAGCCACCCAAATCGTCCATCCTCGTAAGGCGCACTCTTCTGATGCCATTTTGGGAGCATTCCAGGTGCACAAGCGTTTCCTTGTTATGCTGTTGGCTGGTGGTAACTTGGGAGGCCAACAGGAGGTTTGATTGAGTAATATTTCTTAGAGACTCAATCAAACCTCTATTGTCCTCTTCCAACTTAGCCTCGCGGGCCTCAGTCTCCTTTAGGCGCTCTTGGCAACGACGGAGTTGCACCTCAACGTCTTGTACCTCTTCTGCTGTCGCGTCCAGATCCACATTATACTGCCGGACAGGGAGAGCAGCTGGAGGTGCGGGCGCAGCAGCGTGAGGGGAAGGATCTGCGGCTGGGATCGGAGAGGAAGGAGCTGCGGCTGGGATCGGAGAGGAAGGAGCTGCGGCTGGGATCGGAGAGGAAGGAGCTGCGGCTGGGATCGAAGAGGAAGGAGCCAGTGTCATCATCGGCGATAATGGAAGGCGCACACTCCAGCTCGGAGAAGCCCGGATGTGGCTGAATGAGACTTCCTCCTGAGATGCACACATCGCGGAGTCCTGTAATCGAAAGAAACAATTGTTTATCATCTATTTAGCATTTTACCATTGATGAGATACAAAAGTGAATTTCTCTTACCTCCGGCTGGATTGTGACCTTCTGATCGGTTCCAACCTCCGTCTCACGGGGCAACGAGTCATTCTAAAAGATAAATCAATCTATTACAAACAAAAAACATATTTTAATAGAAAATTCTGTACTCATGCAGTTGACCAACTTTGATACTTACATTTGTAACAGGATCATCATCCTCATCGGAAGATGTCGGGGAAGAAGTCGCTGACGACGTTTCCTCATCAGATGAAGTCGCTGATGAGGTTTCATCGTCCTCTGATGAGGACTCCCGAATAGGATACGGCTTTTCCTCATTATCTTCCACCGATGTACTGGTCGCTGGCGTCGAAAGGAAACTTCGATGCTTCCTGAGGGACAGCGATCGCGCAACCTGCAGAGAAAAATAATATAACATGTTCGCAACTCATTGAGAAGCATACATGTTCTTGGAAATACTTCATGCATTGAGAAATATTATTGACAAATAACTAAACAATGACACTTACGGGACTAGGAAGACACATCTTCTCCGGTGTAGGCAAACGGGGTATACTGTTCACACCTGTAAACAGCTGCAGAAAAGAACATATTCAATTTCACATAAAGAGCTAATGAATAACTTTAATACTTACATTTCTCAAGCATTCAGCCGCTTTCTCCTCTTCAAAACTGACACAATTCTGTTGAGGCAACTCACTCTGAAATGTTGTGACAATGTTGAAATACTTTTTACATGATAGAATAATTAATGGAGTAAATGTATTCTCACATTTTTAGTGACGATCTTTTTCTGAATTAAGATCTTGGTCTTCTTAGGAGGAGGCATCTCATCATTATCCTGAAATGATTAAACGATATATGTTTTTATGTATAATGGACCAATAATTAATTTATTCGGTTTTAAGAAGCTATCCTTTGAAGGTTTTATGTATGATTGGCAGAACTCACCTCAAAATCACTTAAGGTGTCATCGATGAACTGTCGTGACTTGGGGGCTTTCTTTGGGGCTCGGGACTTGATAGGTTTCTTTATTGCTGTAGGCTCATCAACCTGTGAAAGGACACCTTCTATCGGCCTCTCCTTTTGAAATAACCGCTCCAACCTCCTCTTTTCAGCCTTTGAGGTGAGGTTGATGCCCTTCCTCCCATTTTGTTGAGCACATGGTGTATGTTTCTCAATGAATGCCTTAGAGGCTTCGGTATTAACCTTTTCAGTACTCCGTTTATATGACTTGCAAGTTAGGCAGTACAGATACGTGCAGTCACTTTTGAAGATGCAGTTCTTGTGACCGCTCTTATTAGCATGTCGAACGGGTATTTGGCACGTTTCACAGAAGTGAAAAATTAGGCGCTGTCGTGCAAGACTCTCTTGTCGGACCATCTCTATGGAGGAAAAAAATTTTATTATAATTTTATCTCTTATTAAATGAGAACTCATTTATATATCACCAACAAAACATTATGAAGTACTACCTTGATATTGAATAAATCTTAGAAAGATTTGAAATCTGAAGTTGAAATTGAAACCGAAAGTCGAAAGTTTAATTTTCATTCGAAAACGGTTTGCTCATAGAAAGAGTTGAAATTTACAAGTAGCTGTCTTGAAATTATTTAATTTCGAAATTAATTTGATGAAATGAAAGTGAAATTTCGAAAATTTCAACCAATCCTCAATTTGTTTAATTAAACGAGTTTGAATTTTATACATCTGTTAGCAGATGACAGACTGAATATTTAAAATGGATGAAGGCTTTATTTAGGTATCTTTTATTTATAAACAAACTGTGAAAATCTTGTTGATTCAAATACACTTACATTTAAACTGATATATTCATGTCTCTCGCTCAGTGACTTAATATAGGATGAAAAATTAGAAAAAAACATGGTTAATAATATAACATAAAGTGTTCCTATCCTAAAAACACAAGCTTCTATATTTAAAGCTATTTGGTTATAAAAACTTAATAATGTTCCTACTCCCGAATATCCTATAAAGTAGCACAACATGACAATGAAACTCACTTCAGAATTGTAATAAGAACCGGAGAACGGAGGAACGAAGAACGTCTGTTATGGACACTAAATAATTTGAAAATGAGTGAAAATTCGTTGTGTGCAACTTCTTTATATATGAAATTGACAAAGCAACTATGAACAAAGACCTTATGACATCACATCCTGGAATTGGTACGATTAAACAAAATTGATAACTCAAACAAGAATTGGAACAGCTGGTTTATTTTTAACCTTAGAAATGGAAGTGCCATCATATGTGTTGAAAGATTTCTACATGTAAACAGTAGAGTGAATTCAAAGTAATATGAACTGATGGACTGATGTATTATTTGATATACATGTTATTATTAATAGTCATATAATGATTCATATTTGAAGATATAAACGTGTGATTTGAATAGAACATTAAATTTGAATTAACCCTTCTACTGCGCACATAGAGACAAAATGTCTCGGGTTTTCATATTTTGTTCATAACTTTTTAAAAACTTTCTCAAATTATTTCATTTTTGGTGACTTTTCCTTTCTAAATGTTGGTCACAAGCTGACAAAAGAAAAATTCGCTAAGTGCACTCTGATTCGCTGTGCGCACGCTTGAACAAAGACATGGACAGTCAATCACATCACACTGCATGAATGTAACTCACGCAGGCGACAATTTAGCGCACAGCCTTGTGTCTTGCGTCGTGTCATTTTCTGTTGCTAGCGCGAGCATTCTAGTTGCAATGGCTTCATCATCAAGACCCCGAAGACAAGCTGCACCCACAGTATTTCAACTGGTAGAACATCTGATTCAAGAAGAGAGAGAAGAAGAAATGGATGAGAGTAGCGATGAAGAAGATCAGGTAGAACACGCCACAGAGGAATCCAGTAATGAAGAAGACAGTGAGAGCGACGACGATGGAGACGATGCCGAGGAGGCTTTATCACGACAAGGGCGTCTTCGAGGAAGGAATGGTTTCTTATGGAATCGCGATCCTCCAAGTCAACGTGGACGCTTTCGTCGAGAAAACGTGCTTCGCACAGCGGGTGGTCCGACGTCAATTACGCGAGTCGACTCCATTAGAGAAACTTTCCAGCTTTTCGTTCAAGATGAATTGCTCAACAAGGTGATAGATTACACGAATAGACATGCTAATCAGTTTATTGAAGATTCTGATGAGGACAGTTGGTATGCAAGAAGATGGAGGGACTTAGACATCGAAGAATTCAAGGCTTTCATTGGTTGTCTAATTTATATTGGAATCCACAAATCTGGAAACGAAAGCTATGAAGAGCTCTGGTCAGAAGACGATGGTCGTCCAAAACAACGCGCCACAATGTCTCTCAACAGGTTCAAAGTTATTTTGAAGTTTTTGCGTTTTGACGACAAAAATACTCGGGAGGATCGACGGCAACGGGACAAACTAAGTGCATTTCGTGAAATATGGGAAATGTTCCTCAGCAGATGCAGAATGTGTTATTCTCTTGGTCCGAATGGGACCATTGATGAAATGCTTGTCGGATTTCGCGGCCGTTGCCCCTTCCGCGTTTATATGCCATCAAAGCCAAACCGGTACGGCATAAAGATTTGGGTTCTGGCGGATTCGGACACCTGCTACTTTTACAATGCCCAAATTTATCTCGGAAAAGAAGGAAATCTGCCAGAAGTTGGCCAAGCTAGCCGAGTTGCAATGGACTTATGCCGCCCTATCTATCAGTCAGGGCGAAATATAACGACCGACAATTTTTTTACGAGTGTACCTCTTGCGAACAATTTATTGGAAAAGAGACTCACCTTGATGGGAACTTTGCGCAGTAACAAGCCGGAGATTCCACCAAGTTTCCAAGGAACCTTTCAGCGAGAAGTTCATTCCTCGACATTTGGCTTCACTGAAAAGCTTACACTGTGCTCTTACGTGCCAAAGAAGAGGAAAGCAGTTATTTTACTTTCCTCACTTCACCACGACGCTATCATTTCCGATGGAGAGGAGCGGAAACCAAAATTGATCTTGGATTACAATTCAAAGAAAGGTGCTGTGGATACCATAGATATGACTACCAACACCTACAGCTGCAATCGTCAAACACGCAAATACCCGACAAAACTTTTCACGAACATGTTGAATGTGGCATGTTGGAACAGTTTTGTGGTATGGATGACGAACAATCCCGATTGGAACCGGAGAAATCTTGCTAAACGTCGACTTTTTCTCAAAGATCTGGCAGAAGCCCTCATGAAGCCTCACATCTGGCGACGTTCCGTGGAGGTGAAACTTCACTCTTCCGTGAGAATTGCGATGGACTTATGTGGCGTGAAGTCTCCCCAGGCAAATGACGAGGTACCTGCCGCGCGTGGAGATCGACCTGAACGAGGACGATGCCATATGTGCGAGAAACGAAATCAAGTTCGCGGATTTTGTGTGATGTGTCACAAATTTGTTTGCAATGACCATTCAAACAAAGGATCTATTTGTGTTTCACACGACTTACCGGAGTAATCCTTTATCATTCATGCCGCTTGGTAATGTGTCGTGTTATATTTACACTTATCTAGCCAAGATGGCCTTTCATGTACTCATTTTTTCCAATAAACATACCCGAGACATTTTGTCTCTATGTGCGCAGAATGTGTGATTTTTTTAGCAGCGCAGTAGAAGGGTTAAGCGCTAAATTTCGAAAATTCAAATTTCGCGCCAAAATGTGAATAATCAAATTTAAAGACTTTTTTCGAAAATTTGAATTTCGCGCCAAAATTAAAATACTAGGGTTAGGGTTAAGGTTAGGGTTAGGGTTAGGGTTAATGTTAGGGTTAGGGTTAAGGTTAGGGTTAGGGTTAAGGTTAGGGTTAGGGAAGCAAGAAGAGTATCTATGGCACCCGGAACCCATGGGTAAATAAATTTTCGAGTGCGCGAAGCGCCCGAGAAATTTTGAGGCCCCCCCCCGCCGTGTATGAAGTGTATGAAGGTCAAGGTCAGGTCTAAGGTCAAGTGTAGAGGTTTGTATATTATGGTCATTTTTGGTTGGTTTTGATTCTAATGGTGTATTGTATGACACATGTATGACATAAAACTAGAGAGCTACATGTCTTTAAAGAATGGGCTGAAAACTTAGTGAATTTAAAAATCTAACATTTGTCTGCTTGCATACAGTTGCATACAACTAGGATTTTCCCATCGAATAGGTACATACCTTATATCATTCTAAAGGTCTTTTCATTCTCATTCTTATGGTGTCGTGTATGACACATGTATGATATCATCCTGGACTGCTACAAGCATTTTAAAATTAACAACATAACTGTTTCTTTAAAAGTTATATGTTCCTATTTATTTCAAGTTGAAGTCTTCATACTTGATTTTTTGTTTCAATTCAGTTATTGAACATCATTAATTGTAGATAGTTATTCCCCTTTCCCATTCAGACCTTAATTGAAGACCGATTTGTGAAATGATAAAACAAGTCTGTTCATATATACAAATGAAGAGATTAAGAAAAAACACACTAAATGTCATCAAGGTAAGGAAAGGGTACAAGTTTTTTCAAGTCCACTTGCACATGGATCCTGGTCTTCTTGGGCGCACAGGGACAGCGACGTGGTGTGTCAAGGTCGATGACCGAAAATTCGAGACCGTTGTGAGGTTCCGCTCGTTCGGCTCCATCCTCATGAACACCCGTTTGGTGTGGTACTTTTTCGGGGCGTTCTTGACTTTGACCGTGACCCGTCCATAAAGTGGCGTTCGCATGGACTTCTTATTCATGTGACGCATCGTCTCGATTGATACGTCACTATCTTCATCACTCGAGTAGTCGGGCGATGCAGGGGCTTGGGTGAACACCACCGGCTCGTTTGGTGTTGTCGATCGCTCCATCGGAGATTGGGGAGGTGTACTGGTACGTTCCACTGGCGAAGTGGTACGATCAGCAGTACCGTTCTCAACTGCGGCTTTCTGTTTGCGATCCATTATGACTTGTAGATTTAAAATAATTGTAACTTGTAAACGTGAGGATTAGAACCTTTGATAAGAATTGGTACAAACCTCGGACTTATATACTTTTTAAACAAAGGAAATCCTAACAGCCAATCAGAGAGGTACCGAACTTCCCTAAAGAATATATATAACTATATAAAGGATGTCATTGTTCCAAACTGTTAAGTACTTATCCTCAACGTTCCATAACAAGAAGCATGTCCTCAAAGCCATTATTTTATTTTCAAAATGACAGCCAAGTCATTATTGGAGGTCATTTGGACATGACCATGCATCTCTCTTGCGGCTGCAAAGTGGCCCTTTGGAAAACCTTGACCGTATCAGCACTTCAAAGGCGGAGTGGACTACCGGTGAAGTGTCCGGTACACGAGTGTGACCATGACTTTAGTAAAAATCAGACATTCCATGAGTGGTGTGATGACTTCCTGAAGATCATGGAGTCGCCTGAGGGACGTGATTTGCACCCGTCATTTATTTTTCACGCTTAAATTAAACTTACATTGTAAATCTCTTGTCTTTTCATTTTAAACATAGTTCTGGAATTGGTTTTCTTATTGGGGAGCAACTAAATCATAACTGCACAGTAAAGTTTCACATCTAAATAGTGCTACATTAAAAATAATTGTCACAATAGTCGCAATTGAGCAAACCCATTCAAAATCAAACAACGGACGTCTATCGGTACGTACCCAAGTGCTCAGAACCAAACCACACAAGTTCGATCATAGACGTTCCCAAACACAGTGTACTCAACTCAGTGTACCAAACACATGTACCTATCCAGTAAAACAGATCTCATACAAGTTCCTAGTCATAACACTGAATTATACATGTACCTATCCATGTGCCTATCGATAACTAAAGTATACATGTACCTATCCATGTACCTATCCATGTTCCTATTGATAACACTAAACTTTATATGTACCTATCCATGTTCCTATTGATAACACTAAACTTTACATGTACCTATCCATGTACCTATTGATAACACTAAACTTTACATGTACCTATCCATGTACCTATCCGTGGCAAGTAGGGCACAGTTTTCACTACTTCATACATGCGTCTGAAAATCAGTGTAACAACTGCAGCTCATGTAGTTTTCAATCATGTTGTGCAGTTTTGCAAATATCATAAATTGCCCTTGGGATATTTTAGTGAACAGGCATCAGAATCAGTGCATCGAGACTTCTTATGTCTATGGGAGTCATCAGGAAAAGTGGATCAAAAGCATTCGAAGCACGATAGGAATCTTCTTGATACGGTGATCAGGTACAATGGACGTCATTTAAAAGAATAAATTCATCATCATCATTTCAGATGTTGACTTTTTACTAATACAATGACGCTGGAATACATTAGTTGTTTTTAATTTATAAGAAATCGTGATATAATCATTTAGATGGTATCAAGCTAGAAATCTTACCACTCATGATAATAATGAAGCTAAAGCGTTAATGATAGAATGATATCTTTTAACTAGAGCATAAATGGTATAAAACATAATTATCGTGAAACTCGTTTGATAATTCAATTCAATGTGCATGTATGAAACAAAAGAATTCAAGATAGATAGTAGGTACCGGTACCTAGCTATAAGGTGCATATTCATTTAAAGTATTAATGCTAGTAAAACTACTATTTGGCATCTTATCAATTACAAAATATTTACATTGAAGCTTAATAAACATAAAAGAATCAAATAATTGTGTGTACATCATACATACAATCGTAGCATTATAGATCAATAATTTTTGAATCGCTGGTAGGCCTATCGATAGATGTTTTTCTAAATTTTCATAAAACAAGTTAAGTGTAAATCATTACAAAAATGAAAAAATGGCATATGTCTGATGCAGCTTATTCAAATTAATAAATCAATATGAAAGTAGTAAGAATGATGTGAGTATAGAACTTAACATCAATACTTGATAATCTTATCTATAGAAATGATTAGTTTATTTTTTCAGAAATTGTCCATGAATTGACGCACAATTGTATTGTTTCTCTACTTTCAGCATGCTTTTTGCATTATTAGCTCAATAATCAACTAATAAATGTCAATATTTTATAATATCAAAGAAAATTATGATTGACTACTTTTTAATAATAGTAGTAAGTAGTACATTTTTTAAAATCGATATATCTATGGAAAAGCTAGGTTATGATTTCAGTGACACATATAGCCGTGTTACACATGTAAAGTACTTCTAGAATATATATTCACTTAAGGGGTCGCATTTTTTTCTTCTGAATGTTAGTTCCGTGGAGGCGTGAGCAATGCTTACCAGGTCGCTTGCAAAGTCTCTTTGGTGATGAAGTCGCCACTGACTCATCCTCAATTCTGCTGGTTGCAGTGTCTCTCCGACTATCGTTTAAAACGTGATTGAAGAATACTTCAATCATTTCCTGTTGGAGCAAGGAAAATGAAACAAACTCATCAGGACTCATCTGATGTGTGAGAGCTGTGGGGTGGAAGTATAGCAGATTGTTTTCGTCTTTCAATCTGATCAGATTCCAATCTGACCGAACCCACTACAAATCAGACCTTCCTTGTCCTCAACTTCCTGTTAAAGCTTGCTTCCTCATTCTTTTCTCTACCATAATAACTATTTTAAGAAAAATCACAACCACGTACAGGCCTAGAAGCACTATGATTACTATGTACGCCTCTGAAATGAGGAGCTGTGTCATAAAGTTACGCGTACTAACGGCTAACCCAATGACAAAATTAGAACTACATCATTAAAAGATACATGAAAGGGTGACACATTTTCTGGCAAAGTATCATAAGAAAAATTAAAATTTTCACTCGTATTATTCTGCAATACAAGTACACACCCAAATGCAATTGCATTCTGTGTGTGCATCGCATTGATTTCAAAAAATTGTTACATGTATTTCGATTAGCTCTATAGGAGCGAATTGATTTGAAATTGAAGCGTAATACTTGATTCATTACTGACGAATCGACGATTGGTTATTTGAAGTATCCGAATCGTAATATTTGTCCGCGACATCTGTGCTATGAAGCATAGCGCGGGAAAGCTTCTTCGCGTTAATTCCCACCTTCCTTCCTATTATAGTTTTGGCTGGGCGAAAATCCGTCGCTTTTATTTTCCGTCCACAAATCTGAGGAAGAACAGTGAGATTTCTTCATTGGAAATTCAATCCAAAAAAATGTAGTAGTGATAATTTATAAAATAATGAACACGAAATGCAATTATCTAATTCTCAAATTAAACACTTAAATTGCTCGAAAAATATGACTCTTCAAGCATACATTGCCTACATACAATTTGTCTTACAATTTTACATACATACTCTACAACTTGCCTACATAATTTTTCGCGTGTAAAGGGGCTACAAAAGAAATTGCAGATTAGATTATGTACATTACTTCACATCTGATATCATTCCGCAATACAACGGTTCAAACATTGTTGGATATTACAAACTTATGTTCATGCCATCGATAATAGGCCTGCCATATTTCTTGCAAAATCATCTAACAGTGACTTTTCCAGTTATTATCATAATATTCCGTTCACAAAATAGACGCACACCTTGTATGCAAGCTTTGTCATCAGTAAACTAAATATACTCGCCGCACGTTTTACTAGTTCATTCCAGTTTACAGACCACCCAGCCGATTCGAATTTTTTAAAAAAGAATGCTTAACTTAGAAAAGCGAAAAAAAGCGAACCGATAATTTTTACACCAATCAATGTCGAATGGTATGCCGACATGATATGCCATCAAGCCATACACTGCCACGAATACTACGAACCTGTGTAGATTGCGAATATTACTTTCTGGTACAAAAATGATAACTTGTCGGAGAACCTCTTAGGAGGTATTTTTCTTGCATCTTGTTATACGATTCGCAAATGCACCAGACCATATTTATACATATGACTAACTTTTGTATTCTATTAATGATCAGACATATAACCAGCAATCAATTTAGATTGCTTCAATTTTAGACAAATAATGTGGATTCCAAGATTGTTTCATAGGATTGTTGAAACATAGTGTTGAAAAAATCAAAAGAATACTGCTAGAAAATTCAGCAGAGATTTTATAATTTCTAATGTGCTTCAAGAAATTTCTCTAGCTGCCATGCTTCCAACCGCTAAATTAGCCCAAAACTCTGAACATCTCTTTCATCTGCATATTCCAAAGCACATTGATATTTTGAAGTATTTATTAGATAGGTGTCTGTCAACTAAAGTCATGCGAAATGGATCATATGACGAATATAGGATCCCTATTAAGGTTTCATCTGAAAATCAATATGGCAATTATTTTATACAGTGATAGAAAGCACACTAAAGATTTCATCTGAAAATCATTGTAACAGTCTTCAGAACTCGAAAGCCCAATATTATGCTAATAATATTGCACAGTAGGATGTATTTTTGTAAAGGAAGATAGTTTTCATAATTAAGCCAAGAGTCCAACCAACTGAAATTCATTGAGATACTAAATTCTTGCATTTTTCTCGATAACCGACACGCTGACATAAGTTCTCTAAACTTATATGAAGATTTCCAAAAGCAAATTCATGAAGCTTTTGAGGAAGCTTTCCCGTTAATACAGAAAACAGTAAGACCTGGTTTGACAGTGCCTGCACAAAAGCACTACATAAGAAGCAAAAATTGTACAAAGTGTACAAGGCCAGTCAAAACTGCTCCGATAAAGAACGGTATCATAAATACAATAAGTATTATGAAGCACTTATTCAACAGAAAAAAGATGAGTATAACAGAAATATAATTGAGAACTGCAAAAGTGACTCCAGAGCTTCCTGGAAATTTATTAATAAACTATTGGGAAAGTCGTCAGACAGACCAATGATTCGAATACTAAATAACGACGAAATGATAACCAACACGACTAGAATTTGTAACTCTTTTAATTGCCATTTTAACGAAGCTGGGAAACTGTATGGAACTCAACCTAGCAAAAGAAACGATTTCGCAGAATATTTGGGAAAGCGCATAGACAAGTCCTTTTTCTTTAGAGAAATAGAGTCAAAAGAAATAAAAGACATACTAATTAAAATGAATGATAAAAAAGCTTCAAATGACAAAATACCATTGAAAATCTTTAAACTATGTCCGGACCATGTGATCGATAGACTTACTTACATTTTTAACAAAATAGTACGTGATGGTAACATGCCAACTACTTTAAAAACCTCCAAAATTATACCAGTCTATAAAAAAGGATCAAGATTGGACATAAACAATTACAGACCAATCTCTTTACTTAGCTATGTAGACAAGATTCTCGAAAAGGCTATACACTCCAGATTATACAGTTATTTAGATAAAATAGAGTTTCTCAGTCCAAATCAATTCGGTTTCAGAGAACATCACTCAACAGAGCTATCACTACTTTCCGTCATGAATAGAATATATACAGCAGTAGAAGCTAAAGAATTCATAATGTTATTATCAGTAGATTTTCGGAAGGCCTTTGAAATAATAAGACATGACATACTAATAGAGAAGTTAGAGCATGAATAAGGGGATTTACCTTAGACTGGTTCAAGTCGTATTTAAACAGCAGAAGTCATCAGACTGTAGTAAATGGTGCTCTCTCTGAAGCATTATATACCAAAACATGAGTACCTGAAGGATCAACTTTAGGTCCTCTTCTATTTCTTATCTACATTAATGATATGCATAACATTTTCCCCAAAGACAAATTGAATATATTTGCTGATGACACCACTCTTATACTTAAGAGCAGAAGCCTAGAAAGTCTCTTTTCCACGGCAAAAAGCAGATTAGACTCACTGGAAAAAATCAGTAAGGCAAATGGCATCCGTCTTAATGATAGCAAGACGGAATATATGATAATTCATCCCCATCACTCTAAAGAAGTAGACCAGGATTTGTACCAAAACCAAACAAAGATTAATAGTGTGGTATTCTTACCGACAAACAAAGTTTATTCTAGTTTCATGAACAATTTTATTGAGAGTACAACAGAATTTGTATTTGTATGATTTTACACGTAGTTTCGTTGGTGAAGAAAAACAAAATCAAGGTCATATGTTTACAAAAGGATTCCACAAATAGAGTAAATTGCTTAAAACTATTGGGTGTACGTATAGACATGAATTTGAGTTTCACTTCACATGCAAACACGATACTTAATACGAATTAAGAAAATTCTTACCTATATTTTACAATTTAAGACGATGCCTTCCACTAGAATGTCTATTAAAGATATATTTTGCCAATATACATTGTATATTAAATTATTGCATTCTTATCTTTCACCAAGGAAAAGAAGTAACATAATTAAACTAGAAAAACTTCAAAGGAGATTACTTAAGGTTATATTTAGAGTTAAGGCCAATGAAGTAGATTCACACATGAAACATAGAATATTAACGGTCAGCGATATGTATCGCTACAAAATGCTGAGTCTCTGCCATAAGATGATTTATAAGGTCGATGATTTACCGCATTTTCTTGGAAACATCCACAAACCCCAGAGTGGCAGCTCATTAAGAAATAAAGTTAACCTCCGGATACCATTTCATAGGACAAGCTTAGGGCAACGTAGTATTAACTTTGCCTCAGCGATTGAATGGAATTTACTTCCTCGTAGCATTAAAGAAATAAGAGAATATGATAAGTTCCAAAAAAAGCTTAAGCAAATACTAGTCAGCAAATACGAAGAGAAACGAAAGTTGCAATATCTGAGGTAACTAAGAGAGATGATAGTACGTGTGCGAATGGAAAATATCAAATGCTATTCCAACCCTGATATTGTATCCCGGACATTGGCATATAATAGCCCAAGTATGTGATTTGTAAGTATATGTGTATGTGGACTTTCATGTATGTATCTTGTATGACGATCACTGACTTGTTGTTTGGCTGTACATACCTTGTGTGAGAGTATCTAGGATATATGGTTATATGTATAATGTAAATGATTTTGATGTGTGAGTCATTTTAATCTGAACTTTTGTTAGCGGGGCTAGGTTCCTACTGTCCCACAGTGCTCTGGCCCCGCCCACCTCTACATTTAGCCTATCTGTATTTGTATTATATTTAGTATTTTGTAAAAGTAATAAATGTATATATTTGTATTTATCTACGAGTATATGTACATTAAATGTAACGATCCTTGTACTGATTTTGTATTGGTGGAAAATATATTTCTATTTCTATAGTTGGATGCATGCGACTCGGCTTCTCCCATCTTGTTGATGTGTGCTTCACACGGTATTTCTAGAGTCTCTACCAGGCAGGAAAATCACATCCTTCCCTAAAAATATGAGTAGGCCTGCCTGCCCGACATCGTGTCAATTATTAAGTGCGCATCAAGTTGTGAGATCTCTGGTGTCGTGTCTTGTACGCGGCTTGGCCAACTGTGATTCTGATAAACCACTTCGAACGTATAGGATCAAGGCTGTGCAAATCAATGACTGTGTGTGTCAATTTAATTCCCTTCCTCATGACTGCGGAAAAAGACAACGGTTGAAGCCATGTAAAAATGGGTGAGTCGTTTCACTTTAATGTCACATTTTGAAACCCGTTTCAGTTTTAGAAAAATAGGTTATTTTCCTATTGTAGTGACTAGCGTAATAGCTCTACACACCTTTGCTGTAGACTATGAATCTCTGCAACTTAAACTTAATAACGAGATATGCACATTGTACAATCTATGAGCCAATACGGATAACATTGTAGTAAGTGAAACGTTTAAAACCTGTTATCAATGCCGCCAGCATGTTGAAACGTCGACGGATCGGGCTTTGACATTATCTCAAAGTATTTCAATCCTGCAATCGCCTCAATAAAATTATGTGCACCTTAATCATCTTGCATTGATTTTGAATACATGAAATTAGATGGACAACTGCCAATCGAATTAAACCATCATGCTTATAATTTATGCCATTGAAATTTTCCACCGTTGGTCTTTCGGCTGATTTCAGTTAATAGAGAAAATTATAATGTTGCGAAAATCTTAAAGTTATCGAATTTTTCGTAAAACGACAAATGCTCCAACGATAGAATTCTTTTTGTAGGATTTTTCATACTAAAAACCTTTTACTTTAAAATGTGTAAAATTTGTAGAAATGAATTAACCTTTTCTTCATTTTGTAACAATGGCTAAATAAGAGTGTTAATTTGTTTTCCTTTTGTTATATGATATCAGATTGCACAAATTTCGCATTGACGCTTAGGCTTTGCCTAAACGGTATTTTTTTAAAGACTATGGTATAAAAATTTCATTGTACATTCCAGACCGCAATCGCTGCCCAACAAAATTAAATATCAAATATGGACGCGGGCTCTACCAAACCAGTTCAATGAGCATCGACGGGAGAGAGAAATTGGCGACCATTTTGCAGAGGTAAGTTCTAAATTTCTGATATGAATGCAATTCTTATGTGAGTTCTCAGTTTGTCACTGCCTCCGAATGTTTTGAGTTTAGCAGCATTGAGTCATTCTGCTGTTAGTCCCTGGAGCGTTTCGTGGCAAGATGACAGTGATCAACAGTAGTTTATTATACGTGTGGCCTAAATATTGCATAAAAATAATTAGTGAGAAAGGTAAGCAGTGCGAATGTTCATTTATGAATTGTAATTTTGCATGTAAATAAAAAGGCTCCATTATTTCGCATTTTAGACACGAACCGCTGGTCTACAGGAATTTATGCTGAAAATACAACTAATTTTAATCAAACCAGCTCATTGCGTCTTCATGGCATGGAAGAAACTTTGAACTTCTGCACGCCTACAATTGTTTAGCAGAGGTGAGTCCCACATCTTTTGTCACTGTCTCCGAATGTTATGGTTTTGACAGTTCTACATCCACTACTGTTGATCCATGAGCATTTCGTGGCAGTATGACGTTGAGCAGCATGTTTTTGAATTATGTTAGATGTGTAAGTAGGTCAACAGGAAGTCAACGAAATAGGCTTCATATATGCTAATAGGGTACAGCGAATATCAAGCGAGCAGCTAGCTTTTCAATGAAGTAAGCGATTAGCGCGCTACATTAGCATTCGAAAAGCATCGCCAATCGCGAGCGAACAGCAGCGTTTTTGCTCCTAAATTAGCAAGCTTTTCGCCAGCATTTTGCGAGACAAAACGGAAGCTATGCGCTCGTTATTCGCTCGAGATATGTGCCAGCTAATCGCGAGCTTTTTTCCCAGCGGGACATAATTGTCATATTTACTGACTTCAGGTAACAGCACATGAATTTCCAACTAACTCTAGCAAGCAACACATATCACAAGAATATTTATTGACATCAGGCTAGCATCACATCTGCTGACCAAACTAGCAGCAGTATTACAATATTTATCCTACTGACTTCAGACTAACAGTGCTTAATTATACACTTTTTTGACTTTAGGCTAACAACACACATAATTATAAAATGTATTGATTTGTTAGCGTTATGCTTACTCTACGGAAATATTAAAGGCTATACTTTGGACTGACAAATTATTGGAAAATCTAGCTCACCATTAATTGGTGAGCTTTAATTTAAGCAATTTTAGAATCTTTTTGAATGAATGGTATTGGAGAGGGAGCGAATGTCAGCTGCCAGTTCATTCCAGCAAGCTGCAGCAACAAATGAAAATGTGAGATCGCCGTGGTGATGTTGGTGGTCAACGGAATCTCAAGAGCACTACTGTTATGCACATAACTTGTCAAGTTCGCTCTGCGTTGTTCATGAAGGTGAATTTCACTTTGCAGATAACGGTGTTGATCCCATCAAGCATTTGTGAACAATTAGACAAATTTGATACATTATCCTAGCCTCTACCGGCAGCTATAGTGAAGTTGTAGGAGATCCTTTACATGAAGCTCGTGGAGAGTGCAATTGAGGATTGGCCACTCTACTCTGCAATTTCTAAGTTGGTGCTGTGGTGCATGTGAAAGACGTGAATTGCAGTAGTCCATGTTGAAGATTATGATGGAATGTATCACCGATTTCAATGTGTCAATTATTCAGTAGAATGTCACCTCCATCCATAGATTGATTAGAATATATTTTAATGATCGACAACATTGTAGCCTGGTAGTGTAGACTGTTCTAGAATATTAAACCTTATAGGCTACGTGCAGGCACATGCCTATATGTTTTGGTGTTCTAAAAATTAATGCTGTTAGTTTTCACTGAATCCAATTCGATCGAAAAACTGGTCCTCAACATAACTGTCTGATTTGAGTGTCTTGTGCAAAGGAAAGAGCGTATTTTCATTGCTGATTGTTATTCCATAGTACCGGCATCATGAGCTTCCTTTTGATGTTATGCATAACGATGCTTTGAGCAGAGGTGAATTTTCCATAATCGATGGCACACAAATTTGTGTGCCCAATCAATTTGCGACTCGAAAAAATGTAAATGCAAATGCA
Source organism: Prostheceraeus crozeri (assembly GCA_907163375.1). Taxonomy (NCBI): domain Eukaryota; kingdom Metazoa; phylum Platyhelminthes; order Polycladida; family Euryleptidae; genus Prostheceraeus; species Prostheceraeus crozeri. The sequence goes on along the minus strand of CAJQUW010015504.1, from coordinate 1,358 downwards.
GATGTCGTTGGTGTACCGATATTTGGTATGTCATACTGTCGATTTCGTACCGACATCATAAACAACAATGTCTTCAGAATTCGTCTGCACTGTTCAAATATTTTCGAGGTATGTCCATCTTTAAGCTGAATCAGCCGCAGTACGGCAGGACACTTTCTAGGTGCAATAATCATGGAGTATGTATTGTTTAGATTAAAACGAAAGAAAGACGACGATTTTCTGTAACGCTACTATTTCATTGACGTTTCACAAAACGTGCAAACAGTGATGAGAACATAGTTGAAATTATCACAGGTTATACATGTGCTAACTGAATGTCATAAGAGTTGCCACTTTTATAGTTTCGTACATGCGGCTCGTGATTCCATGTGCCCTACAATCTCCTGCTCGAAGAGGATTTTTCACAGAACGGAATATTCACATGAATGCCGGAGGATATCCTAATGATGACAGACTCAATGTACTGCAATGGAAATTCGAAGCAATTATTGATCAATTTGCTATGCAAATAGCTGTAGCCTTGCAGTAGTGTTCTTCTATTATACACGTTTATAATTGTGGTCCTTCATCTTACTACACTATTTTACCACCAAATTGGCAAAGGTGCGCCACCAAATTGACACAATGAGAACACCAAATTGGCACAATGGGATCATCAAATTGGCACAATGGGATCACCAAATTGGCGCAATGGGATCACCAAATTGGCACAATGGGAACACCAAATTGGCACAGTGGGAACACCAAATTGGCAAAAGTGCGCTTCCAAAATGGCATAACTTGTTTTCATTTTACAATGAAATTATATACATAAAATATTCATATTTCATGTAATAGTTTATTGTACCTTATCATAAATTGAACAGCAAGCCATCGTTTGTCACTCAGCGATTCTTATTTTCACCTCATTTTTATTTTTCATTTACATGTGCACTCATTGATTCATGTTTTTAGCAGCAATTTATGTAGCATACTTCAGATCATTCAAACCTCGAATATAAGTAATCATCATCATCAGGTATAAGACAATAAAAAGTCAGATACTAATGAATCTACATTAGTAAAATTAACTTGAGGCTTTCTGTCAAGTCTTGCGGGATCATTAGGAATTGAAATAACAAATTATTTTACACAGACACTTGATTGTTCGAATTCACATGATTTATCGCATAACCATGTGATTTATCGCATATTCATAATAATATGAAGGTCAGAATAAAAAACGAACTGATTGCTTGTAATTAAATATTTTCAAACTCAGAAATTAAAACTTCATGACTTTCGAACGAAAGACTTAAACAAAATGATTAAAAGTAGAAATTAGTACCGTCATACACGAGGAGTTCTCACAAGAACCA